>OZ008368.1:316646360-316976727 GCA_963931995.1 Phaonia tiefii | reverse complement strand
TTTGAGTATTTTGAACAAAGTTGACGATGACATTTGAAATTCTTGTGGTGCACGGAGTCTAACTTACATGTCTGGGCTTTCATCAACATACGATACGAGTTCGGCCAGACTTTACTTTATATCCCAGTGTACACAAAGTTTCAAAATTCTTTACAATACGGTGAATAGTTGACTTGCTCGGCACATTAGTGTAACCAAAAACATCCCGCAAAATTATCTGAGTTTTTGAACGATTGTTTATATAACATGTTTTACATAGAATAATACATACCATAGAAGCTTTTACTCGCTCAATAAATTAAACGTCATAGGTACGATGGAAAGTAAACATTGGATGGTAGAAAATATGGGTTCAATAATACCAGATGGTGGCAATAGTATACAGCGATCCACAAAGGAACAACAACCGAATTTCGTGTTTTTGTGACAAACTAGTTGTTTTAAATACAATACAAAATGTATACCAACGATAAAAGTCAACAAAAAAGTGCAAAATATATTTAAATTTTTCAGTTCTACACCAAAACGACAGGAAAAAGTTAAGTGAACATATTTTGTAACTCCACCTGGTGTAAGATAATTTTAAATTTAATTGCTCTCATTTCCACAACCTACGATGAAGAGTGTGAAATGAAACGTCAGATGAGAGAATAAGTTTATCTACGTATGTATTATTCTATGATGTTTTAAAACAACTGTCAAATACAAACTAACAAATGTCAACCAAACAGTAATGGCGGTCACAAAACATCGTCCTGGAACATAAAAAACACCCTGTACTATGTTTTTATTTGTGCACGCGTAATATCTACGGATAGTACTTCAAAAATGTTTCTTCAAACTTAAAAGATTTATTCCGAATCGGTGTGGGTATACCAGGGGGTTTGGATGAACAGCTGTTTGACCTCCTAGCTGCAAATTTGATACAGGATAGCATTTGAAGGAGAATGAGTGATAGTGATGAGTGATAAAAAACTTTTAACTTTTAAAATAACTTTATGTGAAATAAATTAGTTTTGATTTGAAGTTTTGATTTAATAAGGCAACAACAACCTGCATTCTGTTTTTGTTTGGTGCGTAGTTTATGTCAATATCAACGTATTGCGAACTATGGACACAAAACTAAGGTAAATTTGTGCACCACGACATTGAAAAAAAAACAAATCAGCTGATCTTATACCACAACCTTCTTGAGCAGCCTTGAACTGTCCTTAGCATAGACGAATACATGCATAGATACATTTATTCTCTCAATAAATTAAACGTCATAGATACGGTGGAAAGTAAACATTGGATGGTGGAAAACATGGGTTCAATAATACCAGATAGGGGCAATAGTAAACAACGTCCAACAAAGGAACAACAACCGCATTTCGTGTTTTTTGTGGCAAAATTATAGAGAAATACTTCAGAGTTTCCATTACTCTCTTTGATGCCTCTTCATGACGGCGAGGTAGTAGGCCATTTCATTGAGTTTTATTTGCTGCTGTAGTTTACCAATTTTGCACATTCGTTGGACATAAAACGGACAGAAATCAAAGGGAATGCATATTTTTGTTCAATGCAAACAACATAAAAAATAATTTAGATGTCATTAGTATCAATAAACACTATTTAAAATTAGTTCATGTCTTCTTTGCTCTCTCATTCTCCATCATCGGCCTAGGACCTTTTCGATCAGCTGTGCCATATAATCCCCCTGGTTAAATACAATACAAATGTATACCAACGATAAAAGCCAACAAAAATGTGCAAAATACATTTAAATTGTTGAGTTCTACACCAAAACGACATGAAAACTTTAAGTGAACAAATTTTGTAACTCCGCCTGGTGTAAGCTAATTTTAAATTTAATTTCTCTCATTTCCACAAACCTACGACGAAGAGTGTGAAATGAAACGTCAGATGAGAGAATAAATGTATCTATGTATGTATTCGTCAATGCAATGGGGTATACCATAGAGTAATACTTAAGAGTTTCCATTACTCTCTTCGATGCCTCTTCATGACGGCGAGGTAGTAGGCCATTTCATAGAGTTTTATTTGCTGCTGTATTTTACCAATTTTACACATTCGTTGGACATAAAACGGACAGAAATCAAAGGGAATGCGTATTTTCGTTCAATGCAAATAATATAAAACATAATTTAGCTGTCATTAGTATCAATAAACACTATTTAAAATTAGTTCATGTCTTCTTTGCTCTCTCATTCTCCATCATCGGCCTAGTACCTTTTTGATCAGCTGTGCCACAGACTCCCCTGGGTATACTCTGTAGGTCGTGGTGTAGTTGGAATTTGATGAAGAAGAAAGCTTTAAGGGGAAAAGGAGATAGTCGACTGTAAGTATAATGTCGCATTTCGGGTTCGATGAGACACCCGATCAACTAAATAGTTGGAAATATTATAGAGAAAATAGTTTTAAAGAAGAAACGGCGATAGCTGGCTGGAAAACAAAACACATCATCTGACTGTATTTGTATTGAAAATTGTGGCAATTAAATCGATAAAGAGGGATAACCAGTAAAAAAAAATCTAAATGTAATGAAGTGTTATAGTTATTTGCGTACAAATTTTTAAAATTTGCTAATTTATTAAATTAAATTTTAATTAAGTTTTCCAATTATTCCACGGATCAAGCTGCCATTGTTCTTATCTGACATTTCCTTTCACACTATCCGTGGCATAGAATAATACATACGTAGATAAACTTATTCTCTCATCTGACGTTTCATTTCACACTCTTCATCGTAGGTTTGTGGAAATGAGAGCAATTAAATTTAAAATTACATTACACCAGGTGGAGTTACAAAATATGTTCACTTAATTTTTTCCAGTCGTTTTAGTGTAGAACTGAAAAATTTATATATATTTTGCACTTTTTTGTTGACTTTTATCGTTGGTATACATTTGTATTGTATTTACCACAACTACTTTACCACAAAAACACGAAATGATCGCTGTATACTATTGCCGCCATCTGGTATTATTGAACCCATATTTTCCACCATCCAATGTTTACTTTCCATCGTACCTATGACGTTTAATTTATTGAGCGAATAAAAGCTTCTATGGTATGTATTATTCTATGATCCGTGGTGCGGACAGTGCGGTAGAGAGTTATTTGACTCACACCAGGTGGAATTAGAAAAATTATTGACATATATTTTTCATGTCGATTTGTTGAAAAACTGTGAATATTAAACGTATTTTGGACTTTTTCGTTAATTTTACACAAAAATTTAAACGCACAAATCGAAATGCTGTTGCTGATTTATTGTTGGTTGGTTTAAGCCATTGCCTCTATCTGGTATTATTAAAGCAATACTTTCCAACATCCAACCGCCCATCTGCAACACAACAAATGTCATCAATTTACTGGGAGAGTTGGGTACTCTATACGTCATTACTCTAAGGATCAACAGATCAGTGGTGTAAGTAAAACAGCTGTTGCACACTCTTATGTGGCATTTACACCGCCAAGATTAGCGCATTTCGCGGGTCAACTCCGCTTACCAAGAAGATTACTCATAGAATTTTAATCTATAAAAACTGAAATTTAATTTGTAAGAAAAACAACCATAATCACAACATTCCCTAAAAATCAATTGTTTAACCGACGGAAGCCGATAGAAAATTTGCCGACCCGTCGCCACCACCAAAATCATATCATAGAGGAATTTAGAATAGAGTATTTTATTCTCTCATCTGACGTTTCATTTCACGCTCTTCTTTGTAGGTTTGTGCAAAGGAGAGAAATTCGGCAAAAATTAACTTACAGCAGGTGTAATGAATTACAAGAACTGTTGTCTTAACTTTTCATTTCGTCTTCGTGTAGAACAGTGAAATTTAAATGTATTTTGCACTTTTTTGTGGAATTTTAGCGTTAGTATATTTTTGTATTGTATTTAACACAAGTAATTACATAAAGTAAACTAATAGATGAAGCAAAAGTGTTGGGAAAATTTTACTGTAATGGGTAATTTTGTAGATGTCGTTGAAAGGAATAAATGGGATTTCTTTGTTCCCAAAAAAAATTTAAAAAATATGAATTAAATTTCTCAAATTTCATATCAAAAAAGTTCATATCAAATATCACTTCGAAACAAGAATACAACACTTTACTTAAATTAGGATATCTGATGACCATCGAATTGCAAAGCCATGTCACCACTCAGGTTCAGCTACCATTACTTGTTGAGAGTCCTCAGACACTCTAACGGTTTTGGCATCTGCGACCACAGAAGTGGCTGCAGTTTTTAGGCGCGAAAGTTTTTATGTTCATCTTTGGCCGGTCTTACGCGTTTTCTTCTATTGATATCCCTACACCGGCCTCATGGCTTTGAAATAGTTTTTTCTATAAGAAACAAATGTTATTATGTAAAATCATTTCCCGCAAATTTGAATAAACGTCAATGAGAAATATGGGAAACTTCAATGAAAGTGACAATAGTACAGGACAGCACCTGGTGAACAAAGTTGACAAGCTCTTACTTTAAAGATATTTATTAGTAATTACTAAAAATTTTGCTCTATTCCTAAATAACGCACACACACACACTATTACTAAGCCGTCTCTGGATTTGTAACACATTATGATTTTCATATTGACGAAATTTCGTCAACTTGAATAAATAAAATAGTTAAAAAGTTACTAAAATAGTTCGTTGATTTCAATTCAACGACAATTGGTTCAATGTACGAACATGTTTTGAAACAAACCCAGAATCTTGAGATGCTTTGCTCACATGAAAAATGTATGGGTGAACAAGTAGCAAAAAATGTGTTTTGCGAAAGTCAGTCTATCGTCTAATAGAAATGCACTATAAACTACCATTCGTTGACGTTCGCGTTGACGTTTACTTTCACTTTCGGTTTCATTTTCAGTTTCATTATGACACGTTTCGTTATGTGTTTAATTTAAGTAATTTTGAATTTTAACGTCGTCTGTGTTGTAAGAAGGTGTGGTAACCCTAATATTGTGAATGAACACCGTTTGATATCTTCTTCTTCCACGCATCATTCTGCACTAAATGATAACACCGACGAAAATAACGCGAATTAGTAGTGAACGTGTTTGTATTTACTTTGTTTTGTTTTTATTGATGATGTACTTTAACAAATTAGAGCTGTAAAATTTAGTTAAAATGAAGATCACACGTAACAAAAAATCGTACAAAACCCTAATGTACTTTACCACGCATTTCCAATATCACGAACCATATCAAGTGCTAATAGATGCAACATTTTGTCAGGCGGCCCTAAAGGTAATACATTGAAGGCGAAATTTGTGGAATTTTATGAAAATAATTAGACACTGAACTTTCAGAATAAAGTTATCATAGAGGAACAGTTGAAAAAGTATTTCCAGTCACAGGTCAAACTACTGACCACCCAATGCATTATATTGGAGGCGGAATCTTTGGGTGCACCCCTCACGGGAGCCACGCAAATTGTAAAACAATTCTTCGTGCACAAATGTGGTCATGAGGGAAAACCAGTAACAGCAGCTGAATGTATTAAGCAAATGGTAGGTTGTTACTTTCATTGAATGAATGAGTACAATCAAAACGCTTCCTTTGTTTTCAGACCAAAGATTCTCGTTATATTGTGGCCTCTCAAGATCGTGCCTTGCAGGGTAGCTTACGCAAAGTTCCCGGTCGCTGTTTATTATACCTGCACAAAGCAGCTCCTGTTTTGGAAGCACTCTCGGATGCATCGAAGAAATGGATTGAGAAAAAGGCTAAAATTCTTTTGACACCCGAAGCAGAGAAGAAAATTGAATATCTCAAGCGCAAACAAGGTATACAACGGCCCAATGATGAAGCCCATACTCCGCGTAAACATAAAGGGCCAAAGAATCCTAATCCCCTGTCTTGTAAGAAGAGTAAAAAGTTTATGCCGCCCAATGCACAGCAGCAGAACGGCAGCAGCAAAGAGCATAAATTAAACGAAGCTAGTAAGACAGAAATGAAAGCCAAAAGAAAGAGGGTGAAACTACCCGCACATGTTAGAGAAGCCTTAAAGAATAAAGGAATATAATATAATAAAAAGAAATTAGAAGAAAAATAAAAAAGAATAGAAAATATAATTTGAAGTTCGAATATCTAAAATACATAGTAAGAGATGGGACAACATTTAAATGTTCTCTACAATAACGTAATCCTATGGATCAGAGTAATACGAACAGTATCTTTCAAAAAGCGGATTTATAGCGCCTCTGAAATATAAGCAACGAAACTTTATAGATAAGTGATTGCCAAGCATTTGAACTAGAATTGTCACATGACCAAATGTCTGTTCTCCGCTTATAAAAGACATTCGCCCTGATTACGGTTGCCGTAGTCGAAATACGGCTAGTGTTCATTTCGTCGTAGCTATTTCGACAAAAATTAACACTGGTCGGTTGTATTTCGACTACTACAAAAGTAATCGGCCTTATTCCCGTTGTCATCAGATTTTTGTCAACTTTAGAACGTTATAAATGTATTGTCACATCGACAACAACAGAGTTTTTGATGTCTATGATCCAAAAACAACCCTTTTAAAACATTACACAAATTTTTTACCATATTCCTTCAAGTCGCCAATAAAACTGGTGTCGATATTGTATTGACGTCGACAACGACAACGGGAATAAGGGCGAATAAGAACCATATCTCCCTAGTTTTAAAGTATGATTTAAAAAGTATTGTAATTGCATCTGAAATACTCTGAAAAAAATTGAGTATTGTTACCTATTGTTATTATCTTTGGGGAGAAATAAAAGTATCTTGTACCTTAATACAAATATATAAAATATTTCACTTTATTTGCCATGTTATTTACATATGTATGTATGTATATTTACATTATTTACTGCACCAAAAAAAATACAACTGTATACATTTTAAATGCTAATTTAACAATTCCAGCTAATTGCAATCTACAAAATCTTTCCACAAAAGATAAAAAGAAGAGTATTGTTTATGGTTTAATAACAATGGCAAAGACCATAAGCAGCTACTCTCGGATTTTGTTATTGTTTTGAAAGTAAATAACTAACTGACTTACAGTTTCTTTACAGTTTCCCTTCTCTTATTTTACTTAACATTTTCTGGGACAAGGCATACCGGAAGATTGTGGTTAGCAATGAATAACGCGACACATAGGCTAACAAATTGACCGGAAAGAGACCACACCATGACATTTCCACTTTATTCGCCAAAGCGGTGGCAAATAGAAACCCAGTACGATCCGCAGTTAGACGTTTTTGGTTATGAGTACTTTGACCCACTTTGTCGTTGGGCGTTGCTGTGAATGCCTCCTGTAAGAAGTCGGTAGCTACCGGACCGGGATTGAATAGCGTTATATCCAGCGATGGTTGTTCGACAGCTAAACAACAAAAGTAGCTATTCAATGCATGTTTAGCTCCGCAATAACTTGCCGAGAAGGGCACTATGGCCAATCCAGCCACACTGGATGTGCAAGCCAAATGTCCTTTGCCTCCTGCCTGTTCCAAGAAGTAATGCACTACCAAACGCGAAAGATGCAACACTGAGAATACATCCAGCTCAAATAGATCGCGATCCACTTGCACATCGATATCCTCCCAATTTGCTCGTTGAGATCGGCCTGCATTATTGACTAGAATATTCAGTTTCCCAAAATGATTTAATACCTCATTTAGACAACGTTTGTGATCCTCCATTTTCAATATGTCCATGGGCAGCACCAGTACATCCTTTGATGCCAACAGACCTTTGGCCTCTGCCAAACACTCCTCCTTAACATTCTCCAAGAGGGTTTCACGTCGCGCAGATATGACCAGCCGTACTCCATGACGGGCCAAATTAAGAGCTAAAGCTCTACCAATACCGCTAGAAGATCCCGTTATCCAAACCACCTGCCCTCTCAGTGTGGAGATGGATACACCAAAGTGTATCTTCCACCACAAACGAACATTGCAGTCGAGGTACAACCAAAGTATAACATAAATTACGTAGTAGATTATGACCGATAAACCGAAAACCTCAAGAAATGACATTGTGTGTTGCCGTAATCGCTGTTGTTGAACGAACAAGTGGTATGAAATGAATGCAGCGAACTGGTTATTGGCACAGTAACAATCGTTGGACCCGTTTATCTGTATAAAAACAATATTCACGCAAAAAGTAAACGATAATAGGTAATTAAGTAAATAAACAAAACCAAAATATAAATAATGAAACCGCACAGGGTTGATTCTTCCAGTGTAGATGGTGGTAATGACCCATGCACCGGCCGTTTGTTGATGTCAGGGATCGGAATACATATGTATGATATTTGTTTATATAGAACTCAAAAGCGTATTGGTATAGTGTTCCGTCGGTGGTGCAATGGCTAGTGTGCGCGGCTATTGTGCTTGAGAACATGGGTTCGCCCTGCTTCGTCCACCTTAAAATTTCCTTCGACGACGGCCACCTCGTTTAGTGATGGCGACACTATCGAGTACTGAGCTATGAAGAGCTTTTCAAAATACCGTTCGGAACCGGTGTAAAACTGTAGGTCCCAATCAGTGACTGAAAAATTAGAAAGAGCACACCTCACTGGTTGTGAGAAGCTCTCCCCCCCCCCCCCCCCAATCCCTTCATGGGATGTAATGGGAAACAGTTTTTGTTTTCTAGTGCTCCCTACTTGAAAATAATGTTATTGCTATCGTACGTCACTTTCATATATACTAACACGGACGCAATCGCCCCACTGACCTCCTTTCAATTTTAAGGCGCCAGTCACCTCGTTAATGATGGCGACACTATTTAGTAATTGGCCATTAAAACCATCAAAGCAAAACCATTTCGGAATTCAAGTAAAAGTGTAGTAGGTTCCAGTCAGTGAGTCTCAAAATAAAACGCTCGCAGTTTGTGAGAAACATGCACCCACCTATCCCTCCATGGGGTGTGATATGAAAATTAATTGTAATTTTGTTTTTTATTGTTAAGACAATATTTCGAATTTAATTTGGAAATGAATTAAAATTTATGTCTTGATCGCGAGTTCGGCATCAGCAATTAATAAATTCTCAACCGGAACTTCAAAATACATTAAATAGCTAATTTGAAAATTTCCATGTTAAATGGGAAAATATTAAAGAAGTCGGGAACATAAGAATTTGATAAAATTTATACGAAAAAAATGTTTATAAAAATTCTCACAAATGTGTAATCTCCTATTGGGCATGTGTTTCAGACTATGTATTAAGATTCTGTCGGATTCAATATGGGCATTTCCACAGAAAAGTCCACTTTTTTTTACGTAACGTCACAATCGTTATTTGTTTATGTTTTAGGACCAGGCAGTTCAATTGTTTTCTCTCTTTTTGCTGAATACAAAAAGAGGTCTGCAGGATATTTGGCAAAAGAGAAAACAATCGAACTGCCTGGTCCTAAAATATAAGCAATAACGAGTCGGAGTCTATCGAAATGTCCATATGCAGATATTTTTCATGACATAAAATGTAATACTTTCAAGCATATTTATCGATTTCCTTTGAGCTATACCTATCACCACCCCGGAATTCTGAAACTTTTTAACGATAAAACTCGGTAGTTAAATTGACATAATTCGAAAAATTTGTATTGAAATTTGAAAAAATATAAAGCTGACACAGCTATCCAGGAAATGCGATGGTTGCTCCAGAAAGTAAAACTGCGATATTTACTACAGCTGCCACGAGCGAAAGCACGAATTCGGGTGCGGATTTATTGCATCAAAGCGAAATATTTCAACATCTCGTTAATTTGTGTGCACGCACCGACAGGATAAAGATGATGAGGTCATAGAAACATTTTATGAGCGTCTGGAGGAAGAAGCTATTCGAACGCTGCCCTGACCACTACATTAAGATTATCTTAGGCGATTTTAATGCCAAATTAGGAAAGGAAAATGTCCTTCGGCCAACCATCGGTAATAACAGTCTACATGATACCACCTACGATAATGGAATTAGAGTGATAGACTTCGCCGCTGCAAATAACATGGTAGTTAGTAGCACACGATTCCAGCATAAGAAAATACATAAGGCGACCTGATTATCTCCTGATCAGAGAATGAAGAACAAATTGATCACTTGGTAATAGATGGTAGTCACTCTTCTAGTGTAATGGATGTACGTGTGATTCGAGGTGCCAATATCGACTCAGATCATTACCTGGTGGCTGCAAAAGTTCGCACAAGATTGAACAGTGCGAAAAACGTACGAAGCCGAACACGGTAAAAGCTAGATATCGACAAACTGCAAATACCGGAGGTATCAAAATCCTATCAACGAAAGATCACTCTCCTGTTGGAGCAGAATACTCCCCCTCCTGAGGATTCAGAAGCGTTGTGGAAGCACTTCTCTCATTCTTTGGAAACCGCTGCAAGAACTGAACTTGGCTATCAAAAACTGCAGAATGATAAGCCATGGTACAACGAAGAATGTCTCAACGCAACTGATGACAAAGACGCTGAACGTATGGCAACGAAACAGTTAGTTACAAAGTGTGCTGCGAATGAGCGTACAAGGAAGAGGCTGAGAAGGGAGGAAACCCAACTATTTATGAGAAAAAAATGGCAGTGGGAGCAGAGAGTGAAAAGGCCGAAATGTGCAGGATGAACAACGAACCGCGAAAGGCGAGAATGAGAATGTGGTGGTCGATAAACAGTGCGTGCTTAGAATATGGAGAGACCACTTTTCCACACTACTCCGCTCAGATTCTTCCACTGAATATCAGGAGGTAATGATTGTGGAAGACAGTGTAGATTGTACCCCACCCTCCACCTAAGGCGAGATTAGAACGGCAAACGCCCGGGTTAATAATAATGAAGCCGCTGGTGTGGATGGGCTACCCGCCGAGCATTTTAAGGCCGGTGGCGAAGGACTGCTAGCCCACATGCATCAACTTACATATATGCAGTATATGGTTTGGGGAATCTATGCCCGACGATTGGAGTCTCAGTGTATTATGTCCTGTATTCAAAAAGGGTGATCCGTGTGTATGTTCCAACTATGGCGGTATCACTCTTTTATCCATCGCGAGTCTTTTATCCTTGTCGAGCGTGTTATGTGAAAGACTAAAGCCTAATCGCAATCTTATCAGTGTGGTTTTAGACCAGGCAAGTCCACGACTGACCAAATATTCACGCTACGACAAATCCTGGAAAGACTTACGAAAATCAAATCGATACATACCATCTTTTTGTCGATTACAAAGCTGGTTTCGATAGCCCCATACGGGGCAAATTGTTCGAAGCTATGTCTGAACTTGGGATTCCGGCAAAACTGATCCGCCTCTGTAGAATGACGCTGACCAACACCAAATTAGCAGTGAAAGTTGGGAAAGACCTCACTGAACCATTCTGTACCAAGCGAGGACTGAGACAGGCGACACAGTTTCGTGCAATCTCTTCAACACCTTAATGGAGGTAATAATGAGAAAACCTGCAGTAAAAACGAACAAGACCATTAACACGAAAAGCCAATGTTGCTGGCGACATAGACATCATTGGCCGAAATTTACAAGAGGTTGCTGGAGTATTTTCAGGAATCGAAAAAGAATCAGCGAAGGTGGGTCTTGCTGTAAATGAGGGCAAGACAAAATTGATGGTGTCAAAGACTACAGAAACCTCTCGCCCTTGTCCGCACTTGAACGTTGACAACCCAATTAATTTTGAAGTGGTAGATGAATTTATCTACCTTCAGTCCGCCGTTGACAAGGACGTCAGCCTGGAGATAAATAGGAGAATTGTGCTTGCAAATAGATACTGTTTTGGGCTCAGCATGCAGTTTAGGGACAAAGCCCTCTCTCGACCGACAAAAGCCCAGCTATACCAGACTCTCATCTTACCATATGCATATGCCTCCAAAACTTGGGTCATATCGCAAGCGGCTGAAAAACACCTGGGAGCATTCGAGAGGAAATTTCTCTGTAATATATATGGTCCTGTCAGATAAAACGGCGAGTAGCGACGTCGCTGGAACCAAGAGCTTTATATCACTAGGCGAATCAAATTAGGCCAGTTGCGGTGGCTAGGCCATGCTATCAGAATGGACGAAGATGAGCCGGCACGAAAGGTTTTCGATAACGTACCGGAAGGAAGCAGGAAGAGAGGACGACCAAGACTCCGATGGAAAGACCAGGCCGAATAATCCTCCATATCCAACCGGCGTGAAAAGGCGAAGGATAGAACCAGTTAGGGAAATATGTTAAAATTAGTTTAATTTGTTTGTTTAATTAATATGTGTAAGACATCTGACATCATGAGGTTGTATAACAGTCAATTTGTATATTTATATACAAAAAACTCGCAAGAAATCTACTTATATGTATATACAACATGAAAAGTATCTAATATTTAATCTATGATTATTAAATCACAATTTTGTATTAGGTATAATATATGAATTAAGTTGTAACTAACAAAAAAATAAATAAATTTTGTATGTATTATGTAGTAAGTGCAATAAATGAAGATCCCAGCCAACTACTGTAAAATGAAGGAGAGAACTGTCCAATGTAATTAACGGGTCCGCCAAATAACTTTTTTTTTTTGAAAATGCTATAAAAAATACTACTGAATATTTTCTCAAATTTCTTTTTTTATTTAAAAGTACAATCCTTCCGGTTAATAATGGAAAATAATTTTCATTCAACTCAAACATCGAGTGTAGCTTCGGCTGTGTGGCACGTAGCGCCGTCCTGTTGAAACCAAATTTTGCCAATATCCTCTTCAATTTTTGTGAACCAAAATTCGTTCAACATGGCCCGATAACGATCGCCATTGACTGTAACGGCCACTCCTTGCTCATTTTCGAAGAAAAATGGCCCAATTATGCATCTGGACCAAAATCCGCACCAAACAGTGACTCGTTTTGGGTGCATCGGCTTTTCAATGTATGCGTGCCGGTTTTCTGTGCCCCAAATGCGACAATTTTGCTTGTTTACATACCCGCCAAGATCAAAATGAGCTTCATCTGAAAAGATGATTTTTTTTTGGCAAAATCGGCATCTTCTGTAAGTCGATCGCAGGCCCATTTTTCCCATCGTTGTTCAAGCGTATACACAAACATATTCGTTCAGCGGAAGCATAAAACTAATTATCTGTCAAATCAGGCATGAGCTAAGTGTTACCATTCACAAAATAAAAACTAGTAAAAAAAAAACGTTAGATGGCAGACCCTTTACTTCAATTTAAACGTTAAATTATACAGCACACGTTTTTAATAATTAATGGCCCTTATCATATGTCTGCATTGAACTAACCAAGAGTCATAGATTTTAAATCTCATGCGCGAACTCATTTGAATGAATCAGAAAAAATTAATTCGTAAAATATGGGTTAAATGAGTTATTTATTTAGGACATTCATACTTCGCAAGTCCCTTTAATAAATTTTATAACAGACAATTACCCGTTTTCGCATTATGCCCCATAATGTTCAGACAATTATATCCAAAATTAGCATCCAGGATTACCTCTTATAAAATTTACGAAACATTAGTTTGTTACTGCATCTTTACCCAAGCCATCGCTGCCCATAAGCCAGTAAAACACTCATACATTCTGCTCATATTAATAATATATTTCCAATATTCTCACAAATCTTTGCAATTTGCTCTTTTGATGCATATTCAGCCGCCAAAATAGCATTACCCACTGCCACAGTTTCCCTAACAGATTTCGCCTTTATCCAAATGCGACCATTCATACCCACTGCAATCTCAAAAGGCATCTGTTTGGTCAATGCCGCCAACAGGGGACAATCTTCTCGTAATATCATGCGTACCAAATTCAAGCTGCAATTGAATACGAAACCCTCGGCCAAAACACCCAATTTTCCCTTTTTGCCCTGGGAATTAACACACGCCAATTCGGGTTCAAAATCTTTGCTGGCTATAATGAGACGAGCATATACCAAATCGCCCGTATTAACATCGGGACGATTTTTCTTTGTTGCCTGTTCGAATGCCAAATAGGATAAGGCCGCTTGTTCTGATGCCCCAATGTCCACACGGAAAATATCCCCAGCTTTAGATGTAACTACACCAATTACTGTCTCTCCACGAACAGGCACATAGCGTCTTTGATAGCTGTCCACCCAAAATGTGTTTGGTTCTTTAAGTTGCAGAGTTCCGGCTTTGCATGCGATAACTTTTTCATCTTGGCGCTTTAGGCCTGGACCTAAAATGACCTTCTTTGTTTTGCCCATTTCTTCGGCGGCAGCTATCCGATCGCCAGGCATTACAACTTCAGGCATATTTGTTAATTTTCAAATACTATTTTTACTGTAAGTGTTTGTAAATTCGTAACAAAAAAAATCCAGTACACGTGAAATTAAATAAACACAACAAACTGTGAATGGTGCCAGATGGATAAATTATGAATATCAAATGTTTTGAACTGCCACAGTTTTTAAAAGGTAAGACTAGAAATTAAAAACCTGAACCGAATTACCGGTTTTTTGGATATCCACAATCGACGTCTGTCTATTGGAACAAATATTGTACATACAATTTTAAAAACTTTTGGTTGTTGATTTTGGAACAACCACAGGCAAAATTCTGGACCTGGGGCTTGCAAAATTTTTTTTTTTAAAATCAACCAAAATTAAGAAATAGTAAAGAATGTGAGAAAATGGAAAAGCCCTCGCAGGGACCTATGTTGCTCGTACCGTGTGGTAGACCTTTTGGAAAATCGTTAAATTTATATTGCACTTAGTCGCCCGGCAGGGGGTTAAAATTTCCTCTGTACCTTAAGTAAAAAAATTTTATTTTTCTGGATGGATACCATAACCAATCTCATGGTCACTGTACGTACAAAAGAGGACTTATATGGACTTCCAGACATCCCACGAAAAAAGAATGACACCACGGAATTCGTGACACGAATACCTTTCGTTGAAGTACCCACACTAATCCATACCCAAATGTCCCTGGGTGTGACGGTTTTTTGGACCCTGTGGGCTCCATAGGTCCGTGCGAGGGCTTTGTGTTTTAATTGCAATCTCTATAAATTATTTTACGGCTTAACTCTAGTTTAGGGTCATTTCTTGGAATTGAATCAAAATTTTATTTTATTCTGTACGATCGGCCCAACTTCTTGAGATATGGGCTTGCAAAGCTTGAGTGTATAGTCGGCTATATCTCGGAAACTACTTTTCCGACCTGGTTGAAATTTATGTCATTAGAAAGGTCTTTTTAAACTCTAGAAATACTGTTACAAATATTTTACTTTTTATTAGCCCATTGTGAAATAATTTAAAACAATGATTTTATAACCTCACTTTTTTCTTTAAAATCATTATTTTTCAAAACATTTTTTCTACAAACCGGTAATAGAGAAGATTTCAGGCTTTCTTTCAAGGTGTAATACGGCTCAGTAACCGTTGAAAGACCAGGGACATTAAAAGTCAAAGTTTTGTTATTAAAACTGACCTGTTTTCATCAAAATATCAAACATCATTTTAAAAAAATCGAGCGATTTTTCTGATTTTTCCACACATCGACTTAAGGTACAGAGGAATTATAATTTTTTCATTTCGATGTTACGGAAATTTTACTCGAACCGAATATGTTACATATCTTAATTTTGAAGGACCATAACTCGGGAAATATGGGCCTTCGGGAAATTTTTTTGTTTTTTATTTAAAAGTAAAAATAGAGTTGCTCCCAAAAATATTCTCAATTGATGTGTTTTGTACTTTTGGTTCATTGCACAGAGTAAAATGTATCCAGTCATTTATCGCTGCATGTTTCCCAACTCTAAGGTTGCTCAGCTGTGGCATAGAACCCCCCTGCTCAGCTTGAATGCATAATCGCGCGTAAGTCAGCCACTTATTATCCAATCCTGTTGAAATAAATTTCTATAAGCGCATATATAAAGATGTTTGTTTTTAACCAATTGGGGATCAATACAAAAAACCGATTTTTAACCTCACTTTTTGATAAACATGTATTTTTTCAAAAAATTCTCTAGTATACCTACTGGTCGCTGGCCGTCGGTAGTGCAATGGTAGTGTGCGCGGCTCTTGTGCATGAGTCCGTGGGTTCGATCCCTGCTCTGACCACCTTAAATTACTTTCGACGGCGGTCACCTCGCTTAGTGATGGCGACACTATCGAGTATTTAGCCATGAAAAAGCTTCACAAAATACCGTTCGCAACCCATATAAAACAGTTGGTCAAAATCATTGAGAGTAAACTAGAACGCGGACAGCTCACTGGTTTGTGAGAATCTCTCCCCAATTCCTTCATGGGATGTAACGGGAAACCATTTTTTATATCTATTGCTTTACTAGACTCCCATAATAGGCAAGTCTTCAACTTGTTTAAGATATTATACCATCTATAAGCCTTCAATATAATCAATTTAAAAAATAAATATATAAAATACTAACCCACAGCTCTAATCAACTTTTATTTTTTACAAATTTTTCAGAACTACACACAAAGAAAAATGTTGGTAATATTACCTATAAATTTTGTAAAATATCAACAATTGGCATAGGCAACATGGCATTTGCTGTTTTGTGTTTAATAATACCAAAAATTCTAGGTGATTTCTATGTTCGGAAAACTAGCTACAATTTTTGGTAAACTAGCTAGCATAGTTTGCTACTTTACCTATATTTAATGTGTAAACCTTCACATAATTTTTGGTGAATTTACTATTTTATTATTTGCTAATCTTGCCATTTTCTATGGCTGAAATTCCATTCTTGTTTGTTTAATTAGCAATTATCATAAAGAAAATGTTTCTTACAAAAGATAAGTTGAAGTTTTATATTTAACACATTTATTGAATATGAACATATAAATCAAAGTAAATTTCGAGGACGTCGTCTCACCACCAAAAGTCTTACAATCACTTCTGATTCTGGGTTTTGTCTACTGTAGTTATTTTATGAGTTCCGCCAATAAGAGTGGATACCACATCGCACACATCCCTTTAATTGTTACTGTCCATTTAAGAAACCGCTATTATCCGAAAGAAAATGTTTGAATTAGTTCATATTATATATTTTACCAAATTTGTATCTACTTACCTTTTTTTTACAATTAATTTGTGTGACAAAGTTGACTGACAAATTAAATTTTCGAAAAAAATAGCACGACTTATAGTATAGATTTACAACACCAATAGGCAAAACTGTGGTGTATAAAATACCAACTCATGTGGGCAATATATTGAATTTTATTGAATTTCATACAAAAATAAATTACAAAGGCAATAAAACTGGTGAAATTTTGGTGTAGTTCAGAGAATAAAAACTAAAGAGTATTTATGCCTAAATTTATTTTAAAAATTAAAATTAAATATTTAATTTAATTTATTTGAATTTCATTGACCGATTTTTGTCAGTTTTTGGTTCCTGTATGAGAAATTCATACTACAAGCTTACAAGTCATGAAATAATAGGCAATTCAGTTCAACACACACTCACTGGCATGACTAGTTTCGAACTCCGTGACAAGTTCATTATCAGATGCCTAACTACTGTGCCTGAATTGATACCATCGGTTAATAACTTCATAAAATTTAAATAAAGGGTTTTTCAACAGAGACGCTACAAAAGTAAATCGATAGGGACAGCAAACGACGCCATTTTTTTCCCCGCTCTTTTGACATTTCTCTTCAGTAAGGTTTGCCCTTTCATCATGGAAAGATATACGAGCCAACAACGAGTCGAAATATTAAAATTTACTACCGAAATTTGGAGTCAATGGCCTCAACTTTAAGAGCGCTACGATTCGGATTTTCATCGGAAAATCATTTTCAGCGATGAGGCTCATTTCTGGCTGAATGGCTTCGTCAATAAGCAAAATATGCGTTATTGGTCAGACAGCAATCCACACGTAATCCATGAGTCATCATTGCACCCCGAAAATATTACGGTATGGTGCGGTTTATGGGCCGGCGGCGTCATTGGGCTGTACTTCTTCAGTAATGATCAAGACCGGCACATTACAGTGAATGCGAATCGCTACCGTTCAATGATAACCGAATATTTTTGGCCCCAATTTGTTAATATGGACTTGGCGGACATGTGTTTCCAACATGACGGCGCCACAAGCCACACAGCGAATGCCGCAATCAATTTATTGGAAACCAAGTTTGGTGAACATGATATCTCACGGAATGGCCCAGTCGATTGGCCGCCTCGGTCGTGCGATTTGACGCCGTTAGATTATTTCCTGTGGGGCTACGTCAAGTCTATGGTCTATGCCAACAAGCAGCGACGATTGATGAATTTCGTACGAATATCGAACGTGAAATTGCAGCAGTATCGGCCGATTTATGCTTGAAAACCGCCGAAAATTGGGTTCAGCGTCTGGACTTCTGCAAGCGTGCCCGTGGTGGCCATGCAAGAGAAATCGAGTTCCATACATAATGGCATCGAAAGTACTTTCACAGGAATAAAGAATTTCATTGGTATCTAAAACCGGTTTTGTTTTATTTAAAAAAAACTTTTGTAGCGCTCTTATTGAAAAACCCTTATATGCAAAATTTGTAGACATTAATTCTCATTTTCATTAAAATCAACCCCGTATCGTTGTAAAGACCAATTGATTTAGGTAAAGCGTTTAGCTTTCCACAAGCGTGGTTATCAGCAACAAATACGAATTAACTACGCAATAGTCAGGGGAATTTCAACTATGGCGTGGTTGAAATTTTGGTTGTTATCAAACACTGAATTTTATTGTCGTTCAAACTCATTTTTCTCCAAAAAGTTGACTACAATTAAATTCAAAACAAGTTTTTAAAATTTTCGTTCAAAAGTTTGTCGAAGAATTAAATTATTTTTCTTTAAAAGAATAGATTTTGCAACAAAATAAAACGCCGTTGCAACCGGTTGTTCGAAAATGTAATTTTTAGAAAACCGGCTGTCGGTCAAAAACCGGGTTTTATATACTCTAGTTATTACTAATCTCATAACAATCAAATCGAACTTCCATCTCTGCATAATCAATGCAACGATATGGCATAACTCCACAACATTTTGACAACCTCCTCGGCAGTTGTCAAAATTTCCAACTAATTTCATCTTCCGCTCTTTTTACTCTCTATCGCTCTGGAATTCCATGTTTGCCGGCTGCTCCCCTATCACCTTGTACAAGGTCATAAACAAAACAAACCCCCTGCTCATTCAAAATAGAAACCGAAGAAAATCCCTCCTGCCGGTATTTTCATTTCCCCACAAAGGGTTTATTCGATGCGCCGTGGGTTTTTTGGTTGTGTACACATTTTAGTTTTAATTCTCCACTAGTAGGCCCCTAGGATAAGAGAAATTTAGAAGAGCGGAAGAGCTAAATTTGCTCAAAAAACTTAACTGAAGATTACGGTGGGGATATTGATGGGGGCAAGTAGACTTGCGTTGGACACCGCAATACCGATGATGAGAATAACGAGCGGCAATACGATGTTAAAAAATCTGTTGTATGTGATTGCACGTAAATACTCAATATCAGTCGCTAAAGAGTCGTTGTTGGGTGCGAAACAACTAAAGTTTGGATTTTCTGATACATTGCAAATAAAAAGATACAAGTAAGTCAAAAGGAAAAGAACAACCTGACAAAAAGCAAATAGTGGGCAATTTAATTGAGTGCATTTTTGGAAGATAATTTTTCTTTTGTTTATCGGAAAAGTGAATTTGGTTTAATCAATTTGAGTGAATTTATTTTAATTTGTGAAAACGATAAAGGATTCGGAATACAATGATTTTTAAAGCGTATGAAAAAGGTGCGGTTAGATAACGCCTACCTACAGTGAAAAGATTTTCTACAATTTTCCTTTATAATATTTATAATTTTATTAAACTGTCATATTTTTGTGAATATAATGTTTGGGATATTTGTCCAATGGCTGGTTTTTTCGGAAAAATGTGTTTTGTCCATTTGACCTTAAGTTACAGCTTAGAGGTCATTTGTTCTATACACGACACTCAATCGCTCGTTACTACATACACACACACACACAATTACTCATTGAAACAAATACGGTGATTTTTCTTACCGTTGCTGTTAACGAAGTTGAAACGTTTAATAAACATCCGCTGATTAAGTTCAGGAACATTTTGTATCGTTATTCCACTTAATAATTTTACCTTATTTTATATCCCCTTCCAATTCGTGTTATTTTTAGTTTCACGGATTGGTATTTGAGTTTCTGCACTTTGTTTTTGTGGCGTGTGCACGAGCTTCATTTTACTTTATTCGTTTTCTGATTCGAATTCCTGTTTCTTCCAATTGCACGTAGCGGGATGTCGGAAGAAGAAGAAATTGCGTCATTTGTCATTTTGCGGCATTTTGAGTTGGTGAAAAAGCAAAATGGCAAAATGTTAGAACAGGAGTTGCCAGATGTGTGCAATATCACAGTTGACGCTGGTACGAGTGATCGATAAAATGTACACTGAAGTTTATATTTTTAGTACGATTTAAATTGAAGACACTTTATAGCATATTCAAAACCAGCGCACATTTTTGGGGAACGCATTGAAGATGTTGGAAAAACGAAATATGCGTTCACCCTTGCAACATCTTCCATCTGACACATTTAAACATTCATTTTTCATTATGACACATGGCTGTATCAAAATGTTTGTGACAATAAAAAACCCAATTTAAAATGGTTAAGAAATACAATTGTGTATTTGTATTATCTATTGGGGCCAAGGGATGTAGAAACTGTGAATAATTGTCTGCATACCTTAATTTTTTTGCATTTCATATTACAATTGATTTAATTTCTACATTTGTTTTGTCTGTATGTATTTATATATAAGGTGGTGTTATTTCTAGAGCAAGGCATCTAAATAAATAAATAGTTTCCCATTACATCCCATGAAGGGATAGGGAGAGCTTCTCACAATCAGTGAGATGTGCGCTTTATAGCTTTACACTGATAGGAACCTACAGTTTTATACCGGTTCCGAACTGTATTTTGAGAAGCTTTTTCATGACTAAGTACTCGATAGTGTCGCCTTCACTAAGCAAGGTGGTTGTCTCGAAGTAAATGTAAGGTGGTCAGCGCAGGGATCGAACCCACTTTCTAATGTACAAGAGTCGCGCACACTACCATTGCACCACCGACGTTTACACAGCAAGACATCTACAACAGCCATTTTATTTTTCTTTGATTTTAATCCACTGCCAAATTCAGCGCAAATGTCTACCGACAATACAAGCAAAGTACAAATATTAAAATTATTTGTATTTAACAGAAAAAAATTGAGGCAGCAATTTTGATAAATGTTATGTCAGCTGTTCTGCGCTACCACCTAATATAATTATCTCTTGAGTTTTGTATTTTTTTGAATTTTTGTAATTTTTTCGAGTAATGCATTTTTTTTGAGGGCTTGTTTTTTGCCTAATAGGGCATTAAACGCTGATTAAAAAAACAAAACAAAAATTTGTCGCTGGTCTATATTTTCCAAAATATAGGCCTCAAAAGCTTGAATGTATAATCGGGCATATGTCACCCATTTATTATCTGATCTGATTGAAATGGGTACCATTATAAAGGTCTTTCTAAGCTGTATAAATCTGTGTATAAACATATTTATTTTTATTGACCCATTGGTGAGCTAATTAAGAAAAACTTTTTAAGCTCACTTTATTGATAAAAATAATTTTTTTTCCCCAAAAAAAATGAACTATTATACTTATCTTTTGGCAGTATTCGATAATAGACAAGATCTTAACAATTTCTAAGGTATAATATTCACCAAACCATTTGAGTAGAAATGTGTTGCACAAATTTTATGACCAAATAAGGCCTTATTGGCTCGGTTATTGAACTGTATAAAATAAAATAAAAAATAAATAAAAAACCTTTCTCCGTGGATGGCCTTCGGCCAGGCTTGGGGGTTTTTCTTCTGGGGTGGGTCCACCACGGGCTTCGCGGGTTCGACATAATATTTTTGTGTTATAAAGCCTTTGGCCGGGTTTAAACATCTTTTACACGGCATGTATTTTCTCCTTCGCTGTGGGTCCAACGCCTGCTTCGGCATAGTATTTTTGTGCTATAAAGCTTTCTGCGTGGCGGGGCTTAGGGATTTTCTACTCGGAGTTGGATCCAACGCTGGTTTCGCGGATTCGGCATAGTATTTTTTCAAATAAAGATTTTTGCGTGGGCTTTTGGCGGCTTTTGTTTTATAAGAAATAATGAAAAATGTTTTGAAATAAGTTTTTTATTTTTGTTTTATGTAGAAAACAGTGGAATGAAACGCGCCGCAGGCAAACAACTGTTTTGAATTAATTTATTTATTTTATGCCTAAAAATGTATTCAAAAACTTTGAACGTAAATATCTCCGGTATTTGAGGGGTTAATGCGTACTAGTACAACTTAAAAAAGGCTTGAAGTCGTGTCTATTCTCGGAGTCTAGCAAGAAAATAGCTACATTAGGGGGCTTTTTTTTGGAAATAGTACAGTTTTAACAAAATTGAGGTTAAAAACTTTTATTTTAAATTAACCCCACTATGGGTTAATTAAACGAAATATATTTATAAAAGGATTTATAGATTTTAAAAGTACCTTTGGAATGATAGCGATACCATATCCGGTCATAAATTCCTGAGATATGACCGAATGTATACTCAAGTTTAAATGGTCTACTTCTCAAGAAGTTGGGCCGAGCGGAAGGAAAAAGACAACTTTTTGAACTCAGTGCAGCAAACTCTATCGGTGTTTTAGATCACACAATTGCTCTTAAAGTAAATTTATGCCACGGCATTTAGTTTTGTTCGTCAAAAATTGTGTAAATTCACCACAAATATATATTTTACTATCAATAAAATATAACAAAAAGGTCCAAAATACGTTTAAATTTCACAGTTCTTAACCAAAAGTACATGACAAATTTAACAGCCTGTTTCTTGATCTCGAACGAATGCTTTCGTTCGTGTTTTAAACGACAGAAAGTTGATTTGTGTTCCACAATCTTTGTCAATTCAAATCTAATGTAAGTATTTATAAAGTTTTTCAGTACAAAATGTTGGTTTGTCTATTTCGAAATTAGTTGAATAATGAAAAACACTATCTACAATAAAAGTGAAATATTTAATAAGATTGTCTTACTTTATACAAAGTTTGTGCTATAAATTTCATCTTGATTGAAATTTGTTGCATTTTATTAAAAAACAAAACCAAATTTGTCAGCTTACCCACGGAAAAAATGAAAAAACCACAAATCAGCTAGATAATTAGCTTTTCGTTCGAGATAGAGCGAAATAGGCTGTAAGTTAACAATTTTTGTAATCCCACCTGATGCAAGTTAATTTACGTCAAAGAGTTTGAAATGAATAATATAATAAAGGTAGCTTTGTTGGAGATCTCCATTTCGTAGTCAGAAGTTAATAGATGGTTTTTGTATAATAAAAACGAACTCTCCCATTTCAATAATTCATGTAAAAAGCTCCTGCTGTATTTTCTAAGGAACCACAGATGTTTGTCCTATAGAAATCTGCCCTATAGAATTCGTTATCATTTTTCATATTTATGTATGCGTGTATTTCAAATGGTTCTATGTCCAGAATAAGCGACAACACGATAATGAATTCGATATCGATTTTGTTGGACATACTTAGTCCCTTGGATACAACTATCGCAAATAAAACTTATAGGTAGTGCTTTCGGACAACATCAGAGGACTAATTCTTTCGGATTTCAGTATATTACTGACATGCCTATTACTCAAATAATTAATTTTATTTAGTACTAGCAAAATAAAATAGCCCATAGTACTCAGTGATAACATAGTATTCTACTGGTGAAAGCATTTTTAAAATCTAATGAGTAGTTATAAGATTTCCCCCTTCATACAAACTCACACACATTTCCTCTTTACAATATTAGTATAGATTTTGTAGAAATCCTTTCGAAGTTACTTTTTTTGTAATATTAATATATTCTTATTTTTTTATTTTGTAACAGTTTAATTTTAACAAATATCGCGGTTCTTCATTTAGTTATTCGATGATTCCGAAAATAGCTTATCTCATTAATAGGAGGATAAAAAGTACAAATATTATATTTTGTATCATTTTCCTCTACCTACTGGATTTTCCAAACCTATGACATTTAAAGGACAAACACTTTAGGTGGGAAATGAGAAGAGGTCTTAAACATGACTCTGCGCATTGCAATTTCTGTCGTACCAACCGACATACACACAATAAATAATTTTTCTAAATTCATTCACCCACAATCCATTCATAACTTCCAAGGAAAACGACGTAACAATTGAATTTGCATAATACGGTGCCTTTATTGGACGACAACGAATAAGCCCTCAATTTTATGTAATCAGGCAAAATTTTACCTTTTTTAAATACCCGTATCCAATATATTTGTTTAACATATTGCTCCTTTTTCATTGCAGCTCCAACATGCCTATCAAGACTATTCATGCTCGTCAAATCTTCGATTCTCGTGGTAATCCCACCGTTGAAGTCGATTTGACCACTGAATTGGGTCTCTTCCGCGCTGCTGTCCCATCCGGTGCCTCCACTGGTGTCCATGAGGCTTTGGAATTGCGTGACAACGACAAGAAGAGTTATCATGGCAAGAGTGTCTTGCAAGCTGTCGGTCATGTCAACAACACCTTAGCTCCCGAACTCATCAAGGCCAACTTGGAAGTCACCGACCAAGAGGGTATCGATAGTTTCATGTTGAAATTGGACGGCACTGAGAACAAATCGAAATTCGGTGCCAACGCCATCTTGGGTATCTCTTTGGCCGTCTGCAAGGCTGGTGCTGCCAAGAAGGGAGTACCCTTGTACAAACACATTGCTGACTTGGCTGGCAACAAGGACATCATCTTGCCCGTGCCTGCTTTCAATGTCATCAACGGTGGCAGTCACGCTGGCAACAAATTGGCCATGCAAGAATTCATGATTTTGCCCACTGGTGCCACCAGCTTCACTGAGGCCATGAAAATCGGCTCTGAAGTCTATCACCACTTGAAGAAGGTCATCAATAACAAATTCGGTTTGGATGCTACCGCTGTTGGTGATGAAGGTGGTTTCGCTCCCAACATTCAGTCCAACAAGGAAGCTTTGGTCCTCATCACAGACGCCATTGCCTTGGGTGGTTACACCGGCAAGGTTGAAATTGGTATGGATGTTGCTGCCTCTGAATTCTTCAAGGATGGTGCTTATGACTTGGACTTCAAGAACCCCAAAAGCGACAAGGCCCAATGGGTATCCCCCGAAAAGTTGACTGAAATGTATCAAGAATTCATCAAGGAATTCCCCATTGTCTCCATTGAGGATCCCTTCGATCAGGATCATTGGGATGCCTGGTCCAAGATCACCGCTGCCACCACCATCCAAATCGTGGGTGATGACTTGACCGTCACCAACCCCAAGCGTATCCAAACTGCCGTTGAGAAGAAGGCCTGCAACTGCTTGTTGTTGAAGGTCAACCAAATCGGTACCATCACCGAATCCATCAAGGCTCATTTGTTGGCCAAGCAAAACGGCTGGGGCACCATGGTCTCCCATCGTTCTGGTGAAACTGAGGATTCCTTCATTGGTGACTTGGTTGTTGGTTTATCCACTGGCCAAATTAAGACTGGTGCTCCATGCCGCTCTGAACGTTTGGCTAAATACAATCAAATCCTTCGCATTGAAGAAGAGTTGGGTGCCGGTGCCAAATTCGCTGGCAAATCTTTCAGAAAACCCCAATAAATGGGTGATGGCACATTAGATTAGCTCCCCAACGAAGCATAACCAACACCGCCCCATACACTCATTGTTATTTCATCAAACAAGACAAAAACAATAACAACAATTCCAACATCTGAATAAAAAAAAACCTCAGTTGATCTTTGGTTAAAATTGATTAAGTTTTGAAACTTTCTGGTACGCCTGTAACACCGCACAACATTGAGAGCGGGCGTTCCAGTACTACAGGTTTCTTTTCAAAATTATCCATGTGTTTTCATTTATCAACAATTCGCTTAAATATATCATATATTTATTATATTATATTAAACTACTATAAAAACGTATCTAGTTTATGGATTGAAGAGTACAGTATATGTAGTTCGTTGTTGTTAAAAGAGATTTCAAAATTATCCTTGCTCTGATCAAGAATCCTTTTGGGATATTGTGAGGCAATACAAGAAGACACGTACATACAATTTGTTAATTTTTAATCAGTAGTTTATAAGAAAATGTAATCACTGCAAAGTGGTTATTAATAAAAAATTGAAAAAACAATAAAAACATTTGAAATGGAATGGAAAGTGTATTGTTTCTTGACAGGAGCGATCGATCATAAGCTATCGAGAACAATGAAGTAGAATTACAAACTAAAGTTTAAAGGGAACTTAAAATTAAAAGGGACTTTTAAAGAAAATAAAGTTTAAAAAAAGCAGACACACTAACAACTTCCGCAAGGGCAATGATGAAAGTTAAAAGGGAAAAATATTTTGTTTAAACATATAGTTGTGTTTGAAAGGACTATACGAATCCTCTGAATTGAAAAGCCTTGTAATTGCGAGAAAATTGTGGATACGAGAATTTAAAACATAATTTTCTGTTTTTCAATCCGAAGCTTCGTGTCCGTCGATGATGCAAGTAAGACTGCGCAACAACTGTTCATGAAAAACCGTGGAAGAAAGGTCTGAAAATATTATCTATTGAACCGATGTGAAGCTGTAGAATTTAGGTAAATACTAAATTAAAACACTGCTTAAATAATCCTGATTGAGTAAAGAAACAACATAGAGAACTAGCTCTTCGTGTTATATTTCCTATGGAGATTTTTTTTAAATTTAATTCATTCGATTACAGTTCAGATTTAAAGGAAAATAATTAATCGGCTATTAGTTCTCATTGATTGCCAAAGTATTTCAACCGTACGTTAATCGAAAGCGTTGCCATATTCTTATGCTGTCCAAAGGAGACATTTAAACGATATCCGGTTCTGATAACAGTAATAGGTCGATAACAGTAGTAAGGTTTTGTATATCTTTTTAAATATTTTTATAGTTGAAATGTTTAATCAGAATTTTTGAAAAATATAAAAATTACAGCCATTTACAAATTTAAAAATTATAGTAATTTAAATATTTTCATAAATTTTATTTCTTTAAATTAAGATTATTTACCTATCTACTATCTACATGTAAGTAACAAATAATGGAGTAACAGAAGAGAGACGCAGTTTCCCCAAAGTGGGAAAAGCCTCCCAGAGACTTTCGGCCTATAAACCAGAGGTCGAATTATCGCATCCGTTTCGTAGTCCGGATTTTTTAACTTAAATCGAAACTTAAGAAATAGTTTTATTTATTTACTCAATTGAGTAATACGATTTCATTAATACTAGAAATTTAGAAGTTACCATCAAATTGGGATTTTAAAACTACTTTCGTAGTCCAGATTACGACACGAAATGTAGGCGATAATTCGACCCCAGCCATCGTTCCTCTTGAAGACTTTGGAACGGCTGGTAAATGGACACTTGCGGGGGAGTTTTGATGTATGATTGTTATATAGTGCGCATCATGCGTACTGTATCTTTAGATTGACAGTGACAGTCCTGCATAAACTGGTGAAATAGATAGGGAAATCGTTGGCTGTTAAAGGTCAACATTCCACGTGTAATTTTACAAAACTCCATACAAAAAATATGGCTGCGGAATATCGACGAAATATTTCCGCACGTGTAGTGTTAAGGCCCAATTTTTGACTGGTTATTTAAATTGGTAATCAGTTGATTTTGATTTATGCTTGATCTGACTTTAAATCCGCCTTTTTTCTTATGGAGTTTGACATTTATAATTCCGAAAAAGTGATAATCTTGGTAGGTGTAACTACAGTTTTACAGCGCTTTGTCAAATAATCTTACTACCTATATGGCTACAATGGTAAATGCTACGAAATATAACCGGTATTCATACATTTATCGGCTAATCGTTACAATGCATCAAGTTGACGCCATTTGCAAAAGAAAAGTGAAGTGATAAAATAAAAAATATTTAATGAAATTGGATAATATTTGACCAGAAATAAAGTTCTAACTGCATTACGAGTTAAATGATACGTTTTTATTAATATTTCAACTAGGATGGTGATTATAATCGTTCACGTTAACAATTAAAGATAATTTGTGTTTGTTCTTCTTTTTGTTTTCTATCAAAATCATATGGTCACTTGATCATAGTTTAAATGCTCAACATTGCAGCAATCAACTATTAACCTAAAAAATTAGTTCAGAGTTTAAATTATGTTTGATCGGTGATCAAAATGCTACAATCAATCAAATTGCAGGAAAATATGATCAATGTTGTCTACTGTAGCCAAATTTCTGAACAAAAATATGTTTTTAGCGTAAAAGAAACTTAAAAAAGAGAGAAAATATAGTTGCATCACTGCTATATTGCCCGCCCATTCCGCTGACAAATTGAGGTTGCTCAATATTTTTCACGTGAACGATCTTAATAAACGTCTTAAGCTGAGTATTGAGCAACACCAATTTATTTCGCTGATGCATTTTTGTTTCTTTGTTGTCATATTGAATAGCAAACACAATGGGTTTGGCCACAAATATAGTATATTTGTGACAAGCTACAAACACGTGATATTTGCATCCAAACATTAAAAAAAGACTGATTTTCAGCGTATAGCGTAGTTGTATTATAAACAAAAGTTTCGCAACAATCGTTTTGTAATTACGATTTGTGAGTTTTGCGACCGGGAATTTAATTTCAAAAGTTTTTCCGCAGGCTTATGCCAACTTATTTGGTAATTTCTTGAATTTAGCGTGTGTATACACTTGTGCACATTGATCTGTATCTCGTTTGAAGTTAAGCATTTTAGCCGATGCAACGTCAATTATATCAACATTTTCGGAAAGAGACGTCGCGAGTAATTTTTCTCCTCAGTCAGAATTTCCACTTCGTCAAAGTTAGGTTTGTGTTCAGTTAAAGCGCAGTGGGCTGCGAGTGCTGTCTTTTGTTCTATCGACTTACAATGAGCTTTTTGGTCAGACTTATGTGCAGATAATCTAGTCTTCAATTTGTTCATTGTAGTACCAACATATACTTTCTGGCAGATGTTGGACCATAGAATAAGATGGCAGATGTTGGACCATAGAATAATACATAGATAAACTTATTCTCTCATCTGACGTTTCATTTCACACTCTTCATCGTAGGTTTGTGGAAATGAGAGCAATTAAATTTAAAATTACCTTACACCAGGTGGAGTTACAAAATATGTTCACTTAACGTTTTCATGTCGTTTTGATGTAGAACTGAAAAATTTAAATATCTTTTGCACTTTTTTTGTTGACTTTTATCGTTGGTATACATTTGTATTGCATTTAACACAACTAGTTTGCCATAAAACACGAAATTCGGTTGTTGTTCCTTTGTTGATCGCTGTATACTATTGCCACTATCTGGTATTATTGAACCCATAATTTCCACCATCCAATGTGTACTTTCCATCGTACCTATGACGTTTAATTTATTGACCGAATAAAAGCTTCTATGGTATGTATTATTCTATGTGTTGGACTTGTCACCATTAGTCCCCATTTACACTAGAGATCTTATGTCTTGCAAGACTTTTTTTTTCCTTTGAAGTTTTGTTTAGCATTTACACTGCAAAACATTTGTCTTCGGCGTTTACTTTGTGACATTCTTATTTACAGTTTTGTTGTTTTACGAACAACACCAACGCGTGTCTAACGAGTACATCGAACACAGTTTCGCCATTCTTACTTCTTCCCTCACTCACCTACTAACTCGTGTTTTGCAAGACAAAAGTCCTCTAGTGTAAATAGGGACTACATGGAATTTTGTAGACAACGATTGGCTTGTCATTTTCGCCAATAATAGACTTTGTCCGGCTAAATAAAGTATTGACGGTTAAATTCGATTTCAAAACCATTTCACATTGTTCGTTGTCATATATGATGTATATTGGAATGGTTCAATCTTCCAGAGAAACCCGGAATATATGTACATACCTTCTGGTTTTACACATTCTGTCTGATTCAGTAGGGCGTACCGTGGGCTTGCTCGTCTCTGCCCGTGGTATCAAATGATCAATAATTTTTCTTGGGGAAACTATTCAATTTAAGTATTTCCACCATTTTCACCTTATTCGTCTGGTGGAATTCAGCGTCACTTATCTTCATAACTCTCTTAATGAAGTTGCTCGCAGTGGTAATAATTGTCCTTCTGGGGTGTTTGTAATGATAATTTATCAATCGTCCTGACGCTTTAGGTTTTTGGTACCAGTCCATTTTGCGAAAATTTCCTTATATGATAACCAAACTGTATATATATGGTAGCCTATTACCCCTTTCCTCTTTGAGCGTGAATTGTTTCCCCAATTATCCCCTTTAGTCCTTAGAGAATAAGTTGACCACGTCAAATGAAGTTGTTATTGTATCCTCATCAATGCTCATGTACCGAATCCTCGTCTTGAAATACACTGCGTCCTTACGATGTATTTTGAATTCTTCGTCACGTTCTTAAGTACCTCCAATACAAGCTTGCATAGTCCACAACCCGGTGCGTCAATTGATGAACAAATGGGTCTCAATTGATTGCCATCTTTGTGGATCTTAGGTAATCCGTATATTCTTGGTGCAGTGACAGTTCTCGTGGCCAATTTCCTTCTAGTGTGGTCGTCAAAAAATTGTCCCTCGTATGGTCTCTCCTTAAGCGTCTGTAGGTGCATATATCGGCAAATATATTACCCATCTTCCTCTTATAATCATCTAATTCCACTGTCACTATTTTCCCCGTCTTTATCCAAATTCATTTTAAGAATATCGAGTACAAATATTTCTTCGTGCGACCCACTGTAGTTTCGTCTGACGATTCCTTTCACACTTTTCTTGATGCGGTCGGTATGATAGAGAGATGTTTGACGAAAAGTGACATACATACACCAGGTGGAATTACAATAACTTCTTGCTTTAATGTTTCATGTCGTTTTGGTGAAAAACTGAAACAAGACAACCTAGAGCTTTTGCTCAGCGTAGGTTTGCCCCGAAGCGTTTCATGAGGCACCAAATAAAGTTGCTCAGTGTATCCATAGAATAACACATACGTAGAAGGTTTTATTCGCTCAATAAATTAAACGTCATAGGTACGATGGAAATTACACAGTGGAGGGTGGAAAATATGGGTTCAATAATACCAGATGGTGGCAATAGTATACAGCGATCCACAAAGGAACTACACCCGAATTTCGTGTTTTTGTGGCAAACTAGTTGTGTTAAATACAATACAAATGAATACCAACGTTAAAAGTCAACAAAAAAGTGCAAAATACATTTAAATTTTTCAGTTCTACACCAAAACGACAGGAAATAGTTAAGTGAACATATTTTGTAACTCCACCTGGTGTATGTAAACATTTCCACAGACCTACCGAGAGAGTGTGAAATGAAACGTCAGATGAGAGAATAAGTTCTTCTATAGTATGTGTTATTCTATGAGTGTATCTATGCAGCAATTGTCAAAAAAAGGCTGATAAAGTAAATAAACAAAGGTTGGGTTTTTTTTTGTAACGTATATACGTTTCCCCATACAAATGCTAACTTGTATACGATAACGGGGATAAATATATCTGTTAAGGCTATCAGGGATAGGTTGTAAAAAAAGTAGTAAAAATGTAGCGGAATACAAAAATGCTACCAAGTTTCCTTGACAAATGTCTACTGAAAACAAAATTAATTGTGACAGGAAAAATAATAAAGAATTTTAAATTTGATAGAATTCTAAAATAAATTTTCGGTTTATAACATTTGCATTCATTGATGAAGGATAACGCTGATTTGTATGCAAAATTGTAAGTAAATTCAAGTAAGGCAATCAAAGGATCACGGGAATTGAATTCGAATCGCAATGCATGCCACCCAACTCAAATGAAGCTTTGGTTTACGAATTTTGCATTATGATGAGCTAAGAACTTTTGTGATAAGCTTCATGGGATGTAATAGGAAACCCGTTTTTTCTAAGTGTTCAATACAGTAGCTGTTATATGCTTCTGAATGTGCTCCATATAGAGGAGGAACTATAGCCGAATTTTATCAATGCAAGTAAATCATATGGGAAGGTATGTCGAAGTTAGTGAAATTTTGTTCATATATCCAAAATTGAACATGAACTTTCTTTGCCGATTTCAGATTTATCCTCTACGGTTATCAGATTAAAAGAATTGCATTCAACTATTAAGTTTGGAATCTATAGAGATAAATATATATAGACATTGATTATGCTGTCGCTGATTATGTTCCGGAATGGACTTTTTAACGCTTTACTGTTGAAAAGCGTACTTCAAGAGAGTATTTTCCTTCGGACAAATAAATTTGTATTTCAGTGTAAAACAATTTATCTTGTACTTCCAATAAAAAAACTGTATATTTAATGTGAATAATGAAAAACAGTAAACAACATAGCGTTTGGTTTCATTTCAGAGAGCGTTAGGCAATTTTCTATAAGGATATAAGAATATGATTGTCTATACGTAGGGATTCTCTGTGATTCCTTTATTGAGAGTCTGAGTTTCGTTTGTAAACAAATTCTTTGTTTACAAATAAAGAATGACACAAAAAAGATTTTTATGTTTCACCGGGATGCGTTTTGTTTGTATCCTATACACGTCTCGTATATATGTTACAAAAAAAACACAACTAAAGTAAAACTAAAAGTATATGCTTTACCTATTCCTTGGCTGGATTCTTCAACTAAAATGTTGATAGCCAAAGTGAAGGAATTGCATACAATAGGAGGCAAAAGCGCAAGCCTTACAAACAAAACGATCGCACTGTTTTTTATTACCATTCTGCAATAAATTCGGTTGTACATTGTATTTATTAACTTTTATTCATATTGTGGCCGTCGGTGGTGCAATGGTAGTGTGCGCGGCTCTTGTGCATGAGGAGGTGGGTTCGATCCCTACTCTGACCACCTTAAATTTCTTTCGACGGCGGTGACCTCGCTTGGTGACGACGACACTATAGAGTATTTAGCCATGAAAAAGCTTCTCAAAATACCGTTCGGAACCGGTGTAAAACTGTAGGTCCCATTCAGTGAGTGTAAAACTATAACGCGCACGACTCACTGGTTGTGAGAAGCTCTCCCTAATCCCCTCGTGGGATGTTTATTATTAAAATGTACAAAAAACACTTCTCAGACCTATTACTTACAACTTCCATTGTTATATTTCAGTTTTATTTTCCTTTAATTTGTTTATTTGCATAAAACATCTGTTTTCATAAAACAGCTGCTTCCATAAAACATATGTTTTCTTACTGGCAAATTCTTGCTGGGGAAAAAATCTCAAATAAAAACTTGTAAGACCTCTATCATTGAACTGTCTAAAGAAATATCTCTCTGGCGCTCTTTTACTGGCTTTTGAAGTAAACAGACAACATCCAGTAATAATTTGTACAAATTATCGAGTAAACAGACAGACCTGATAAAACTCAATGATTTGCAAGCGTTGTTCGTTTGTGTCTATTCATTAGGGCTGCGACATCGACATCGATGTTTTGAAAACATCGATGTTTTTGAAAAATATCGAGTACTTTTTACATCGATGTTTTAGTGCCGATGTTTTTCCAACATCGATGGTTTATGTCGATGTTTGCATCGATGTTTTTCTGTGTGACGATTGTAACAAATTGCCTTAATATAAGGAAATATAAACCATAAAATATTAATATAAACTCGAATTGTTTATATTTGCCCATTTGTTCGCCGCCAGACGCCAACCACCACCATTATGCGTAGCTGGTTAAACATGGGATGTAATGGGAAACTATTTATTTTAATCAAGTTTTGTAATTGTTCACCTTTATATCGGGGAAAAGGGTGATTTATACAAGGTGGCGCAAAAGTAAACTTCCGATGTTTCTTGGCTGTAATTTAAAAAAAAATTAAAAACGTTGATTCTTCTTGTGGATTATTTTTATTTGGTCTTTTAATTTTTTTTACATCAAGTCGAGAATATGATGTCATGTAAATGGCCGCCGCCACAGTTGATTGTCATTTGAGCCCTTTTTATGGCATTTTCCATCACTTTGCCCAAAACTTCCGGCGATACGTCCTCACATTCTTGACAGATATTGTCTTTAAGAGCTGCAAGAGTCTGAAGGTTGTTGACATAAACCCGCGACTTCAAAAAGCCCCACAAAAAGAAGTCTGGAGCGGTCAAATCAGGCGATCTTGCTGGCCAGTGCAAATTGCCAAAACGGGAGATTAGGCGCCCGGGAAATGCATCCTTCAGCATATCGGTTGTGGCACGTGCAGTGTGTGCCGTTGCACCGTCCTGTTGGAACCACATGTTTTCCAATCCCAATTCATCAAGTTGCGACAAAAAGAACTCGTTGATCATTGCTCTGTAGCGCTTACCATTCACAGTAACCGTTTGGCCCGCGACGTCTTCGAAGAAAAAAGGTCCGATGACTCCTCCAGCGAAAACAGCACACCATACAGTGACTTTGAGCGGGTGTAATGGCTCTTCGTGGGTTACACGCGGATTTTCAGTGCCCCAGAAGCGTAAATTTTGCTTATTTACGTACCCGATAAGATGGAAATGGGCCTCATCACTCATGATTATTTTTGATGAAAAATCATCTTCCTCTTGGTGGTGATTAAGGATGGCTTGAGCGTATGTTAGACGCGATTGGCGGTCAGCAGCTAACAGCTGATGCACCGTCTGGACTTTGTACGGAAACATCTTCAAATCTTGTACCAAAATTCGCTGTAAACTGATACCCGAAACGTCGACTGATACCCATTTGCGTGGCACGTCGTCTGGTCGATGTCGACGGCGCATCCATGACATCCTCGACTACAGCAGCAATATTCTCTGCAGAACGGCTACTCCGGGGTCTGCCACGCCTGGCAGCATCTCGTGTTGTGCCAGTCTCTTCGAGGCGAGCGGCTAAACGTCGCAGTGTTTCACCAGTAGGCGTTGGACGGCCAGGAAATCTGCGACGAAATTCACGTTGTGTCAAAGTCACCGACCGATTATTGGTCAAATAAATAGTCAGCAATATTCCGCGTTCTGGAGCAGTATAGCGTAACATTGTTTATTAACGTGTATTTCGCATGTGTTTACTACACAAATGTCAAAACAGAACTGACATTACTGGCCAATCGCAAAATTTTTAGCATTTTCTGATAGGAGGATTACTTTTGCGCCACCTTGTATGTTGATAACACATATGTAAAAGAGAATTGCAGCAAAAACAAAACATCGGCAAAAGCATTGATGATCGAAGAAACATCGATGTTTGTGACCAGTGGTGTAAATTACCTCTTCTGTTTCAATTTTGGTACCTCGATTTCTAGAAAAAGCCACCAAAAATGAAACATCCCCAAATATCGATGTTTTATCGACATCGATGTCTCTTATTTGAAACATCGATGTTGAGGTCGATGTTTTATCGACATCGATGTCTCTTATTTGAAACATCTCGATGTCTCGATGTTTTGAGGTCGATGTCGCAGCACTAGTATTCATGATGAAATAGTAAGGCGAACTGAATATTATTGACTTTGACACATGTCACGAATCACGCGTGAACTGTCAAAAACCTAACATTGAAAAGATAAATAGCACAAAAATCACTCCGTAGTTTTTAACTCATATTTTTTTCGTACCCTCGTAGGTCAGCTATAAATAACCCAAAATATCACAAATTGAACGAGAATATTGACACATTTATCATTTTCATCGATATTTTGCAAGTATTTTTTGTATGAAGTTAGTTATCTTTTGATAATTTTTTGAACTCATTATCAATCATCATTTTAGGACGGTTAATTAAATTTCCTTACTGTTCAAAGTTTGTGTATCAGAGGTTTATTTGTTTTTCATACCCACCCACCGATTATTTCAACACACTCTATACTGGGATGGCAAATTTTAGTACGCGGGGAATATTAGGAACATCAAACGTCGCGCATGACTTTGTCCACACATTCATTAATGTAAATGTATTTTTGACAATAATTACTAAATCTAAGTACAGATTTTTCCCAACAGATTGTGGAATGTGGTGACGACTCTACTCGTTCCATTTTCAAAATAGGTTTCATAATAATTATAAATTTATAATTTCCATTTGGTTTCAGATAATAATTAAAATAATACTCAATAAGTTTTGTATATATTCGTCTGGAAAAAACAAGAAATTTAGTACGTTTTATTTTATCGACGAGTTCAGAAGCTGAAACCTAAACGCCAGTTTAACAAATACGAACATTTTTAAAAATTGTGAAATTATTCTTAAAATATGTTTTTCGATTTACTTCAAGGATTATTTGATATAATAATGAGCTTGTTGCCGTTTGGTAATGGAAACGATTACAAAATATAATCAATGAATGTTCAGATTGAGTGGAAGTTTAAATTAATGTGTTGTTGACGGTTACAAATATAATTTATAGTTTAATATTTAAAATTGCTGTAATTAAACTGGTCTAGACAAAAATACTTCATATTGTTCATAACATATGAGTCATAACTGGGAGAGATACAAAATTCTAGTCATATATTTTAAATTGTTTCTAAATTAGTAGAAACTTCGTAAAAAGGAATTGGATTATGCAACCATATAATATTATTCACAGACGGAACCACGCAACTAAAATATTTATGGAATGGGTAATGACATATAGCCGCAGTGTCAGTGTGTCAATTGTTTACTGGATTTATTAAATCGATGACTCATACAAGTCTGGAGGCTTCTTATAGTCTTTGTCTAGTCTCTAGCCCATATTCATTTAAAGTTGTGAGCAATTTGAGAGAGTTTTTTTGTATGATAAATTTTCTCCCAAAACTCTCATAACTTTTTATGAACAAGGCCGTCTGTATTTATGAGATATAACGGGTTTTTCAATAAGAGCGCTACAAAAGTTTTTTAAATAAAACAAAACCGGTTTTAGATACCAATGAAATTCTTTATTCCTGTGAAAGTACGTTCGATGCCATTATGTATGGAACTCGATTTCTTTTGCATGGCCACCACGGGCACGCTTGCAGAAGTCCAGACGCTGAACCCAATTTTCGACGGTTTTTAAGCATAAATCGGCCGATACTGCTGCAATTTCACGTTCGATATTCGTACGAAGTTCATCAATCGTTGCTGGCTTGTTGGCATAGACCATAGACTTGACGTAGCCCCACAGTAAATAATCTATCGACGGCCAATCGACTGGGCCATTTCGTGAGATAACACGTTCACCAAACTTGGTTTCCAATAAATTGAGTGTGGCATTCGCTGTGTGGCTTGTGGCGCCGTCCTGTTGGAACCACATGTCCTCCAAGTCCATATTATCCAATTGGGGCCAAAAATATTCGGTTATCATTGAACGGTAGCGATTCGCATTCACAGTAATGTGCCGGTCTTGATCATCACAGAAGAAGTACGGCCCAATGACGCCGCCGGCCCATAAACCGCACCAAACCGTAATTTTTTCGGGATGCAATGATGACTCATGGAATACTTGTGGATTGCTGTTTGACCAATAACGCATATTTTGCCATTCAGCCAGAAATGAGCCTCATCATAATTTGGACGTAGCGCTCTTAAAGTTGAGGCCACTGACTCCAAATTTCGGTAGTAAATTTTAATAATTCCGACTCGTTGTTGACTCGTATATCTTTCCATGATGAAATGGCAAACCTTACTGAAGAGAAATGTCAAACGAGCGGGAGAAAATATGTCGTCGTTTGCTGTCCCTATCGCTTTACTTTTGTAGCCTCTCTGTTGAAAAACCCTTTACCTCTATTAAAGTGTACATAACTCGATATTGAGAGATGTAGGTGAGGCACGGCAAGAGTCAGTGGACTGGGTGGTCATCGGTGAACTGTGTATTCAATGGTCATCAACATCAAAAGAAATCACAGTCATTGTGCCGACGAAGTGTAAGTGAAGGGATAGTGAAAGCCTGTTGAGACTGTCTTAATACAGCGACGACTGCAGGAGTTGGGGATTTTAGGCCCGTATTAAGATCAGCATTTTACATGAAATGGTAAAAAACTCCATACAAAAAATTACTGCAAAATTTCGACGAAATATCCCCACCAGTGTAGTACTAAGTTACTCACGCGAAAAATCAGCCACATATCGGGCAACATTTTAATGTTACTGACAAAAATGTACCGACCAATTAGATAATTTGCAAGAAAAAATTGTCAGTGTTGTCAACCCTCATTCAATTTCTCCAAAAAGTGAATTTTCATTTCATTTCATTTATTTCACATTTAGTGCAAAACATTAAAAACAGATATAAATAAATATTGAGCAACATCAATTTGTTTGGCTGCAACATTTCTGTTTTTAAGGTTTTTATACTCTAAAAATTTCGTTTGTGAGATTGAGCTACAGTTGGCAACATTGATCAATTCTTCCTTCAATTTGATTGGTTGCTGCATTTTTCTTAGCAACTTTAAAATGTTGTTAGAAACATGTTGCTGAAATTTCGTACTACACGTGTGGAAAATTTCGTCGATAATTCGCGGAATTATTTCCAGTGTTGTCAACCCTCATTGATTTCTCCTAAAAGTGCATATTCATTTCATTTAATTTATTTCAAATTTAGTGTAAAAAATTAAAAACAGATGTAAATAAATATTGAGAAACATCATTCTGTTTGGCTGCTAAAAGGGACAGCAACGTTTCAGTGATGACGTCTATATTTTTGTCTGTTTTTAAGGCTGTTTATACTCTAAAAATTTAGTTTGTGAGATTGGGCTACAGTTGACAACATTGATCAATTCTTCCTTCTATTTGATTGGTCGCTGCATTTTTCTTAGCAACATTAAAATGTTCAGACTTAATGCGTCGTTTAGACTGTAGTTTTTCTCAGTGTTAAGTTTATGCAAGTTCCGGTATCAAAAGTCACCGATGGTACGAAAAGATAGCGGAGGGATTACTGACTTTCAGGTTTCCAAACTTTCATCAATTTCATCAATAGTAGTTTATTTTGGAAGTTACCCTGAAATTTCGACTTTTAAAACTACTTTCGCAAACCAGTTTCCGATACGAAACGTGATTCGACTCCTGTTTTACCATTCGAAGGTTTTCGTAATATTCTTTATTATATTTCATCATTAATCCGTAATCATTAATCCGTAAACGGCCGTAAAACACTTCTCTTTTAACCCATATCAGTATTCCCTTAATTTGTTTTGTTCTCAATATCACCTGATACTAATCAAGCAATATTGCATTAATAGGTGGTGGAGGGGATGATGGAGGCGATGATTCAGAAGAATCGTAATTACACGTGTAGAGTCATCATCAGTCTAGTATCCCATTAGACTAATTTAAAATATACGCCTCAGTGAATTGATGACCCTGATTTTTTTGTTAAACGTCTTGCAATAGTCAAAGTCCATTACTTAATGAATATTTTCGAAATGTTGTCGAATTTCATAAACGGTTTTTTGAGACTTCTTTTGGGCGTTGCTGGAACTGATATCAGTAAGTAAATTATTAGAAAACATTATTTTCGCTCTTTATAACTCGATGAATTGTTCTTTTTCACCTCACTCTTTGTTCCCAGCTTCCGGCGATGAACCAGATTCTGATGAAGTTGAAACTATACCGACATGAATTCAGTTTTAATTTAAGTGTTATAATTCATTATATATATTTATTCATATACATATATTTTGTGTTTGTTATGTATAAATTTGATTTATTTTTTTAAAATATATAAATATTTTGTTTGTGTTTTACAATATTAAGCAATAATTATAATAAAAAAAAATCGAATCTTATTGATTTATATTACAGATATTTTGGGAGATTTTTTCTCTTGGATTTTTGTTTGTGTAAGTAGAATATTTATAAATGAATTATAAATGTTTTTTCTTTTGTTTTGATAATATTTATATATAGAGAATGAATAGTTAAAACCATAAAAATATTAAAAGAGTTTATGCTTCTTCTTGAGTTCTTGTTTCTTCCAAGCGGGCAATTCATCAAATTCATAAAAGGACATATTGAAGAGGGAAACAAAATCATCGTGGGTTAAATGGACCTGGTCATAAAGAGAAGAGAATAATTAAGTATTGGACAAAATTGATTTACATACATACATATGATTAAATGTTTTGCTAACATGAAACTTTATAAAATAATACTTTGTTGTATCCTAGTAGGACAAAAATACTAGTTCCAGTATTTCTGAACTAGTTTTTCGTACATACGCCCTTAAAAACACTGTGATAGTTGTTGGCAACCAATTTCCAAGACATGGCCGGAGGGAACTGTTTTGCCCTAATTCGGGTACGAGGAGTCGAACTGCATCATTAGTTTTTTGAGTTACAATTACGGTTTCATTTGTTTTTTGAGTTACAATTACGGTTTCATTTGTTTTTTGAGTTACAATTACGGTTTCATACAAATATTTTTTATTATGACTATCAGAGTGGAATTTTGAAGTGTTAACATCTATAGGCACGGGTAGGGCAAACTATCAAAGTGAACACATGCAAATAACACACAGCGTTAGCATCACACACGCGGTTGTTATACAACAATAGTCTCTGCCTGAAAATAAGTATGATGGTATTGATGTAGCGGCAGCGAACAAACAAACAGGTAGGGTAGTCGTCGCCAAAGAGTATTGAATAGTATAGAGAACTCATGGAACGAATTGTATGACTCAAAAGCACTGGTGACATCTTTCGAATGATTCAAAACGTATTACTCTCTTTTTGTCATAACGTGGTCCATTCATAATTTTGATGTGAAATATTGATGCCTTTTGATACATTTATGCTTTTTGTATTGTTTTATGTAATAACATTGTCGAAATGGTGCAATTATATTGAAATATTCTATAAAGAGAATAAGAATCATTTACGCTTCTTTACTCAGACTATCTACATGAGAGCGGAAAAAGAGTGGAATAAGTTCTCTATAATATTCAATACTTTTTGTCGTTGCTCTGTTTATGGCAAAACAACAACAATTATTTCAGTGAGCTAAATATTGCTTTTTATTCAGCTGTACGATATGCAAAGCGGATGTACAGGTAGGGAAGGAAAAATCTGCGCAATTTGGTAACCCTCGTAGAAGAGAACCAAAAAGTCGACGCTATTCACTCAATCGCACTTTTCTCTCGAGTCGTAACTTGATTATTTCAAACTTTTGACATACTTTATGTAATTTTATTTAAACATGGTTGTAATTTCTATAGTTAGATCAGGGGGATTCTCAAAAACGATGTACAAGAAGACGGTCAAAATTTCTCTTCACTCAAATGCCAACAAACAAAATGAGTGAAACCCTAGTACTTCTCTACTCTCTCTCTTACTCTCTTCATTGAATATTTCAATACACGAGCAGCTTTTTGATAGTGTTATTGTATATAACTATACAAATTCCAACCAAGTTGAAGTAAAACAAAAACGATGTACAAGTAGACAGTCAAAATTTCTCTTCACTCAAATGCCAACAAACACAACGAGTGAAACCCTAGTACTTCTCTACTCTCTCTCTTACTCTCTTCATTGAATATTTCAAGACACAAGCAGCTTTTTGATAGTGTTATTGTATATAACTATACAAATTCCAACCATGTTGAAGTAAAATTACATAAACTATGCAAAAAGTATGAAATAAGCAAGATATGACGCGAGAGAGAAATGCGTTTGAGTGAACTCCTAGTACTTTTTGGTTCTCTTTTACCAGGGTTGCCAAGTTGCGCACATTTTCTGGTCGTCTAATTGTAAATCGTCTTTGAGTAAAATTACATAAACTATGCGAAAAGTATGAAATAAGCAAGATATGACGCGAGAGAGAAATGCGTTTGAGTGAACTCCAAGTACTTTTTGGTGCTCTTTTACCAGAGTTGCCAAGTTGCGCACATCTTCTGGTCGTCTAATTGTAAATCGTCTTTGGGATTCTATGGCACAGCTGATCGAGAAGGTACTAGGGAAATGAAAGAATGAGAGACCAAAGAAGACATACAGATTACAAACCATGCAGCAAACTAAGTTTAAAAGTGTTTGATTGATACTAATGACAGCTAAATTATGTTTGCATCGAACGAAAATATGCATTCCCTTTTATTTCTGTCCGTATTATGCCAACCAAAGAGTATATTACCAAAACAACTCGAACTCGATGAAATGGCCTACTACCTCGTCGTCATGAAGAGGCATCGAAGAGAGTAATGGAGGCTCATTGCTATGTGGTTAGATACTGTACCGTCAGTAGAAAACTGCTGGTGTATTGCAATATTCAACAAGAAAACGAGGTGCTTCACTTGTTTTCTTTGTTGGAACTCCAGTCCATGAGTACATTTTCTTCTCTATTGAAAATTCCATACTCTTTGTTGTATGCCAGCATTTAAACAAGCAGGTCGTCGTCGCTCTGTTTATGACAAAACAAAAACAATTATTTCAGTGAGCTAAATATTGCTCTATTTATTTTAACAATAGTCGTGTTTTGGTTACAAGCAACCGATTGCTACTTGCTAAGTTGCAAAGAAAATGGCAATTTAGCGATAAGTCATTTTATTCAAAAATATGAATAAAGGTTGAAAACGGTAAAAGATGTCAAAAAAAAATTTGTTTAAACTTAGCGAAAATGATTCTCATCGCTAAGTTCTCGCTAAGTCTTCGCTAACTGCTTCATACAAAACAAGCGAATATATAAGCAAGCGGTGTAACCAAAACACGCATAATATTACATCTAATGTTAAAGCAGATGTAAGAAAAAAGTAAATGCAATAGCAAAAGAGCCTTCAGCACAAAAACTATTCTTGTTTTTATTTTCCAATGTAAAATTTACTAATGTGTTCATAGAAACGAAAAGGTGCCGTGAAACAAAAAGGTGTTAACACATCGCCCGTGAGTTCGAACATTCATTGATTTTTGTTTTGATTTTCAATTTCGGCAGTCACTAACTTGTAATTGGTTGGTTGTACCGATACACTTTCTTTAACAAAGTTGTTCCAAACGTTTTGGGCTTCAACCTATGGGAACAAAGCTTTCCTCTAAAAGCAGGTTTCTGAGCGTCTTCGATACAGAACATCGGCAGAAAAGAAATTTTCAGACATTCTTTGAATTTTCCGTTCACAAATGCCCAGTAATCAGATTCTTTCGCCAAATAAGAGAAAGCTGCTAACATTTCAATATCATTTTCAATATCAAATTTCACTTAATTAACAATTTCTCTTAATTTTACTATTTTCTACACTGAAAAAATTTTTCGGATAAAAACACTTCATTTAATTGGATTTGAAACAAAGAAAAACATAAAGAACTACAAAAAATACAAATACAAATTACAAGAATAAAAAAGTATGCGTGCTGTTGAAAACAGTACGTCTGGCAAGCCTACGTATATTTTGTATGAAACCGTAATTGTAACTCAAAAAACTAATGATGCAGTTTGATTCCTCGTACCCGAATTAGGGTAAAACCGTCCTCTCCGGCGTTGTCTCATTTTCGACTTCCACAGTGAAATTAACATAGCAAAGCCATTGGTTTGGTAGAAATTTCCCCCTGTTCTGCCTATTTAGAATTACACCATTTCCAATTCAAGTTAAGAAAAAATCAATTGATATTAAAAAATTATAGTTGAAATTTAGAATTCATCATTTGAAATTTAAACGCATCAATTTATTATTTTTTTTCTATTATGCGTGGCTTCCATTTAAAATTAATGAAACACATCTATTGAAATTTCAAAAAAATCAATTATAATCAAATAAAATCTCTGTATAACTGAAAAATTTTGTTGTGGGGAGTTACCACATATAATTTTGATTTACCTTGCAAATATTTCATTTATAATTCCTCTACGCGCTCCATTTTATTTTTAATACATGTTCTGTTGCTTTTGGTTGTTAAAATTATCGAAATGTCAAAATTCCGGTCCCAAACAATTATCAAACAATTGTTTTCGTACGAAATAACTTTGGTGTAACAACCCTGTAATTGATTTTGACTAGGAAATTTTCGCAAAGAGCTGAGTACCAGGCCAGGTTCATAAAATTTTCGTTACTTCTTATGGCAACGAAAAATTCATAAAAACTGACTACCGGGCTTTAATATATAAATTCTGTAAATGTTTTCTGAATTTCAACATTTACATTTTAATGTATTTTTTTTTAATTTCAATTGATGTGTTTCAAATTTCCATTGATGTATTTGAAAAATCAATTGATGTGTTTTAAGTTTCAATTGATGTTTTTGAAATTTCAATTTCTGTATTTAAATTACAAACAGGTTTTTGAAATCGAATATTAAAATATCAACTGAATTTGTTTAAAATTAAATGGATATTTTTCAATTTTAATTAGAAATAGTGTAGTTGACCAGCGGTTGCACACCGTTCATAATATTTCACAACTTAAACAAATTCAAAACTTCGCCGGTGTATAAACTACATATTTCTGAACTACACCATTTACAATAGAAATTTGAAAAATATCACTTTAATTTTGAAAAATATCAATTGAAATTTTAAAATAATTCTTGAAATTTCAAATACATTAATCGAAATTTAAAAATTCTATTTGAAATTTGAAATACATCAATTGAAATTTAAAAAAAACATCAATTGAAAGTCGTCAATTGAAATTTGAAACACATCGATTGAAATTTGAAACACATCAATTCAAATTTAAAAGACATCAATTGAAATTTAAAAGACAGCAATTGAAGTTTAAATTTCGTCACTTAAAATTTAAAAATTATTAACCGATTTTATGTGTTAGATTTTTCAATTTCAATTAGTATCTTTTAAATTTCAATTGATGTGTTTTAAATTTCAAGTGATGTATTTAAAATTTCAATTGATGTTTTTTAAAATTCAATTGATGTATTTTAAATTTCAATTGATGTTTTTTAACATTCAATTGATGTATTTTAAATTTCAATTGATATCTTTTAAATTTCAATTAATGTTTTTTAAATTTCAATTGATGTATTTCAAATTTCAAATAAAATTTTTAAATTTCAATTGATTTTTTTAAAATTTAAGTTGAAAATGGTGTAGTTTCACCGCTTCCTACTGGCATGGTTTTAAATCCCTTCTACACCATTTCCAATTGAAATTTGAAAATTATCCATTTTATTTTTGAAAAAAATTTAAATTTGAAATATGTACATCTATTGAAATATAAAAAATCTATTTGAAATTTTAAATATATCAATTGAAATTTAAAAAACATCAATTGAAATTTGATTGAAGTTTGATGTTTTTTTATTTCAATTTCAATTGATGTATTTCAAATAGATCCAGTGCAAGTATCCAATTGGCAGATGTCCTCGAAAGTTATAAGGCAGGCATTACCGCAAACCACAAAATGCGACGGACAGGACATGGCGGCACACGAAAAAGAAACTGCGACATATACTATAGTTGCCTTGAAAAAAACATGAATTTGGTTGCGGATTTGTAGGAGGCAAAAGACTGCGACATCTAGTCTCTAGGTTCAATCCTGTGAGTGAACGTATAGCCACAATCCGCATAAAAGCGAAATATTTGTATATATCCCTAATTTGTGTTCATGCCCCGACAGAAGAGAAAGATGATGATGCCAAAGACATTCTATAAGCTCCTAGAGGAAACGTATGACCGCTGCCCTGGTCATGACATTAAGATTTTAATGCCAAAGTAGGAAGGGAGAATGTGTTTAATCCAACTATTGGCAATTTCAGTCTACATGCTGACAGTTCCGACAACGGTATGAGACTGATTGACTTTGCCACGGCAAAAAACATGGTCATTAGTGGTACAAGATTCCAGCCTAAAGACATCCACAAGGCTACTTGGGTATTCCCTGATCAAACCAAATTGATCACGTGGTAATTGATGGAAGGCACTCATCCAGTGTAATGGACGTACGAGTGATCAGAGGAGCTAACATCAATTCTGATCATTACCTGGTAGCAGCAAAGGTTCGCACAAGATTAAGTAGAGCGAAAATCATACGAAACCAGACGCAGAGGAAGCAGGACATCGGAAAGCTGTAATTACCAGAGGTAGCCACAGCCTACTCAAGGAAGGTCTCGCAACTTTTGGCACAGAATCCACCCCCTTCCGATGACGATCCTGATGCGCAGTGGAAACCCATTTCCTACTCTATAAAAACTGCGACAAAAACCACACTTGGTTTCGAAAAACAGCTTCGCAATAATCCATGGTACGATGAAGAGTGTCGTATTGCAAATGATGAAAAGAACGCTGCACGTATGGCAATGCTGCAGTCAATTGCAACGCGTGCTGCAACTGAGCGGTATAGGGAGAAAAGAAAACGGCAGTGGAGAAAGCGAGAGAGAGAGAAAATTGAGACATACAGAAAGGAGAAAGAAGCCCGAAAATTCTACCAAAAAGTCAAAAACGGAACTAATGGACATTGTTCAGGGCCCCCTTCTGTAAAGATAATCTCATCGCAGATGTGCAGAGTATATTGGAAATATGGAGAGATCATTTCTCCGCGCTACTGGTACCTGAGATATCCAATGACGATGGGACAATCGATCACAATATGGACGACTACGTCGACTACCCCCTTCCTAACCCAGACGAGGTCAGAACAGCTATTGCCCGGCTTAAGAACAACAAAGCCGCAGGTGCCGATGGATTACCGGCGGAGCTGTTTAAGGCTGAGCTGATAAGGTGCATGCATCAGCTCATTAGCAAAATTTGGTTAGATGAATGCATGCCCGACGATTGGAGTCTCAGTGTACTATGTCCCATATTTAAAAAAGGTGACCCGAGTCTCTGTGCCGACTATCGTGGAATAAGCCTTTTATCCATAGCATACAAGGTTCTATCAAGTATAAAGTGCGAAAGACAAAAACCAATTATCGCGGACCTGATTGGACCATAAAACATAAATAAATGGTTTCCCATTACATCCCATGAAGGGACCGGGGAGAACTTCTCACAATCACTGAGCTGTGCGCTTTCCAGTTTTCACTCACTGATTGGGACATACAATTTTACACCGATTCCGAACGGTATTTTGAGAAGCTTTTTAATGGCTATATACTCGATAGTGTCGCCGTCACTATGCGAGGTGACCGCCTCTGAAAGTAATTTTAAGGTGGTCAGAGCAGGGATCGAACCCAGGATCTCAAGTACAAGAGGCGCGCACTCTACCCACAGCACCACCGATGGCCACGACGGACCATACCAGTGTGAAAAACGACAACCGACCATATTTTCACGGTACGCCAAATCCTGGAAAAGTCCCACGAAAAGAAATCGACATCGAATCTCATCTATTTGTCGATGATAAGGGGGCCTTCAACAGCCCGATATGGGAGAAACTCTACGAAGCTATGTCTGAGCTTGGTATTCCTGCAAAACTCATACGCCTTTGCAGGATGACCTTGACGAACACCAAATCCGCAGTGAAAGTTTGTAAGGATCTTACCGAACCTTTCCAAACTTAGCGAGGCCTCATGCAAGGCGACGCTCTATCGTGCGATCTCTTTAACATCTTAATGGAGATCATTATGAGAAAAGCTGCAGTCAACGTGAATAAAACCATCAGCAGCAAAAGTCACACGCTGCTCGTGTATGCTGAAGATGTAGATATCATTGGGCGCACAAGTTACTGCAGTGTTTTCGAGAATTGAGAAGGAGTCAGCAAAAGTGGGTCTGACAATAATTGAGGACAAAACAATAAAACATAAATAAATGGTTTCCCATTAATAGGGCCTCCACGCGATTAGACCAAAGCGTTAACGTTGATAACCGTTATAATTTCGAGGTGGTGGACGAATTTATATACCTCGGATCTGCCGTAAACAAAAACAACAACGTCAGCCTTGAGATCAAGCGGAGAATTGTGCTTGCGAATAGATGTTATTTTGGGCTAAGCAAGCACTTTAGAGATAAAGGCCTCTCTCGAGTAACAAAAGTCCAGCTGTACCAGACTCTCATTCAACCTGTCTTGCTTTATGGCGCAGAATCCTGGGTTCTATCGCAAGCAGACGAAAAATCAGTACGAGTCTTCGAGAGATAAATACTCCGAAAAATGTATGGCCCTATAGTGCACAACGGCGAGTATCGGCGACGCATGAATCATGAGCTAAATGAGCTTTATCCTGACATTGACATAGTTAAGCGGATCAAAATAACGCGATTGCGCTGGCTAGGCCATGTCAGTAGAATGGATGAAGACTAACCAGAACGAAGGGGTTTTGAAACCGAACTCGATGGAAGTCGAAAAATAGGATCAGGAGGGACCAGGTTGACGAATCTCTGCGTACACTTGGTATTGCCAACTGGAGAAATAAAGCAAAAGATCGAACTGGTTGGCGAAATATGTTATCTTCGTTTTGTAAGGTCCCTGACCCCCGGAGTTGTCCGAGACCGGATAAGTAAGTAAGTATTTCAAATAGAATTTTCAAATTTCAATTGATTTTGTTTCAAATTTCAATTGGAAATGGTAGTGAAATAAATTATTGCTTTACTGAATAATTCACTGTTTAGATACTCACCTCTCGTTTCAACGGATTAATGTCCGGTGGCAGTAAATCAAGTTCTTGCTGCAACATTACAATCGGATACTTTTGATGGCGATCGAAATCTTTTTGGTTATTTAATATGGAAGGAGGTAATTTTCCATTTTCACCATTTACCGGTGATTTGCGATCATTGCCATTGGTATGATGGGTCAAGCCACTGGCTACCATTTGACGTTTTTTATCATAATTAATGTAATTCTGAAAAACAGAACAAACTTTTAAATACTTGCAGTACAATAGCATTACATTTAACGTACATTCCACAGTCCCAGATTCCAATTATCAAAGAATCCCTTGAAAACATTGGGCTCATCATTTTGACGTACTACACCAATAGCTGTGGTGGGCCTTCGAGCAATCGGCACCGTTTCCAAATAATTCTGAGCCATAGTCAAATACTTGTCCTTCTCATGCACGGGCACATGTTTGCCAATCCAAACATAGGTTATAACACCGACATCTAAGATAGAAACACATTCCGGTGACAGATCCATCTGTTCAAAGCCCATAATTTCTTCGGTAACAAATTTACTACGCAGTGTCCATACCGAAAATAGTTGTGCCTGAAATCGTGGTTTTGTACTTGTCGCAAGATATAGGGAACTGCCATTGCCATTTGAATTGATTGGAGAAATACTGCCCATACTGGAACTACCGTTGCTATTGCTGCATGAACTGTGACTTTGGCTTGAACCATTCATGATGAGATTTTGGTTCGTAAGATTTGTTACGGAGCGCCAAAATTCTTTAGGCTCCTTGCCCTCCAATACCAAGGAACTTTCTCCCAATAGTGCACCAATATTTTTGGCCACCTCTCGCGTGTCTCCAGTCGAGGATTGACCACACCACACCCATACATGTTGTGATTTTACCACATAGCATTCTTTGGATGACATCGAGGATAAGGGATACACCTCGACAGCCTTGGAGTTGTACGTAGCGTCGCCATAGATTTTCAAAACCAAATTCTCAGTGTCATTGCCATTATAGATATTGTTATTGTTGTTATTCTGGATATTTTGGAAATTTTTCTCACTTAGCAAAATTATGAGTTTACCCTCAAACATTTGCAAGAAGTGTGGAGTCTCATCATATTCACTCATTTGGACGAACATGGTCTTCTGATTGGCCGTATCGAATAGATTAGTGGAGAATTTCTCAGCTTTTGTGGTGACATCTGAAGAAGTTTCGGAGCCATTCCATTGGTATATGATTTGCTTGATGCCAACACTTTCGCTGTCATTGGGATTCATGGAACAACTCTGTGAGGGAAGATGTGAAAAGTGAATATATTTTTGTGAGTGTATTTTCAAATTAAATTATATTCTTCTGTTTGGAATTTTTCTGAAATTTATGGGGTAAATTTTCTAAAGATTAAGTGCGATTTTCTGTAGGAAATAGTTTTCTGTGAGACTGTACACATTTTTTATACGAAACTCTCAGTGCGACTGAAACAGTTTTCATAAAAAAATGTCTTCGGCGTAAACAATAAATAATTGGTTTTCCAATAGGTACTTGACAAATTTGAATTTAATTTATGTACGCACTATTTCACTGATCATCTAACTGTTACTTTCCTATTTTTCTGTAAACTCAACATTTTCATCATGGTAAATTACACGAACGAACAACGTATGCAAATTATAAAAATGTACTACCGAAATTCGGAGTCGGTGACCGCAACTTGAAGAGCGGTAACTCCAAGTTTCGTTTATTATTCTCGCTCTAGTAGTCAAGCAATAACAAGTTTAGTGCAAAAATTTGAGTCTACATATTCATTGTGTGATGCTGCCGTGCTAGTGAGACAACGGGTTGGTCGAAGTGACGAAAATTTCGCTGCCGTTCAGGCGTCTGTAGCAAACGATCCTAATCAGTCGATTCCTCGACGTTCTCAAGAACTGGTCATCGCCAAGACCACTTTATGGCGAATTTTGCGTAAAGATCTTGGTTTACACCCATACAAGATCAAGCTGACTCAAGAATTGAAGCCGATGGACAATTTGACACGACGTATGTTCACCGATTGGGCTCTGGAGAAGATGCGCCAAGATGATGAATTTCATCGCAAAATCATCTTCAGTGACGAAGCTCATTTTTGGTTCAATGGGTTCGTCAATAAGCTAAATATTCGTTATTGGTTTGGTGAAAATCCACATGTGCTTCATGAATCACCACTTCATCCACAAAAAATAACTGTTTAGTGCGGTTTGCATGCCGGCGGAGCCATTGGGCCATATTTTTTCGTCGACAATAACGATCGTCACGTTACTGTGAATGGCGATCGTTATCGCGCCATGATTACCGATTATTTTTGGCCCGAATTGGAAAACATGAACTTGGACGACATGTGGTTTCAACAGGACGGTGCCACAAGCCACACAGCACACGTTACAATCGATTTATTGAAGAGTAAGTTTGGTGAGCGTGTTATCTCAAGAAATGGATCAGTCAATTGACCGCCTCGTTCGTGCGATTTAACGCCTGTAGACTTTTGATGTGTTAACATCTATACGCGCGCCTCTAGGGCAGTAAACTATAAATTTAATACATACACAAGTGTTAGGTTTGTAAGAGTAAATCATCGTTTGTTTGTTCGTTGCTTGGCAGTCGGTATTGAAAGTGATTATTGGGCGATTTTCATATAATTTTCCCACGCGATTTTCTCCGGAAATTCATAGCCGATTTTATTATTTTTGGATTAAAAAGCTAGTGCGGGTTTCGACGAAGAGTTTAGGCCAAAAATTAAGGCGATCCGATATCGGCGAGCCGAGATTTAAGTGTTTTAATTTGGAGTATTAATTTGGAGTAATATTAAAAAAGTATTTTATGTTGATCTTCGGTTATATCGTACGAATATAACAATGTATGTATGTATGTACAAGTGTCTGTTGCTTTGCATTCTTTGACTTTTGTGGGAATAAAACAAAAAGTATTGAGCAAGAAAATAATGACACATGTGCTTGCACTGGGTCTTTAAATAATTTTAAGTATTAATATTATTTAACTGTAACGTCATCATATGATTGAACGCTGTTTTTTATTTTCCAATGTAACATTTACGAATGTGTTCATAGAAATCGAACAGGTACCGTGTAGCAAAAAGGTGTTAACACATCGCGCGTGAGTTCGAACACTCATTGGATTTTTTTTTTCTTTGGGGCTACGTCAAATAATTGGTCTATGCCAACAAGCCGACGACGTTGGAAGAACTCAGAGCCAACATTGAACGCGAAATAGCGGCCGTTACAGCCGAAATGTGTGACCGAGTTATCGAAAATTAGGTCCAACGAATCGACCGCTGCCGACGTGCCGCGGTGTCCATATGAACGAAGTCGAGTTCCATTCATAAATGTTTTGATTGTATTTCGATCATAAAGTTTTGGAAATATCTCAAATGGTTTGCGTTTTATTTTAAAAAAAGTTCTCAAGTCCTTATTGGAAAACCCTTTATATCAGTGAGACTTAAAAAAATGTGTAATACGAAACTTTTCTTTGCACGAAAATTTACCATACAATAGTTCTTACAGTGCAAATTTTATATAATTTAACCATTCTGGTTTATAACATTCCTTCAGAAGTACGAAAATATTTTTGTTTTTCAATGTTTTTTTCAGTGTAGATTTAAGAAAGTCCCCATATTTCCCTAAGAATTTGTATTTTTATTTTATTAAACTCACCACAACTGTATATTGTACCACATAGGAACTGAGCGTGGTGAAATACACCGCCTTCGTGGTAGGCATTTCAATTATTTGATCTTTCGTAATACGATAGATTTTACGTTCTCCCGAACCATCATCTACCAACTGAGTTTCAGCAGCCATTTTTGGTCGTTGACACAATGTCATGGAATCGAATTTACCCAGTATTGTAGAGATAGGCTTCAATGAAACCTGCGATTCATTACAATCTGTATGCCAAGAGGGGAAGAGACGTATAAACTCAGTAGGTTCATGTCCTTCTATAACGCGTACAACCGGTGTACAATAGGGATACTTTTTCTTCTTAACAAACGCCCGGCCATTTCCCATCGCACTGGTCTTATCCTGTTGGGAGGCTTGACTGCCCACCCATAACCAAACGCCCTGAGAGAATCCATCCAGCACATAGGCCGTGGTGGAATCATTGAAATCATCGCGTGTGGGTATCACAACATCCAGTTGATCCAAATGCAAACGATTGTTGCGATAGCAACATTTATAGATCTTCAATTTATTGCACATGGGTTTATCGGACGTGGGAGAATTTTGACAAACAACTCTTTGGGATAATGGCAGAAAGGTGTTCCATTCGTTCTTGCGCTTCTCCGGCATTGATTGTTCGTAGCCATCATCGACGATAGTAATGTTACTAGTATCCAGTTGCCATTTATTAGCCAAATCAATGGCGTTCCGTCTCTCCACATTACTGCTGGAACGGCCAATCCAAACATACAATTGATTGGCCGTATGAAGAATCATGACATAGTCCGCTCCAAAGTGATCCCAGGAAATAGTTTTCATTTCCACACACCTTAACCACTTGCGGCCATAGACTTGATACAAACGATTGGGTTCGGATGAGTTTAACAAAGATCCTGATTTTATGCTAGAAAGAAAGAGATTTCTTAGATAGTTAATTTTACTGCTGAAAAGGACGACTACAACATACGTTATTCCTTTTTTGAAATATGATAAAAATCTTGCACTTTCATTATTTTGTGTTTCCCGATATTCGACGGCAACATTACTGAAATAAGAGTCCAGCTCTTGTATTTTATGAGCAACATTGGAACGTTTCTGTTCGGATACATTTTCACCCAACCAAAAGTGTATAAAACGTTCTAGATTCACAGAAGGTTTCACTTCACGGGTCTAAAAGGGGAAGAAATGGATGCCAAATTAAAAAAAATGCTATTACATCTTGTAGAAACATTTTCAAAGTTCATGAACTCTCTGTTATGGAATTAACCCAGTAGGAAACGGTGGAAGCAGTTCATAAAAGTACAAGTTCATAAACTGGTAGAGTGTGAACTAGTTCTGAACTACTTACTAAGAGGCAGAAGAGACAATTTGTCCGTAACCACAATTTGCGCTGTGGTTATTTCTACTCATGTTTGGAACTGGTAAGCTCTTCCTACTGGGAAATTTCTATTGTACTTTTCTGATCGATAAAGGAAGTTCGACTTACTATTGTATCTTGGTTCACATGAGATCCTGCGGTTCCAGCAGCATAGATGATATAGGCGCAATCATCCAAAAATGTACCATATTGAGCTTTCGGTTCAGCCTCCAAACGATCTTCATCAATTTTCCATACATGAAAGCAGATGGCATTTTTCGGTATTCGACGAAAAGATGCATCTACTTTGACATCGGCTATGGAATTGGGACGGACCTCCTGAAATTACATGATAAAATATTTCAATTAGTAGTAATTAATACTACGTTTGTTTTCGAAAATCATCACTGTTAGGTTAGGTTGAATTAGTCGGCTATAAGCCCTAATGGTTCCCAATAGATCTAGGTTCCTGGCTTTACCAGAAACTGTTAAAGCTTACTTAAGGTCAGTCCAATGTGAAAAGAGCACTCACTATACATTCTCTTGGAAAATATCATGAGCTTTATAACTCCAACTCCAAAAATCGCAAATCGCAAAACTGCTCTTTAATCTTCTTTTAAGAAAAATTAAATGCCAGATCCCTTTCCCATAATCTACGATCAAAAATGGGTCGAAACTGATAGCAGTACCGAGGGGATTTAAATTTCAGTTAACTGAACTGTATATCTGGATATTTGAAAGTCACTACACTACGTCCCAAAGATGACGCCAATAGATTGTACTTGGTAAAAAATGTAAAGGTTTTCCAAACTAATGGCTGCAACTTCGGCAATCCGCCCATGCCCATTTCTACCTTTGAGAAAAATTTCTCCACTTATATCCCGGACAGGCAGGCTCGAAGAGATACATACCAGGTTATAGAAGGTATTTAAGCTTCTACACTGATGGCTCAAAACTAGATGGCAAAGTAGGATTTGCAATCTATTACGAAGAGCTGGGACTAGGCCTTGCAAAAAGACTACCAGACCATTGTAGTGCTTTTCAGACGGAAGCCATGGCAATCGGAGAAGTTCCCACTTGACTGGTGCGAAACGTCATCACCGCCTGTGGTGTCAACATCTACTCTTACAGTCTGGCTGCTATAAAATCTCTGCAATCTGGGGTCCAGTTATCGTATCCATTTGGTATCGTAATCTGGGTGATGAGGTGCCTGCCAAGAGACTTATTGATGGAAACTTATAAGAGTCTTGCATGGATGAAATCTTTCCTCTATTGACTTGATACATACGAGCTATTTCTTTCATTTGGAATCAGCGTCCATTTTATGCCGCTTCCAAACTATAGATTACGATACGAAACGGGTGCAGTAATTCGACTTCAATAACTCACAAGCGGTTTGATATTCACCTTATATGGGTGCCGGGGCACAGGAATATTCCAGAGACCCATATAGCAGATGAGCTGGCGAGATTAGGGACCTGCTCACTGGATATGGAGCATATCCCTTTATGCATGTAATCTCATGCTTAAAACCGAAGGTTTCAGACATGCGAATGTTAGATGGTCTGGAGGTACGGAATGCAGGATCACCAGGCAAGTATAGCCTGAATCGTACGCTAAACTTGATATGCATTCCTAGACAAGATATCTCTATGTTCGTAGTTGTGATCACTGAACATTGTTTAAAAGACAGACACTCGGCTAGACTTGGAATCTCAACCCATGATTACTGCAGAAGCCGTGGGGATGAATAGGATCACGAGAGCGGCGAACATCTCATATGCTACTGTCCGGCCTTTTGAATGACTTGAAGACAATATCTAGGGCCTTACTTAATTTTGAATCTAACAGACATTCTGGAAGTTAAGGATATTTTTGCAGAGTACAAATTGCTTCGCCGGGAAGTAATACACGTCTCTTCTTCAGCCACACACTGGAATATCGGAATGAGGTGTCACATTGCTTGAACGGTCCATAACAATAACAGACCAATTTACACGTTCAACGGTGGGGGAGGGAATATGACGTCCCGTGGTATCATAACGGTCCTCATTGGACTAAGTGTGGCAATAGTGACAGCCAATTCTACCTAACATAACCTAACCTAAAATATCCCTAAAACATAAGCTCACTATGGGCTATGGAGTGGGCTCAAAATTAACTTTTTCCGAACCGTGACGAATAGGAATAGGATTTTTGAATTTCAATTGGTGTATTTTAAATTTGAAATGGATGTACTAAGTTTCAGCTGATATTAATTCGTACATCAGACGATGTTCTATACAATATTTTTTTTGAATGAAATTAAATACCGTCTTTTAAATTCCAATTGATGTATTTTTAAATTGAAATAGGATTTTTGAATTTCAATTGGTGTATTTTAAATTTGAAATGGATTTACTAAGTTTTTATATACAATCTTTTTTTTGAATGTTACGCACGCTCTATTCTTGATACAATTTCAGGAATTTGATCCGCAGACTCATTCTTGGAGGTGGCAGGATTGAGAAAAAATACTCCCGTAACAAAAACACGATAGAAAAAGCTGTTTAAATCGTTGCTTATACCCCGTATTCAGGTCTTGCGAAATTTTCGTAATAAATGTTGTCATTTATCTCTACACGGAAACTTTTGTTGCAGAGAGTTACCATATATTTCTGGTTCTTACCTGTATTCAGTTTTTGCGAAATTTTCGTAAGAATTTTTGTCACTTATCTCCACACGGAAATGTTTGTTGCAGATAGTTAACACCTACATATCTCTGATTTACTTTGCAAATATTTTATTCCTTTTCGGAGTCCATTTTATTTTCATTAAAATAATCGAAATGTCCCAAACAATTACCATACATTAAGGCTGTTTTTTGATTCCATTAAGCTATCGCCACTTACGACTTTCCAAATAAAACGATCCACACTTAATACTACGAAATGTGGCAACATTTGCTGTAATGTGTGAAAAAAATTCGATATGGCAACGCGGGCCAACAAATATATTGTAGCAGCACATGTTGTTGTAGTTGTAAACAGCAACAACAGACATTTTATTTTCGTTCATTCGTTTCAGTTGTCAAACTCTACACAAATATATACCAACTATACAAGAATACAAACAAGTATAAAATCAAAATACATATGATTTTGACAAGTGAAACGAAAAATGACATGGAAAATATTACATCACCTGTTTGAGCGACTATAAAAAATAATAAATGGTTTCCCATTACATCCCATGAAGGGACCGGGCAGAACTTCTCACAATCACTGAGCTGTGCACTTTCCAGTTTTCACTCACTGATTGGGTTTTACACCGATTCCGAACTGTATTTTGAGAAACTTTTTCATGGCTATATACTCGATAGTGTCGCCGTCACTATGAGAGGTGACCGCCGCCGAAAGAAATTTTTTTTTGAAGGTGGTCAGAGCAGGGATCGAAGCCAGGATCTCATGGACAAGAGCCGCGCACACTAACCATTGCACCACCGACTATACCTGATAGATAATTCCACCATGTTCAATATTTATAACATTTACCGCGCGTTGTTGTGACAATTTATTTCCAATTTTGTTTTCAATCGCAAATAAAAATCTATCCTTCAAATTTAGAGATATAAAAGTACACTTCCATTAAATAAAATAAGTTTAATGAACTTAAAATGTATAAGCCATTTTGCAAATTTATACTTTTGAGTCTCTCCTTGATAACATTTTCATTCACAAGAAATGATTACAAAATGTATCTAAGATAACTTTTTGTTGCCATTTCTTGAAATGGAACATGTGGCAACATTGTCATTGCTCAAGTCGGAATTTAAGTGGTGGGTTAAATGCCACTTAATATCGCTTAGCTGTTCCGTACAAATTAAGCTATAATTAACTTTAGCGGGGTAAAAAACACACTTATTGTTTACGTACAAAATAACTTAGGCGTAACAACCCTGTAATTGATTTCGCTTTCGAAATTCTCGCAAAGAGCTGAGTACCAAGCAAATGAAAGGTGTGCGAAATTTCAGGATCATGAAATTTTCTTTATTTTGGAACGAAGTTTCTTATCGCACGTTGCGTGATGGGGGCTAAATGAAAAAAATTAAACAACTTGCTTTTAACACTATTATGCTACAGCTCAGTATTATCAACTATATTGTTTATTTTGCTTTGGTTTGTGTCTAAACTAACATACATATGTTGGGATATTTCTTGTTTAATGGGAAGTTTTCTAGGTGGAGCCTGTAATCAATACTTATATTGTAGTTTTGAACCCAATGAAAAAGTAAAAGTTTCTTAAATAAGTGCCGTTTGAAAAAAAGTAAATTTTCTAAAAAAAATACCTATTCATATTCTTAAACAAAAGTTAATTTAGTTAAAAAAACCTTATCCTAAAGAAGTACCTTTGCTTAAATAAAGTAAATTTTCTTACAAAAAGTATATTTTCTTAAAAAAAGTAATTTTGTTTAAATAAGTACCTTTTCTTAAAAAAGTAAATATTCTTACAACAAATTGCCTTTTCTTAAAAAACTACATTTTCTTTAAAGAGTACCTTTGTTGTGAAACAAAATAACTTTTCTTGAGATAAGTACCTACACTTAAAAATATACCTATGCTTCAAAAAGGGACAAATTGTAAAAAAAATTCCATTTCTTAAAAAAAACTTTTCTTGAAAAAAATACCTTCTCTTTTTTTTTTTTTTTTTTTTTTTAAAAATACCATTTCTTACAAAAATTCCTTTTCTTGCAAGTGCCTTTAAAATACCTTAAATATATTATAATACCTTTTCTATTCTTTTCGTGAGATAAGTAGCCTTTCTGAACATAAGTAAATTTTCTTAAAATTATAACCGTTTCCTAACAAGAGTACCACTTCATTAAGAAGTATCTGCTCTTAAAAAAGTACTTCTTTGTAAAAAAATGCATACTCTTATGGCTTTTTCTTACAGAAAGTAATTCTTCTTAAAAATAGTACCTTTTCTTAAAAAAACATTAGCTTATAATAAATGAAGAACGTGTCTTAAAAGAGGGGCCTTTTTGGGAAAATATGATACACATTCTTACAAAAAGGACCTACAAAAGGACATAAAAAAATTTTCTGAAAAATAGTTTGTCATTTTACAAAAAGTATCTTTTCTTAAAGATCCATTTAAATTATCGTATTTTACAACGGGCGTCTTAGTTGTGTTGGAACTAACTAGTACATAATATGTAATGAAAGGAACTTCATTCCAACCGGGTGTTCCCTGACACCTCATGTAATTTTTTTTATACACGTGCTTTTTATGAGGTTGAAAATTTCACAAGAACTGAAAACAGGTCAATACGATACCTTGCAAATATTTCATGAATATTTCATCTTATTTAAAATAAAAAAAAATGCGAGCAATACAATAAGGTCGAATATATTATTACATTTTCAATAATTCCTCTTCGTACACCATTTTTGATTTTACGTACGCAACGTTACCATTGAATAACACATACCATAGAAGGTTTTATTCGCTCAATAAATTAAACGTCATAGGTACGATGGAAAGTAAACATTAGATGGTAGAAATATGGGTTCAATAATACCAGATAGTGGCAATAGTATACAGCGATCAACATAGGAACAACAACCGAATTTCGTGTTTTTGTGGCAAACTAGTTGTGTTAAATACAATACAAATGTATACCAACGATAAAAGTCAATAAAAAAGTGCAAAATATATTTAAATTTTTCAGTTCTACACCAAAACGACAGGAAAAAGTTAAGTGAACATATTTTGTAACTCCACCTGGTGTAAGATAATTTTAAATTTAATTGCTCTCATTTCCACAAACCTACGATGAGAGTGTGAAATGAAACGTCAGATGACAGAATAAGTTTATCTAGGTATGTATTAGTCTATGAACGTTACTTTTGTTTGTCAAAATAATGGAAATGTCAAAATTGTGGTTGCAAACAATTATGAAACAATTGTTTATGTTTGAAATAAGTTTGCCATAACAGCCCTGTAATTGTTTACGAAACTTTCGCATAGAGCTGATTACCAAGCAAATGAAAAGTGAGCGAAATTTTTGATATTTTTTATCACGTACTTGTTTGTTATGGAACCAAAAATGTCATAAGAGCTGAATATTGGTAGTTTGATTAAAATTTACTACATTAAATATTTACATTTCTTAAGCGAACCACAGACTTGTCATTCATGAGCATGAGCTTGGCCGATAACTTCTTATCTTACTGATAAATTTGAAAAAATATTGGCAAAAAATTTTGTGAACATGATAGTGATGCGAACAACTTCGATACAATACTTATTTGGTATCAAGAAGTGCGATAAACCTACAATAAACATCAACGATAGCTGATGTTCATGCTCATGAATGACAATTCTGTGGTAAGCTTTATAAAGATATGCGATTATCCGATAAAAGCTTTCAACCATATTGAGAAAATCGAAACACCCACTTGGATAAATCAACATTGCCAGCATTTTTATCAGGATTGATCATGTTTAATCTTGTTTAAACATGTATTTCTACCACTTTTACTTCATGGTAATTGTGATTTTTTTTTGTTGCAAATTTAATGTAGAAAAACAAACAATCTCTGTTAAACATTTCGCGACTGTTTTCCATTATTGTTTTATGACGATCATGATTTTGAACCAATTTTCTATATTAAATATTGCAGTTTAACCGCGGCGTTCCACCATAACTCGCAAAAGACCACGACGAGTGTTTGATAAGAAAGGCAACAAGAGGAAAACGGCGGAATTAATTGGTTTGTCACTTGGAGCATGAAGTGTTTTTTTTCCTACATTTTCCCCCCATTTCCATCAATTTTGTTTGGCTCTCAAGTCTAAATCACAGGTGACAGTTAAAAAATGGTTTAATCTCAAAACATTTTAATTTGTTTTCTACAAAAATGGTAAACGATTATGTTGCCACAAATCGCGTGAGTGTATGACGCGGTGCATCTCCGACAACGGGTTATGATGTTATACACACATGGGGAGTAGTACGATAGTTGCTCTTGTTCATGTATGAATAATCTGTAATTGGTTTGACTTCCCAGAATTGTCGCAGACCACATTATAAAAATGTTGAAGCCAAATGATTGAAGGTGGTTTATTGCAACTTCCTGCTTTTATGAAAGATTTACGAAATTCACTAATATACAAGGTGTTTCAAAAGAAGTCATCCGATCTTCTTTGGCTCTCATTTTTTTTCTAAATGAAAAACTTCGATTCTGTTTTTTGATTATGTTTATTTGAACCTTTAGAATTTTATTGGTTAAGTTGAGAATATGATATCGGTTAAATGGGCGCCGTCACAATTGATTACCATACGGGCTCGTTTTATGGCATTTTTCATCACTTCGGCGGGCGACAGATTCTCGCACTCGTGTCGAATGTTGACCTTGAGGGCTTCCAGGGTCTCGGGCTTGTTCACGTAAAAACCCCACAAAAAAAGTCTGGAACAGTTAAAACGGGCGATCTTGCGGGTCAGTGGAAAAAAACTCGGTTACCATGGCCCTATAGCGCGCACCGTCCATTGTTGTAGTTTGACCAGCGGCGTTCTCGAAAAAAATGGTTCGATGACTCCTCCACCGTGAACAGCCACTTTGAGCGGGTGTAATTGCTCCTCGTACATCACTCTTGGATTTTCGGTGCCCCAGAAGCGATAGTTTTGCTTGTTCACGTACCCGCTGAGGTGGAAATGAGCCTCATCGCTCATTATGATTTTCAAATCATTATGAACAACAATCCAATAAAACGAGCCCGTATGGTAATCAATCGTGACGACGCCCATTTACCCGATATCATCTTCTCAACTTAACCAATAAAATTCTAAAGGTTCAAATAAACAATCAAAAAACAGAATCGAAGTTTTTCATTTAGAAAAAAAAAATGAGAGCCAAACAACATCGGATGACTTCTTTTGAAACACCTTGTATAAACCACTCCGATGTTAATGGATCTAACTCCGCTTTTCGAAAATTTTAAGATTTCAATATTACTGGCACTTTGGCCCAATTTTTGACTGGTTATTTAAATTGGTAATCAGTTGATTTTGATTTATTTTTGATCTGACTTTAAATACGAAAAGACGTGTTCAGTGCTTTGTCAAATAATCTTACTACCATGTGGCAACAGTGGCAAATGCTACGAAAATTAACCGGTATTCATACATTTCTCGGCTAATCGTGTGTTTGTTCTTCTTGTTGTTTTCTGTCAAAATCATATGGACACTTGATCATAGTTTAAATGCCCAACTTTGGCTGTTTAACCTTAGATCACTAGCGTTAGTCGTTTCGACTAACATCACTTACATATTAAGCTTGTTTTTTTATTCCCTGCTAAACTAATTTTTCGACGACTTTGTATGGAGCGCCGAATCGGTTAATATCGCTTAGTTCCATATACAAAGTCGTCGAAAAATTAGTTTAGCAGGGAATAAAAAAACACGCTTATTGGCACACAGTTTCTCAAAAGTAGTTTTGATAAATACAATTTTTTAAAGAATTGTTTTAAATAATTAAATTTATTTGTTTGATTTACAGTCAAAATTAACCAAATATCATCCTTTATTAGAAGTGTTGATAGTTCATATATAAATATCGAAAACATCGGTTATATATATATGTTAGTCGATTCGACTAATGATTAGTGTTAACGTATAAAAAATAACGTTAGTGTTCTAGGGTTAAACAGCAATTAACTATTAACCTAAACAGTGAATTCAGAGTTTACATTATATTTGATCGATGATCAAAGATGATTATCTACTCAAAAATTAGGCCTTAAACATTTAAATCTTCTCACATTTTAAACGCATTTATGGAGTAAATCTTTTGCTATTTTTGTTGAGTTTGGGTTTTATGGAGTTAGATCAATTTGCCTCTGAGCACCTGATATATGCTCCCTGTATGTTACTTAGTTTATGCCTGTTTTGAAATCAGTTGGACACAAAACGATTTCACTCATAACGATAACTTCATATGCGTTTATGCCTATGTTTTGGGTGGAAACAATTTTAAAACTATTTTAACTAACAGCTGATTCTGACATTTGTTTAATTTTTACCCAATATAAAATGGTATATAAATTTGACAGAACATTCTTTACAGCTGATTTTCATAAAGGTTTCAAAACCGTATGCGTTTATACTCAATTTTGAAAACGCTAGGTCTGGCTCAAATAGGTTTGAAAAGCAGTGCCAGTGAAAACGTTTCGAAATTTCAAAACTGTTTTTATAGCTGTTTATGCCATGGGTTTGAGTGAATGAAAACGTTTTCAAAATGGGAATAAACATGGTATGTAAGCGTTATAAGCGGCAGTTAAGAATCATTTTCCAAGATTATGAGCAGCACATGACATTTAAACAGTAGTAAAATGTAATTCCAGGCACAAAATAAAATAACACCAGGACTGAAGCTTGCAAAAACGCTATGGCAAAAAAGGGAAAAACTCTAGAATCTTGGGCATTTTATCATATACACTAAAAGGTAAAGCACTCCCAATTAGTAATTTTATCAAAAGTGAGCTAAACTACAGATGAAAAATTCACTACTGCAACGACATAATTGTCGTATGTACGAAACTTTCATTACTGCAACCACAAAAACGTTGGATGTACGAAAATTATTATTGCAGCAATGTGACCATACTAACGAAGTGTTATTGTGAAGAAGCGTTTAAATCATACGATTTAACGCGCTTAAGCCTCAACTAAAACCCGCGGGGCATGTTTCTAGTCTTGTACAAATTATTACTATTTCTTACTTGATAGTGTTCGTTTACTCCAAAAAGCCAGTAACGAGAGAGCCAGAGAGAGAATATTTTGACAGTTCAATGATAGAGAACTTACAAGTTTTTACTGGAGAATTTTTTGCCCGTAAGAATTTGCAAGTAATAACATATGTTTTAAAACATATGTTTTATGTAAACAAACACAATTAGGACGTATAAGGGTCAGAATATGTGAAATCAATCATGAATTTGCAGGACCTTCCCCGATTTTGATGAAACTTGGCACAATTGTTACACTAATTGAACAACTGACAAATCCAAATTTTTAGCCACCTACGTCCACTGGGGCCGAAAATATGGGGGTAACAATTTCGCCGGAAATTTTTAGGTTGTGACGCTCTTTTACACTAAAAATTCATTATCTTGGATTATGTAATAGCTAAGACGCTCATTTTTTTGTTGTTTTAAAGCTACTAATATGCGTTTCAAAACTGCTATAACATTTCTTTTTTTTTTTTTTATTAAGGGGTGTACCTCTTATATTAAGGTCGTGGCAAAGAGTGGGGGATATGGGGGGGAATGTATCCCCCGATTTTTTTTTAACTTTTTATACTCAAAGAGTTAGTCCCAAGGAACATATTCTGAAATTTTCAGCTTGGGACGGGGTCATTCCATGAAATACCAATCAATAGTTGTTTACTTGAAGACAAAATAAGGGTTCCTAACAAATTTACAGGTCGCTCTAAAAGGTGGAAGAAATGTATACCCCGATTTTTTTAAAACTTGGAATAAGATTTTAAAAATGTTAATCTCGGGACACAATGATTCCACGTTTAATCAAAATAGTCTATTTGACCTCCTCCGATTTTGATTAAGTGGTCTGAAAATATAATTTAAAAAAAAATTTTTTTTTTTTATTTTATTATTTTATTATTATTATAATTTCTCTCCAATAATTGAGACTTTTGTGCTGTCTTGAGATCCAGAAAAAGTTTGTACATTCAAAATTGTGGTTGAAGTTGAAAGAGGAATGAAGGCATGGAACTTTCTGGTTCCAGGAATACTTCTGCACAGACTTAATCTCTCGCTCAATAACTCTTTTTGGATTTCATACTCACCAGCAGTAACAAAATTAAAATGAATATTGCGTATATTTTCCACGCACCAATCAAACAACTGGCGAGAAGTCATTATTTGATTTTGGTATGGTCGCTGTAAACTTGCACGGGTAGCCAATCTTTTTACCGTACCACCCACTCCATCGCATGCTCCTTTACCATGCGAGGTGGCAAAGAAATGCCATTCCGCTGAGATACCATAATCTTCAGTATGTTTGCATAAATTCATAAAGTTTTTTCTGTTTTTGAATTGAGAGGCGGCTCCATCAGAAAAGTAATACATTTTTTCAACCGTAGGAAATTTTGATTTCAAAAAAGTAATCATTCTTTGTGTATATAAATACACTGCAATTGCATCGTGATCTAGGCAGTCAGATATGATCACAAAGCTTGTTGAAATGAGCTTGCCTTCTATCTTGCAATAAATTACGAAGGGAAGAATGGTAACTTGTGAATTATTCCAATGAAAACGTTGGATTTCATCTTGCACAACAAATTTATAATTTTCGGCAAAATCACAAATGATTGCAAACTCATGCTCTTTCAAATTTTCCTTTGTTTCCTTGAAAAAATTACCTTGATTTTCTGAGATGAAAGAATGCGGAAGAAGTTTTGTTAGTTTTTCAGAAAATGTTTCGAGAAACTCATCCGTTTCCATTTCCACGCACTGCAGCTTCGCTCGGTCTCCATCATTTGTCCATTGACTAAAAGAAATTTTGTCAATACATTTTTCTTCAAACATTTCTTTTAAGTTGTCTATTAACGAATCTGTACCGGGACATTGTTCACACTCATTATAGTAGCATGATGGACTCGGTGGATTACACAACATCTTATAAAAGCAGTCTTTGTATGATGATACAAGATAATTTTCACAATTCTTTGTTAACGTGGGCAAATTCGCACCAATGACCATTAATTTAACATTCTGGTGTTGCTCGCACACACAAACGCTATGTGTGCCGCTAGCCCCAGCTAAAACGCAGTGCTGAGGTCTTAAACTGCTAAATTTTGAGAATCCAACTTTAAGATGGGAATATTTTTCATTATTTTTAAACGCTGAGTGTGCTTCCTTCAGATTGCACAAAATTAATCGTTTCTGAAGGTGCATTTTTTCCCCATTTACGGTGACAGACTTAAAGTCTTTTTTGCCGGGCATTAATCGACTAATCTCGTCGGATTCAAAAAACTCTATAACGGCTTCTACAGTTTGTTTTGGTAGAGCATTTCCTTTCTTTAAGTTCGGAGAGGAAAAAACACCTTTCTCATTTTGTATTTGTTTGCCTCGTTGCGCTGTGTAGTATGTGGTTCCGAATTCTTCTTCTATCTTCCGCACCGGCCATGATATAGGGAGGATCGTTAAAATAGTTAATTTTTCGGCTCTATCTTCAGAATTGTTAAATCTTTCCTTTAACTGTTGAATTATTTCTGTTTGACTGTTTGTATCAGAATTATCATCACTTTCATTCCCTGTCAGGTCGAATACTTTACGTTTAAGCGTATCGCACACTTTTCTAAACTTTTCTTTAGGATATTTCTGCTGACGCATTTTTTTACTTACAACTGGAGACTCACCAATTCTGTTAAAACTGGCATTCAAAACTTCTATGACGTCTTGCCTTGCTATTTCTTCAAGCACATCATCAACTACTGGCTCAACACTTGGTTCTGCTTTTTCTTCATTTGTAGTTTCAGACTCCACTGTATATATCTTTCTGCATGTACCTAACGATTTTCGACACTTATCACACACTTTGCTGCCTGGCACTACACCGTCTTTAACGTCCAACATCCAGTCTTGAACAGGTCTGACTGTTCGGCGGACATTTGCATGATGTGGTAATTTGAAAGGGTTACAACAATAAAGTTGCTTATCCATTGTATGTCAATTTATTAACTCCAAAAAAGAAAAAAGACAAAATTTTTTAACTTTTTTTTAATTTTTTTATTTTGTAGGAAAATAATTTTTTTTTTTTAAGTAATTTTTTTTGATTGATATTTCATGGAATGACCCCGTCCCAAGCTGAAAATTTCAGAATATGTTCCTTGGGACTAACTCTTTGAGTATAAAAAGTTAAAAAAAAATCGGGGGATACATTCCCCCCCATATCCCCCACTCTTTGCCACGACCTTAATATAAGAGGTACACCCCTTAATAAAAAAAAAAAAAAGAAATGTTATAGCAGTTTTGAAACGCATATTAGTAGCTTTAAAACAAAAAAAAAAATGAGCGTCTTAGCTATTACATAATCCAAGATAATGAATTTTTAGTGTAAAAGAGCGTCACAACCTAAAAATTTCCGGCGAAATTGTTACCCCCATATTTTCGGCCCCAGTGGACGTAGGTGGCTAAAAATTTGGATTTGTCAGTTGTTCAACTAGTGTAACAATTGTGCCAATTTTCATTAAAATCGGTGGGGGTCCTGAAAATTTTCACCTATTTTTGATTGATTTCACATATTCTGACCCATAAAGAATATAAAATAAAAAATTAATCATTGGAATTTTAGTTTTTAAGAGAAAATATAATTTTTGAATTCTTTGTTATTAATTTGTAAGTATTTCGGTTAAAAAAGAAGACAGTTTTGATGATTTGTAATATTTTGTTCGAACTGCGTTTGTTGGTTCTTCCAATGTTTACATTGAAAATCAGCTGTTTACATACAAAGTTCTTATTTCTTGCAAGTTTTTACTGGATGTCGTTCGCGTACTTTTTGTTATATTTTTTACTCAGAGAGCAAAATCATTCTTACTCTCCGAAAACTAGTTACTTGATAATTTTTACTGGAAAAGTACTCGAACACAGCTAATGTTAACTTTGACCATAGAGTAATCTCATACTAGAGAGAATATTTGGCTCATCTGACGTTTCCTTTCACACTCTTCTTGATGCGGTCGGTGTGATAGAGAGATGTTTGACGAAAAGTGACACACACCAGGTGGAATTACCATAACTTCTTGCTTCAATTTTTCATGTCGTTTTGGTGAAAAACTGTGAAATTTAAATTTTAAGCTTTTTTATTGACTGTTATTGTTAGCATACATTTGTGTTGTAATTAACACAGTAATTTTAACACACAAAACGAAATGCCGTTGTGGTTATTTTGTTCGTTGTTTTGAACCATTGCCTCTATCTGGTATTAGTAAAGTAATTCTTTTCAACATCGAACGTAAATATCACACCAGGCTAAATGTCATAAATTTGGTGAGAGAACTATTAGGTCTACTATAAGTATTAGGGTAGCATTCTAAAAGTCCCGAAAGTGAACGTAAACTCCGAAGCGAACGCGAACGCCAGAGTCAAAAAATGGTAGTTTATATATCACTTCGCGCTTGCGTTTGTTTACGAAAGCTGTCACTGACATATGCGGTTTATAGAGTTGCCAAACTAAAATAAACAATTATAGATCAGAAAAAGTTATCTTGAGTGAAATTCTCAGAATGAAAAAGATTAAAAAATTTAGCTCTATTTCAGTACATCAACAGATGTTAAGATTGCTATTATTTATAATACTGCAAATACCAACAATATTCACATAAACTGTGTAAAAAAACCTATATTATTTTGGGGTTCAATGACCAATAAATTTCCCCATCTATATTAAATTAGTTGTCTTTTCAAAAACACGTGCCATTTGGCGGTATGTATTGATTGTAATGTAAAGGGGTTTTCAACAGAGACGCTACAACAGTAAATCGATACGGACAGCAAACGACGCCATATTTTTTCCCGCTCTTTTGACATTTCTCTTCAGTAAGGTTTGCCATTTCATCATGGAATGAAAGAGCCAACAACGAGTCGAAATTATTACAATTTACTACCGAAATTTGGAGTCAGTGGCCCCAACTTTAAGAGCGCTACGTCCAATTTATGGTCGTCATAATCGTCCTACCAGATCAACAATTGAGCGTCTAGTGGAAAAATTCTGAATCCACAGGCACACTACAAAATGTTCCCGTGCCAGTGAGACAAAGAAATGCCCGTAGTGTCGAGAATATTGCTGATGAAATGTGTCTCTCACACGTCGTTCTCAAGCGTTGGGCATCTCGGTGACGTCGTTGTGACGAATTTTACATCCTTACAAGATCAAATTGACGCAAGAACTGAAGCCGCTTGACCACCATAAGCGTCGTATGTTCGAGAATTGGGCTGAGCAACAACTTGAAAATGACTCGGATTTTCATCGGAAAATCATCTTCAGCGATGAGGCTCATTTCTGGCTTAATGGCTTCGTAATAAGCAAAATATGCGTTGTTGGTCAGACAGCAATCCACACGTAATCCATGAGTCATAATTGCATTCCGAAAAAATTACGGTACGGTGCCGGCGGCGTCATTGGGCCGTACTTCTTCCGTGATGATCAAGACCGGCACATTACTGTGAATGCGAATCGCTACCGTTCAATGATAACCGAATATTTTTGGCCCCAATTGGATAGTATGGACTTGGAGGACAAGTAGTTCCAACAGGACGGCGCCACAAGCCACACTGCAAATGCCACAATCAATTTATTGGAAACCAAGTTTGGTGAACGTGTTATCTCACGTTCGTGCGATTTGACGCCGTTAGATTATTTCCTGTGGGGCTACGTCAAGCCTATGGTCTATGCCAACAAGCCAGCGACGATTGATGAACTTCGTACGAATATCGAACGTGAAATTGTAGCAGTTTCGGCCGATTTATGCTTGAAAACCGTCGAAAATTGGGTTCAGGGTCTGGACTTCTGCAAGCGTGCCCGTGGTGGCCATGCAAAAGAAATCGAGTTCCATACATAATGGCATCGAACGTACTTTCACAGGAATAAAGAATTTCATTGGTATCTAAAACCGGGTTTATTTTATTAAAAAAAACTTTTGTAGCGCTCTTATTGAAAAACCCGTTATTAGTTCTTTTGTTTATTATTGTATACATCAAGTGATGTGTATAATTTTTAAATATAATTATAATAGTTTTGCAACGCATTATTTATAACTGTGGCGTGTTCAATTTGACAGCTGAAGTGATCAAAAACCTTGCGCTGCGTTTTATAAACTACCCTTTAAATAACGTAACTCAACGCAGGTAGTCACCGAACAGCTGTAACGTTTTATAAACTAGCAAAACGACCAAAGTAACGCGAAGTGACTTATTCACGACTTATAGAATACCACCCTTAGTCTATTACCTCGTTTATACGACACTTATCGCAATATCAATCATATCGTGATATCCCCATGTTCCTGATTATACGATATTCAACAGATCATGATATAAACAGCCATGTGATGCTAGGTGGCAACTCACAAATAGAATATCGTGATATGGAGTGTAATCATAGTAAACTTTCGTGACAAACTTTATATCGCGCTAAAGCGTTTATACGTGTATTTTTTTGACTTATCGTGATATGATATCGCGATATAGGCCACCGTGTAAACGTAGTATATGACGAATAAATACATTTATATGTATGCATATATACATTAGACCGACTCGCATTGTATGGTGGGGAAAAAGCGTTTATTGTTCACTCTTCAAAATGTACCATAGTTTGTTTTCTGATGATTCCCAAAATATTTCGTGTCTACGTTTAAAATCCCGCGAGCGTCACGCGATATTGTGAACGAAATTAACTCTCAATTTGGATTAAATTTATCAGATAGGCTTATCCGAAGACGTCTTAATGGCGCCCAGCTGTTTGCTCGCACCCACAAGTCTAAAGACCTCTCATTCTAAAAAAAAAGATACTTTGGAGTGATGAAACTAAGGTAAATAGCATGGGCCGGGTGGTAGAGTATGTGTTTATCGACTAAAACGCCAGGCATTGAATCCACGCTACACTCAGAAGTAGGGTTGGGAATTTTAGTTCATTCAAGTGAGCGCTCTTTTTAGTTCAGCTCAACAGAATGAACTAGTTCATTCATTTAGTTCACTAGTTCATTGTATCATTGCAGCTTAATAGTTCATATGAGCTGTGATCTAAAGAGCTAATTTCAGTTCAACTTGTAGTTTTAGTTCAATCGCAGCAAATAATTGCCAAAGGCTCTGATTTTTTGCAGATTTCTAAAATGTTTTGGATACTGTGATATTAATTACTAAATCACCCTATTGAAGATCGACTTAACGATTGGGTTCACGTAGTCTTATTCTATTTTGAAATAAAGTGGTGATTATCGCTCTAGTTATTGTGTAGAAGCCGGTTACATATCGTCACCTAAAATCCAAAATGACGTAACAACAAAACTCCAAAATTTTCTTTCTGATTGATTACGATATGTTTGACTAAAATGCACGATTTGACAAAGTTTCAAACACCTAAGTTCAAAATCAACGATTTTATTAAAAGGATTAAATAGTTGAAGTTTTTGATAAATCGACCTTTTTTCTTTGAACTGTTATTTTTTATAAAATTTTTTAGACATCTACGATCCAAACTGGTAATTTTATTCACAAAATTCCGATTCAATATCTAACTATGTTTTGCCTCTCCTGTAAAGTGATAAAAATTTTGTTACGTCTGGACTAGTTCCAGATTGAAATAAAAACATTAATATTTATACGAATTTTTAAAATATATATTTTTATTCCAGATACTTTAAGTTGTGCATTTTACTGTCCAGCTTAAATCTGGAGTATGAGATATTGTTGCATTAATGAGCAGACGATTGGAAATTTCGTCCAAGTTTAAGTTTTTTTTAAAGAATAATGTGCATTTTAAGTTTTTATGTTTACAGTTTTTTGTTGCTAGAACTAAAATAGAATACAAAATATGATGGTTTTTATGACAACGTTTTGTGCTAATTTATTGTCCATTTCTATATATGTATAAATTCTCATTACTTCCCATGATAGCATAAGGTAGAGCTTCTCTCAAAAAGTGAGCTGTACACCTTATAGTTTTACACTCGCTGATTGGTCGCTACAGTTTTACTCCGGTTCCGAAAGGTAGTTTGAAAAGATTTTCCCTTGCTAAGTACTACAGATCTTCACAAGACGTCTTGAATGGTTATTCAAGATATTTGATTTTTTTCAAGGCATGTACAATCAACTACTTTGGGGTACGGTTGACAAATCATTCGTGTATGGATGTAAAAGTGTGTACACACAATCACAATACGTTGTTAAGTCAGAGTTTACACGTGTAATTTTGAGAATGCAATTCTGCTGCAATTCTTACGTTGTTAGGAGAGAGAGGGAAGAAGAACGGAACGGGGAAAAAACTATCGAGTGCTCTGCAATTCCTTTTGTTTTCATTCGCAATGAAGTTGGATGCAAAATAATTTGACGTTTCATTTTAATCGTTTGTTTGTTTTTGATGGTTGAAACATATGTCTCAAATTTATAAGAATGTCAGAAGCAACAAAATAAAAAACAAGAATTGCAGCAATTCAATGGCGAACGAATTGCTCGTGTAAACACAAAGGGTAACTCCAAAAGAGAATCGACAAGAATTGCTGCAATGAAAATTGCTCGTGTAAACTATGACTAAGCGAATGAGAAGTAGTAGTATTGGGGTTTTGTGCTCTATAGCTTTACATACCTGCAGGAATGTTTTTTGTCTTCAGAACACTGAAGTATTTGGTTGCTGCAACTTCGGTACAGTACATGTCTCGAAAAAATCAAATGCTTTGAATGGTCATTCCGGACGTCTTTTGCAGATGTCTGCTAAGTACTTGATAGTGTCGCAATCACTAAGAAGAGGTGAAAGTCGTCGAAAGAAATATAAGGTGGTCAGAGCAGGGATGGAACCCATGTTCTCATGTACAAGAGGCGCGCATACTAAACGTTCCACCACCGACGACAGACGAATATGCATCGACAATTTTTCCGCAGCTGACGCAAGTAGAGTTGGGTAGTTCATGAAGTACCTAGTTCATTTAGGGTGGCTAGACATCACCATCGTTACGGCGAGTATGTTCATGATTGTAATGTCGGGGCATCTTAAATGAACGAGTTCGAGAACTAGTGAACGAGTTCGACACAAGTCTAGACGCAAGTGAGTGTTTTGACTCAGACCTTTTTGTGTGAACACACAAAGAGTTGTCTTTACGTCCATAAATCCCAAACATTAATGCACTGTATAATCAATGTTCGTGATGTAAATGTTTAAAAAATCACATTAGGTGTCAGGGGACACCCGGTTGGATCAAAGTTCCTTTCGCTATATATTATGTACTAGTTAGTTCCAACACGCCTAAGGCTCCCGTTGAAAAATTCGATAATTTAAATGGATCTTGAAGAAAAGATACTTTTTGTAAAATGATAAACTTTTTTTAAGAAAATTTTTTTTATAGAATGTATTTTTTAAAAAATAGTATATTTTTAGGTCCTTTTTGTGAGAATATGTATTATATTTTCCTGAAATGGTAATTTTTTAAAGAGAGGTACTTCTTTTATTAAGAGCTTATGTTTTTTTTTTAAGAAAACGTACTTTTTTTGAAAAGAAATACTTTCTGTTAGAAAAAGCCATAAGAGTATGTATTTTTTTACAACGAAGTACTTTTGTACTTTTACTTTTTAAGGAAATGGTACTCTTTTTAGGTAAAGGTTATTTTTTTAAGAAAATTTACTTATATTCAGAAATGCTACTTATCTCAAGAAAAGAAAAGGTATTATTTTATTTGTAAGAAAAGGAATTTTTGTAAGAAAAGGTAATTTTTTAAGAGAAGGTATTTTTTTGAAGAAAAGGTTTGTTTTTAAGAAATAGGAAGTTTTTTTAGAAGTGGTCCTTTTTTCAAGAATAGGTAAACTTTTAAGAGTAGGTACTTATCTCAAGAAAAGTTAGTTTGCTTTACAAAAAAGGTACTCTTTCAAGAAAAGGTAGTTATTTACGAAAAGACGTTTTGTTGTAAGGAAATGTATTTTTTTAAGAAAAAGTACTTATTTAAAAAAAATACTCTTTTTATGAAAAGGTATTTTTTGTAAGAATATGTACTTTTTTACTACTTCTACTTCTTTAAGATAAGGTATTTTTTTAATAAAAGGTACTTTGTTTACTTTTTTTAGGAAAAATGATTTCTTTAAGATAAGGTATTCTTTTTAAACTTCTTTCACTTTGGCTTTTCTAAATTAACTTTTTATAGTGGTCAAAACTACAATATATACTAAATATTGGTTACAGGCTCCACCTAGAGAACTTCCCATTAAACAAGAAATTCCTCAACGTATGTTGAGACATCTAGTTAGTCTAGTCACAAACCAAAGCAAAAGTAAACAATATAGTTGATAATAGTTGGTTGTAGCATAATAGTGTTAAAACAAAAGTTGTTTAATTTTTTTCATTTAGCCTTCATTTACCGTGCGATAAGGAACTTCGTTCCAAAAACATTCCGTACAAAATTGTAACCGAAAAATAGATTGGACAGGACTTGTTTAGACTACGACATCGTAACGATGAGCACTTTGCGAGACGGGGTTTAGAATTTTTTCTCTGCGTCATGCCCACCTTCAGCTTCGACAAGTAAAGGTTTTTCGTGATATTTATTAAGAAAAGATCAATAACTACGTGAGTTATCAAATATTTCTATTTATAAATTTGTTTCGTTAATTGTATGGTTTTTCACAAAAACTGTTATATTTCCATTCATTTGTTAAAATGTTTTAACCTTAAAACCCAATATCTCGAATACTAAGCGAGATATCGAGTATGTAACGGATGTCCAAAAACAGGTATCTTTTAAATCATATTTTATTTTGACAATGATAGATTTTTCTGTTCGAAATACTGACTATCAATCAGTCATACCTCCGACGACCAAAATGAGCCGCTTTACGCTTGAACAATATTGGGAAATATGGGTCGTACAGAAAATCCACTTGGACATCGAATTTGACCGACAAATTATCTTTTCTGACTAGGCGCATTTTCATCTTGGCGGGTATGTCAACAAATAAAATTGCCGCATCTGAGGATCGGAAAACACGCACGTCTTTGTCGAGAAGCCAATGCATCCCAGAGAGTGAAATGGTATATAGAACTTGGATAATCTTCGGTTTCAGCAGGATTGCGCATCATGTTGCATAGCTCAAGTGTGGGGTCACATATGAAAATTTAACTTGCGCAAGACTTATGAGAGAGAGAGGGGAAAATAATGGAATCTCTTCCCCTGTCTCTCCTATAAACTCAAGCCTTGCGCAAGTAAAATGGCCGTGTGTGACCCCACAGTAATAGTGTTATTAGCCGTCTTGGCGATGCCAATTGGCCACTTCGGAGATGTGATTTGACCGCTCTAGACTTTTTCTTGTCGAGTGCCGTTAAATATTTGTGCTATGTGAATAATCCAAAAACCTATCCACATGCTAATATCGTTCGAGCTATTCGTGGGATAGATCCCGAAACCGTCAACAAAGCCTTGGAAAATTGGACTGAGAGGACTACTGCGAAGAGAGCCGCGGCAGTCACATTATGAAATCGTGTTCTAGAAATAATAGGAATATTTGAAATTTCTAATAAATCCATAATATACCAGAAGATATTAAGATTAGTTCATTTTATTTAATTTTCAAAAATATACTTGTATTTGGACCACCCCGTGTATTTCGATATGTTCTGCCAAAAGTGGCCAGATCGCGGCGACTCGGATATCATCCTCACTTCAATATTCGATTAACAAGATTGATGAGCAGATGCTGAGCTTTGGTAATTTCATTCTTCGTGAAGTTAAGTCTGATCTACGTCACTCCCGACAAACCCGATCTGAGGCTAGGCATAAGAACTGAATGCATTTTTAGAGAGAGTTGGAACATATCAGCTGAATATCCACAAAAAATGGATCTGATCAATATGTTTTTATATGTTCCCATTTTTATGTACTGAAAAAAATTGTTAATGTCGTTAAGTGTTCAATTACAATTATTTACGAATGCTTAAATAATTATAATTGACAATTTCCTGCAATTTTTCTCTCGGTGTAGTACAAAAATATCATCAAAATGTTAACGGACATACATATGTAACTGGCTTAAATCATGAAAAGTGCAATAATAGCTCATTATGATCAAAAAACATGTAAGACATGAACAAATTCCAACACATTTCAAACGTCAGTTTTTTTCCATTTCATTAAAAAGTCAATTATTCACCACAAACCGCTCAAGAAAGAAAGAAAAAAGATGAATGTACTTTAAAACAAAAAGTAAATGCGATTGACTTTAAACTTGAAAACCCAACACAAATTGTATAAAAAAATTAATAATATAATGTTGTAAATTAAATAATTTAAACTTTTTCTTATAACAAATAAAAAAGAGAGAAAAAAAATACTTGTAAACTATGACTATGACTGACGATGATCATGATGTATTGAAAGGTGTTCGGGCAGCACGAAATATGCGCTGATGGTGCATTCAAATATGATGAGCGTGCAACATGTATTATGAGTAAATTGCAACATGCCACACCACTTTCTAGAAAAAGGTTAAAGAAAAACAAATAAAATGCAAATACCTAACGGCAACAACGAACACACTAAGAAATGAACGGATCTGTGTAAATTGTCTGTTCGATAGGTTTCACTATCGTTTGAAATAAATAAACCACCGTTGCAGATAAAATGCTGCAGTTTTCCATATAGTACTTAAATTGTAGTAAGACAGACATAGCGTCATCTACTTGAGCAATAGGTATGAGAGAAAATGTTGCTTTAGGAGTTGCCAGATTTGTTTTAGAAAACTTGACCAACTTAAATCGTATTAATATGTTAGATACAGGCTTGTCGCAGAATTGGTTCGGAACGGTCATAATTCCTTAGTTACCACTCCGATCGATTTCGTTATACCTTCTTCAGATTCCGATCAATTTTGTTAATTCCGAAAATTTTTGACCGTCCCTGGTTTCTGGAATTTGGTATGGCAACCTTATGCATACCAAAACAAAACCCATAACTCCCCTTATTTCGTAAGAAATTTTGTCATTTATCTGAAAAACGGAAAATTTTGTTACAGAGAGATACCACATATCTCTGACTTACTTTGCGAATATTTCATTAATAATTCATCTTTGCACTCTATTCAATTTTTAACGCATGTGGTATTACTTTTGTATACTAAAATAATCCAAATGTCAAATTTCCGATCCCATACAATTACACTGTGACACAAATGAAAGGAATTGGTTTCGGGCCTCAACAATACTAAAAAATTGTGAAAGTAATTGGACGTGGTATCACAAAATCCCGCTCGGTTTTGCCCCTATACGTAACAATTTTTTTTTTACAGGACGAAGAAAATTTTGGAGGTTGGTCAGGGCCCTATGTCAGACTTTACTTCAATAAATCCTAATCAGCTTGAAATATTGCATTATAACCTTTGACAATATTGTAGCTATTATCCTATTTCACAATTCCGTCTAATATATGTCTGTTAATCGATTATTTTACGAAACGTCATGAAAAATTGCACATATTTTATATGTTTTGACATTTCTTGCCTAACGGTAAATAAATTGCGATAGCTGTCTTCAGATTAATTGTAACTTATACAATTCTTAATAATTTTTCGACATACACTAATCAACAAAAATTATATTTAGAGCTACATAATTGGTGTAGAAATGCTGCGTTTAACCATAATCTTTAAATATTCACCTATATGTATTCAATATTAAACAAATTACAAATTTATATCTTCTACAAAGTTGTAGTGCTTAATACACTTAACAATATTGTCAAATACATTAATGACCAAAAATTAAATTTTGGGTATCCAAAATTATTGTATCAATTCAGAAATGTTAAATATTTTAAAATTTTCGCTTATAATTTCTATACTTTTAACACAGGAATATAATAATGTTCTCTAAAGTTGTACAACTTTAGGCTTTCGAGAAAATTGCCAAAGACATTTTAGTAAAGTTATCAAGAAATTTGTAAGCGACAATTCTTTTGAAGACAGCTACCGCAATTTATTTATCGTTGGGCAAAAACTGTCAAAACATATAAAATATGTGCAATTTTTCATGATGTTTCGTGAAATAATAGATTAACAGTATATTTTCCTTAGAAATACATTAGAGGGAATTGTGAAATAGGAAAATAGCTACAATATTGTCAAAGGTTGTAATCCAATATATCAAGCTGTTTAGTATTTATTGAAGTAAAATCTTAATTAGGGCCCTTAAGAACCTCCAAAATTTTCTTCCGCGTATAAAAAAAATTTGTACGTATAGGAGCAAAACCGAGCGGGTTTTTGTAATACCACGTCCAAGTACTTTCGTATTTTTTTGGGTTGGTTGAGGCCAGAGACCCACTGTTGCACAGTGTTATCAACAAATTGCTTTCGTACGAAATTACTTTGGCTTAACAACCCTGTACTTGATGTTGCCTACGAAATTTGAATGTATCGTCAGAAGACCATGGTGTCTATTATATTAATCATTTGATATGTCAAAGTTTCAGTTGCGGAGATCGAATGGAATTGAGGAGAACGAGTAGCAGAAAAAATTTTGACAGGCCTGTTAAATTTCTCTCATTTATTGGTAATCCGTAAAAAATAATGCGATTAGAGGTGCATTTGGAATGTAGCAATCCAAAAAAAAAGAACCCGAGAATATTTCGTTGGTTCTTTTGTTTGCCACTTGGAAAACATAAGGTTTTGCATTGTCCCATTCATAGAGTAATGACGTATAGAGACACCAACTCTCCAAGTAGATGCAGATGGGCGGTTGGATGTTGGAAAGTATTACTTTAATAATACCAGATAGAGGCAATGGCTCAAACCGTCCAATAATGAATCAGCAATGGCATTTCGATTTGTGCGTTGAAAGATACATTTATTCTCTCATCTGACGTTTCATTTCACACTCTTCGTCGTAGGTTTGTGGAAATGAGAGAAATTTAAATTTAAAATTACCTTACACCAGGTGGAGTTACAAAATATGTTCACTTAACTTTTTCATGTCGTTTTGGTATAGAACTGAAAAATTTAAATGTATTATGCACTATTTTGTTGACTAGTTTGCCACAAAAACACGAAATTCGGTTGTTGTTCCTTTGTTGGACTATGTTTACTATTGCCTCTATCTGGTTTTATTGAACCCATGTTTTCCACCATCCAATGTTTACTTTCCACCGTACCTATGACGTTTAATTTATTGAGAGAATAAATGTATCTATGTATGTATTAGTCTATGATTGTTATTTGCATACTAGATTTGTTATCCATCTCATCTGACTTTTCACTTTGCGCTTTTTCCATGAGAAAACGAACTTCTGTCAGCTGCTTTTCTGTTTTGATTACAACAAATTGTGCGAACATAAAAAATCCTCCATTTTTAATTTTGTGCATTCACGATGTTCATATATTTTGAACATTCACAATAAAAATGTCGGCTGTGTTTATCAAACCCCAGCGAGAAAATTCTGATCTTGACGTTAAAACTTGAAACTCCTACAAGTTTGCTTCCCTTCAGTCACTAAATCAAGGATCGAGTTGGTAAATCTGAAATGGTGAAATTTTAACCCGTTGCACATTCTTATGATGGATCGGCATAGGAAACCATTTTATCTTTAAATTTTAGGTATAGGATGTGTTCAGCAATTTTGTGTAAAAATTTACGAGAAAAATTTTTGTTGTAAATGTCTTATACTTACAGTTATTATATCTATAGGTTTCTTTTGTCCGGTGACTTATAGTGAAATTTCTCGTAGAATATTTTTTCAATACACACCAACCTCTTAAAATGCAATTTTGTGGGACATATTAGCGCCAATCCGCAATAAGTACGAAATTAACCCTTAAATGGATTTTCATTTCTGACTTATTTTTGGCATTCAGGTTGAGGATTGGTATGTTAAGAAACTTATAGTAGAATGAGGTTATGAGGAATATTCTTGTAGTATATTTTAACCGGTTACACCCCTGTTTTAGGGGTGTTTTAACCTTTTCCACAAAAAGAACAAAAAAGAACCATATATTGAGGCGGTAGAGGGTTAAAGTATTCCACAAAAAAGTTTCTCGTAAATTTTTACATAAAATTGCTGAGCACATCCTAAGAATGTGCAAAAGGAGGAAATTTCATCCCGCCCCCAACCTTAAAAAACTAAGACGTAAACTTTCAAAACTCACGTATATTTTTGTTACCACCTCTACCAGAATCCTTCGTCGGAACCTTGTTATTTTCGAAAAAGTTTCATGCTGTTCCACAGTCTAATTAGCGTGATACCCTTTTCTGATTATATAGGCCTTTTATATCCAACTGCGATCATTTTATACTCTGATGTCTTGAAGATCTTTCCGATCTAGTATATTACTTACTTTGAAATCATGTGTCTGAAGGAACCCAATTTCTGTCGAATTCATTTGAATGGCTTTCATTCGAGATCGAGGAATAGGACATTAAATCGACATTGACAATATTTTTTTATTTTCTGGAATTCAACTTTTGTGATCCACCTAACGTTCTAAACCCCGTCTGCGTAATCGCCGAATTAGGAGGATTACAAATGCCCGATTAACGAATTCTGATGGTTAACTCCGTTAAACCACGCTAACTTAGAAGATTATTCATACAATTTTAATCTGAAAAATCTGTCGTTTAATTTTTAACCTTATTTTAAACTGGTGTACATTTTTATGCAACACTGTTAATTGCTAAAAAATGCAACCATAATAAAAACATACAAAAACGATGTACAAGTAGACAGTCAAAGTTTCTCTCTACTCAAATGCCAACAAACACAACGAGTGAAACCCTAGTCATTCATTCTCTGTTTAAAAAGACGGAAGTCGATCGAAAGTTTTCCGACGCGTCGCCGGCAACAACATTTTTTTTTAGTTCATGCCGCCGCCAATATTGTTGGCTCTTATTGGTTTAAAATGTGAGGCGATTTTTATCGCCTGGCCCGATTTGACCGACTGATCCAATTTTAAAGGTTCAGTTATTTCAAATACATCGTAAATTTGTATAAATCAATAGTCGCCAATTTAATTGTTCTGTTATGCCGGCTTCTTCAACAATTTTGACTCGGCGCGGAGTTTGTCTAAGCCCGGAGTTACCAACTGAAATGCCAATTTAATCCCAAATTGGGTGGTGTAAACGGCAAAGTTTAGAGAACAAGGTCATCGTTAACTTGGCCGCGACAAACTGCGGTCTAAATGCGACATTAGCCCTGCTCAAGAACTTCCCCAAACATTATGCCCACAATTGCTCAGTATGGCAACTCTTGAAGATACAACTTCAACATGCTGCAATTTGGAGAAAAAGAAAAAACAGCGTTACTAATAGATATGTTATCTCCACACATGCCTCAAATACTGGGGACAGCAATGTTGAAACAACTAACAATGTTGCACTTTATTAGGTGGGACAAACGGAAAACTCCGTTTAGATTTCCAGTTGTTGTGGTTGTTTGGTTGCTTCGCTGTGACATTTAATGTGTCTGTCACCAGCACGATCACCTGCAACCAGATGGTCAAGTGCAAATGTGTCATAAAACCATTTGGAAATTACATCCAATGTAGATCACTATGGCGGCTAATGATCGACAATTGATTTCATCAGTATTGACATTGAAAAGATCCAAGAGTTAGATGGATGCAATGGGAGTATTAACAACAGACGCCAGCAGCTAGGAAAATGTACTTGCCGCTGGTTTTACAGACTCCGTTGTGGCCATGGACAATAGAGTAGGTTGGAAGAAATTGAGTACACTTGTTCAACAAGTGCATTTTTTATTTTGTTTTCAAATCTAATGCTTTTAATGACGTTTGACGCTGAGAAAGACTTTCTCAACACACGTATACTTTATTGCGCGATTGGAAACCAAATCTAATGATTAAGAGACTTAATATATATTTACCATTTCTTTTGACGAAATCTCCATGTCTACGTTTGCAATGCGATGATGTCGTTCTCTACGAAAGAAATTCCGCCTGTGGGTGTTAATTCGGTGTGGCGGGATTCCGGAGAATTGACGAAAATTGTTGGTTGTAAGAGCTGGTTCCTTTATTAAAGTAGTCTTATTTTGATTGTATTAAAGCGAGTTGTGATAACTGTTTCATTTATTTTTAGTTGACGAAGTTGCAGTTGAAAGATGACACTGTAGTGGTGGTATGGTTTACTTTCTTTAAAGATTTTGCAATTTATTCCAATTTTTTTTAAAAATTTTTATTATTTTTATTTTCTGTTTTGACACTGAAAATTTTCAAAGTATTGATTTGTTTGTAATACTTATTTGTAATAGGCGCCAACATAGAATAATACATAGCATAGAAGCTTTTATTCGCTCAATAAATTAAACGCCATAGGTACGATGGAAAGTACACATTGGATGGTGGAAAATATGGGTTCAATAATACCAGATAGTAACAATAGTATACAACGATCAACAAAGGAACAACAACCGATATTCGTGTTTTTGTGGCAAACTAGTTGTGTTAAATACAATACAAATGTATACCAACGATAAAAGTCAACAAAAAAGTGCAAAATATATTTAAATTTTTCAGTTCTACACCAAAACGACAGGGAAAAGTTAAGTGAACATATTTTGTAACTCCACCTGGTGTAAGGTAATTTTAAATTTAATTGCTCTCATTTCCACAAACCTATGATGAAGAGTGTGAAATGAAATGTCAGATGTGAGAGTAAGTTTATCTATGTATGTATTATTGTATGATCAGAAGCAACATTATTTCGGTCATGTTAGACTTTTGAATAAATCGTAGGGTATGTCAACATTTTCATTTGGAATGAAACGAATTAAAACAGAGAAAACGGGAATTTAATTTCTCTCTCCCCGAAACATTCTATTTTCTCTGACAGTTTAATACGGCATTTACACCTACCAAGATTAGGGCATTTCGATGGTTAACTCCGTTAACCCGCGATAACCAGAAGATTACTCATACAATTTTAATCTGTAGAAACTGAAGTTTAATTTTTAACCTCATTTCAAACTTGTGTTCATTTTGATGCAACACTGTTAGCCACTAAAAAATGCAACCATAATAAAAACATACACAAATAATCAACTGTTCGACAGATGGAAACCGATCGAAAATTTTCCGATGCGTCGTCGCTCCCAAAACTTTTTTGAAGTTCACGCTGCCGCCAATATAAATGGCTCTTATTGGTTTAAACTGTGAGCAGATTTTATCGATTGGCCCGATTTGACTCACAGATTCAATTCTAAAGGTTCAGTTATTTCAAAAACATCGCAAATTTGTACAAAACTGGCAAAACCAATAGCCGCCAACTTAATTTGTTTGTTGTGCCGACGTCTTCGATAATTTAGTCTCGGCGCGGAGTTTGTCTAAACACGGAGTTGCCGACTGAAATTTAAATTTAATCTCCAATTGGGTGGTATAAACGGCAAAGAATAGAGAACAAGGTTATCGCTTACCCATGGTAACCTTTGGCATGGTAACCTTTGGAATGGGTAAGCGGCATTTACCCGTTATCCACGGCGATGGATAATGAGTTGCCCAGGGTAACCCAATCGTGATGAGTAATTCCCTATTATCGTGGATAACTACCCATTATTTTCCCCATACCCTGTGGGTAATGGGTAAACGTTCATTACACATTCCCCACGGCGATGTGTATGGGTTACATATAGGGCGGGGGGGAAAAAACTCTGGTCAGAAGTGACTACCACTTTTGACCTATTTAGTCATTTGAGCACCATTGATTTGCCAAGGGTTGTAATGGGTAATCTTGATGGGTAACCCCTTGTGTAATGGGTAATCTTGATGGGTAATTCCCCATCGTCGTGGGTAACTACCCATTTTCCCCCAACACCCTGTGGGTAATGGGTAATCGTGATGGGTAGTTCTTTATTGTCGTGGGTAACTACCCATTATTTTCCTCATACCCTGTGGGTAATGGGTAAACGTTCATTACACATTCCCCACGGCAATAATAATGGGTTACCCAGGATATCCCAGTGTAACCCATTACCAACGAAATACAAACCCTGCTTCTGACTAATGTAACCTTTTGCTGAGTAACATAACGTTGTCCACGGCAACCTTTCTTAATATTATGGCTCATAAGGTATTGAAAAGATCGAGTTATGAACTGTTACTTTGTCCTGAACACCTTAAAATTTCTCTGACCACCTTAAAATTTCTTTCGACGGCGGTCACCTCGCATAGTGACGGCGACACTATCGAGTACTTATCCCTGAAAAAGCTTCTGAAAATACCGTTCGGAACCGGTGTAAAACTGTAGGTTCCAATCAGTGAGTGTAAACTAGGCAGCGCATAGATCACTGGTTGTGAGACGCGCTCCCCAATTCCTTTATGGGATATAATGGGAAACGGTGTTTTTTAATTGCATTGTTCGCGGAGTGTGTGGCATGTGACACCATCTTGTTGTCGTCCACATGTCGTCCACATCCATATCATGCATTTTATGAAACCAAAAACAGAACGAGACAACTACAATTAGAATAGTTCGTTCTATAAATAGAACTTTCAAAACTTCTGCATCAGCGCGTGTAAGTAGGAAAGCAATGTGTAAGTAGCGACAAGCAATCACTCTGCACAATCAATAATTGGTTCGGTTAGTGACAGTGGCTTAGCGGGCTAGACGCTGCTGAAGATAATGCTTCACAAACATCGAAACGATCGTCCAGCGAATGTGAGTTCGAATCCCACTCGCGGCATTTACATTTTTTTACACTAACCGGAGAAAACATGATCTCATATAGCCTTAAAGGAAATTACAACTTGAAACATTTCGCGACAGAGCACCATTGACAGTTATTGCCCGACCAGCCGCATTTTCGAAGAAAATTGGCTGTATAATGGCCTCAGCCCAAAATTTACACCCAACAGTGGCACGTCGTTGATGCATTTGTTAATCACCAATCACTCGTGTATTTTCTGAATCCCAAATGTGACAATTTTGACGATTAACGAAGCTGCATATGATTTTGTTCGAAAACCCCTCGTTATTTTTAGAATATTTCTATACAATGAAAACGCGTTGTACTTTAATTTAGGCCGAGTTTCACACTCCTCATTTAAAAGCTCAATTTAAAAGCTCACAGAAGATTTTCAACATCGGGCTTTTAACGTACTTTTACATGGACAATTTTCATCTGTGAAACTGGCCATTAGATTTTAATTTTTAATAACTTCGAACTGTCAGCTGTCACACTGTTTCTGTTTTTTTCAACAGCACTTTACCGCATATGTGGCACATAGTTCAAATCTTGCGTGAATTTTAGGACACCTTTTACTTCTGTTGTTTTTTAATTTTATTCTTGGAAATAGTGTGGTAAACACTTCGCCTAACTTGTAGATTTCTAAGACTGTTTAACTATGTTCAAATTTAAGTCAGTCAACAGTTATGTAATTTTCTCTGCGAATCGCACGGGTTGTTCCACTGTAGATTCGAACAAAATGTTGCTTTTGTTTTACCCTTTAAATTTTGCCGGTTATTAAGTTTTGAGCAGAACGAAAATATTAAAGAAGCAATAAAATAATGAGAGTCACCATGATTCTTCTTAATTTGAATGACTCCTAGTAAAATCACTAAGATATTAAAAATAGTGGTAGGTGAAACGATCTAAAACAGGATATTTTGAAATTCCGGGGATCTAATGCGCGGCAATTAAATTATATTTCAAACTTAAGAAGGTAACATATAATTTTTCCCGAATGTACTTTATTCAGCTTTAATTTCTTTTTTTTGGTTTTATTTAAATTTTAATTTTTTTACATTCACCAACACTTGATTCCTTGATTTTTTTGGAGTTTATTTTTTTATTATTGTCGTTTGCACACACACAATGTGAGATTTTCTTATAACCATCACCACACACAGCCACTACAAAGTACTGTTGACATTAAACTGAAGTTGCTTTATGTCGCGAGATTTTACTTTTCTTGTATTTCGATTGCCGATTTTCACTTGAAAGCAACGTCATTCATGGTTCAACTCTAAAATCAAACTGTTTCAACAAAACTTTAGTTGTTGATCATTAAACGCGTTTTATTGTGTTACCAACAACTTTTTCTCTTCTGTACAGTGACGGTGGTGGTGAAGTTGCCGCTGTTGTGAATATGATCTGGTGGTCGGTATTACAGCCACCAACTTGTTGACTGCTACTCTTACAGTCGACATAATGGGTCTATCTATCTATGTATGACATGAGTGCTATCTCTTTGCGCACAGAAGTACAACAATATGCGAGTATCTATGTACATACGTCTGTGGCAGTGGCGGCAACATTTGTTGGTTGCAACATGCTGCTGAATATGAAATTATTATAAAATGATCATTTGTTTTTTCTATTTGTGTGTCTACATTAGGAGTGTTTTATTGTAGAATATTTTAGCATAGTTACTGTAAAGAAACAATTCGGTTGGAGCCGTGCATGATAGGCTCTGTTGTGTCTCTCACCTAAACAACCTCACTGTATGCGGATTTGCCGTTGATTACTAAAAACACCAACTCAAAGTACATAGAGTACCCTGTAAAGCCGAGTACTAGTGGTTGGTTTACACGTTGCCAATTACTTGCATACCACACACAGGGAAAAGATTAGTTGGGAATCAATTCAGACATTCGAAATTCTATGCTAAAGTCTATATTTTGATTAGAATTCATAATTGTTATACATCAGAATTATTTGTCGATGTTATTGACAGATTGAAAATAGGTCTTACTAAATACAAGTTGCTACCACAGAAATTATGTTGTATTAACCAATTTTAGTATTTCTGAAACCTCATTCATCTGAAATGGACTACAACTAATAAAAAGTACAATATTAGAATTCGTGTTCAAATATTAGTCACTGTAACCATAATTTAGTTTCTGTTGCAAAAACACTTGTTACAAATTCCATTTTTCACAAGAGGCTTTGTTGTTAAAGAGAAACTACAGAAAAACTATTATTTTAAAAAGTAAATGATAAATAAAGTTGTGAAAAAACAATCAAGTGTATAGATATCAGATAGCGAAGAATACATATTATCATAAATTGAAGTGAAGTGAGACTTTTAAACACAATTGTTGAATCTGACGCCACTATTGACGCCTTCACAAACACATGCAAACAATTGTCGACACTTGGCTGGAGGAACTATTATACTGGATGACACAAATTAACTTAAACATACATATGATTCCCAGGGTAACCCATCACCATTTTTGATCGAAAATATGAAAAATTTAGAAACGAAGTGTCCAATTGAAAAAATAAGTAATTTTTAAGGGTTTCTCACAGTGTTTCAATTCGCATGAAATAATTTTTTTTTCAAAAAATCGCCAAAATAAGAAAATTGCTAAAATAAAAAATGGCTGTCTCGGAAACGGTTGCGCCCAATCGCAAAAATAATAAATTTTTTACCTCCATAGGAGGCTGTCACCTATGGATGTCACCAACACGGCATCACTTTTATTTTTAAAAAATCGCTTAAACTAAAATTTCTGCAATCAAATACTCTAAAACGTCCCTATGCCAATATCTCGGAAACGGAGAGTCCAATCGAAAACAAAACTATTTTGGCGTAGATACGTCTTACCTTACGGTATAGGGAGTCATGTCAGATTGTTATTGTTGTAATCTTTATTTCATTGATTATGAGGAAACGGCGAGATAACTTTTTTTAAAAATTTTTTTGTAGGTAAATGAAGATGTTATCTTTCGTTTGATATACATTTGATATTGGTTGATATCTTCCTAATATTAAAATTTCTCAAATGAAAATTGTTTAAACACATACACTCAAACACATGTGTGGTTTTTGGTTGAGTGTTTGAGTTTGTAGCGTGAACACAAACTATGCTGCTGTTTCAGTGTGGACACAAACCTTCGGCTGTTGTTTTGATTGATGAAATATTGAAATTTCGTATATTTACTTATGTATTTAAGTGAAACAAAATGTTAAATGTGAATTTGAATTTAACATGAAACAAACTGCATTTCAACACAAATTCATTGCTCACATCGCAGGCTTATTGATAGCAACGTTGGCGATATCTGCTTAGCAGAAATTTCAATTAATAACCAGGTCAAACTTGTAATTGGTACTGTGTATTTTCATCCAAATGTTTCTCAAGTAGACAAGGAAATGATGCTGTATAGTACATTAATGAAATATTCCCCTTTAACTACGCAAATCAACAGAGACTTCCCCGTTGATACAGATGTCAGTATGCTTATTGGTGGTGATTTTAACACAGATATAACTTCAAATACCAGATTGGCGAAATATATGAGCGATACATTTAATTTGGATTATATTCGAAACGATGCTCCCACAACTATTGATAACACAACCATTGACTTAGTTTTTGCGAGAAATTTGAATGTTAATTTAAAAACATATTTATCCTATCATAAGCCCATATTATCAAAAGTAACTATCAAATAAATAAATTCATTTGCTTATGTTATTTATCATTTATCTATATATATATTACGCTAAGGTATTTATAGTGTAATTATTGTAACCGCTTCTCCTCCTAAACTAAAGGTCGCACAGTCAAGTGCGATACACCGTTGGAAAGGTAGTGGTCTGAAGGGGTGCACTAAGCATTAAAATTTAGCAAAAGTTAATTCCAACAGTGATTTAAACCGGATTTAATTAATCCTTAATCCCTCCATCTACCGGCGGTAGTGGCATCATTTGAACTGGTGAATTTACATTGGTGGTGAAATTTTATTTAATTTGCTTGCTTTTTTAAATACATCTTTTAATTAAGTCTCTTTTTTGGCAGGACGAAGTCTGCCGGGTTTGCTAGTTGTTATATATGTTTTCTGTCTTATCGGATGGCGTATTCTACCTTAAACTTAATGGCCGTGTCTCTGACACAGCCTGCAGGGACAGTCCGTGACCGAAGGCCTCGGACAACTGTCTGCTGTTTTTTTTACGAGTTTTTAAGTATTTTTCATAATGTGGTCCAAATGTAAGGAAGATATTTTGTTCAAAAAATCATCAAAATATGAAAATCGCTGAAATAAACAATGGCTATAACGCGGAACCGATGCGTCCAATCGCAAAAATAATAACTTTGTTACCTCTATAAGAGACTTTAACCAATGGATGTCTGTAATACGACATAAAAAATAAATGGTTCCCATTACATCTCACGAAGGGACAGGGGAGAACTTCTCACAATCACTGAGCTGTGCGCTTTGCAGTTTTCACTCACTGATTGGGACTTACAGTTTTACACCGATTTCGAACGATATTTTGAGAAGCTTTTTCATGGCTACATACTCGATAGTGGCGCCGTCACTATGCGAGGTGACCGCCGCCGAAAGAAATTTGTAGGTGGTCAGAGCAGTGTTCGAAACCAGGATCTCATGTACAAGAGGCGCGCACACTAACCATTGCACCAACGACGGTAATACGACATCACATAACGGGTCCGCCAAATAACTTTTTTTTTTGAAAATGCTATAAAAAAAACTACTGAATATTTTCTCAAATTTCTTTTTTTATTTGAAAGTACAATCCTTCCGGTTAATAATGGAAAATAATTTCATTCAAATGGCTGCCTCGGCTGGCCATTCAGTAGCCTACACTATCGGTCCAATTTTTAAGCACATTATCGATTGTGTGCAGCTGTATTTCACCAATAGCTTCACGAATAGTGTCCTTCAAAGCGTCAATTGCCTCTGGCTTATCGGCGTAACACTTATCTTTGAGGGCACCCCACAAATAATAATAGCACAGTGCAACACGAAAAAAATAACCATATACGGACACCACTACGTGATAAAAGACTAAAAAAAAAGACCCGTGTCTCCCAATTTTTCCCAAAGTCATGCACTTTTTTTTTATGGGCCGCCAAAGATTTGGGGCCTCGGTATCATTTTCGTAAAAATGTGATCATTTTCTCAGGCTCATATCTTGCAAACCGGACCTGAACAGAAGAAAAAGGTAAACAAAATGAAATTAAAAAATTTTCGGCAAATTTTTCACTTTTGCGTGCTACCTAAACAGTGTTAAGAATCATCTCTAGGAAGTTTATATGTTCTAGAAATTTGTTTATTGAGATCTTAGGTAAATTTTTGTAGTTGATTGTTTCCTTGAATTTTGAACGGTTTGCTACCTATGGACCTGAACACGGGAAAAAAGGTAAAAAAAATCGAATTTTTTTGCGATTTTGATCTGGAATTTATATGTTCGCAATTTTTGTTCTTTATGACAAGAGCTACAACTTTGCCTCAGAGAGTAAATCGAAATTCTGAACGGTTTGCAAGATATGAGCCTGAGAAAATGATCACATTTTTTATTCAAAAAAATTAGATTTGGCGAGTTTAAAAAAAAACTACCGCAGTAAAGACATCTATTGGTTACAGCCTCCTATGGACTCCTATGGAGGTAAACAAATTATTATTTTTGCGATTGGACGCACAGTTTCTGAGATATAGCCATTTTTTATTTTAGCGATTTTCTTATTTTGGCAATTTTTTGAAAAAAAAATTATTTCATGCGAATCGGAACACTTTGTGAGAAACCCTTTAGTTATTTTTTCGATTGGACGCTCCGTTTTCGAGATATAGAAATTTTTTCATATTTTCGAACAAAAATGGGCACGAAATACGAACCCTGATTATAAAAAATAATAATTTTGTTTGTATTTAAATATTTTATATAATAAAAAATTTATATTATAAATAATGAAAAATTATTGTTTTTAATTTTTTTCCATTAAAATTCATAATTCATAAAATTCAAGTAATAGGTGAACGTACAATATATTATTTGGTGAAACCGAATTAGTTTTTACAGGATAATTTGATTGCTGGAACTAAAACTTGATTGATAGATTACGATAAATATTTAAGTTCTTGCAACCAAAACTGAATTACAAATCTATTGATATGCACAACATTTCGTGATACTGAACACAATTATTGGTAATCACAACTGAATGTGATAGTCCAAGGAACCGCCAAATTTTGGTTGGCTGTAAATATAGTTGTGACAACGTATCTCTTCTCTGTGTGCAGCTGACGCGACGAAAGGCATACAAGTAGCTGGCACTGCCAGTGTCTAACAACAGATGTTTACACCTTTCCAGCAGCTGTACATTTTGTAGTGGCCCAAAAACATGTAGTATATAGTAGGTATTATATATACACAGAATCAGGAGCAAATAAACTTATTTAAATCCTATTTTACAATGTAATTTTTCCCAGTTTATATTTTAACTTTACAATATTTTCTGATATATTTATTTCATCACTTTGTGTGTTACAAAAACGCAATGCGGTAACATTGTCATTTTCCATTATTTTCGTTGAAAACTTCAATGGCATTGCCAATGACTGGATCAACAGACTTGCCAGCCCCTGGTAAGGAGGTAATTACACCGTGCCAGTCACTATTTTCTAGTTACTAGCAATATCTACTGGCGCACTGACTGGTAACGTGTAAACGATACTTAATACCGTTCGCATGAAAAACATCGAGAAACATGAATTTGTTTCGCTGCGAAGTAGTGCAGCAAATTAACAGTGTTGACTACTATATTTTTCTTTGATTTTAACTTTTTTACACTAAACATCTATTTTTTTTTTTAAATTGAATGAGACATTTACATTTACCTCGTTTATACGACGCTTTAACACGAGTTAACTCGACCGTGTCAAAAAAACCACTACAGAAATTTCAGTCGGGTGAACCGACTTAAACATATCCTAATCCGAGGTCATCCATCCATTGCGACCGAGTTCTATGGAATATTAGCAATTATATATTAGCAAATATTCAATAGCAGAGTGGCAATGCGCCAAATATTATCCAATACCAAACCAAATTATGATCCTAAGTGATTATGGGAGTTTTCGTGACTACCAGTCAATTGTCCGCCCAATATTTATATGAGAGGTACAAAAATGGCCATGGCGAAGTTGTTCATATGTTTTTACACGGTATTACACAAAGTATTGATCAGTATAATTTTTTTTTTACGATCGGTTGTGGTATACGGGTGATATTTAGTCGGCCAGCCGGAAAGCCGCAAAACTTTTGTATGGGAGGTACGAAAATGGGCGTGGACAGTAGTTAATCTTTAATTTTTAGGAAAATTATGCCGAGCACTGAATTTCATTAAGATCGCTTGTAGTCTACAAGAGTTATCAGGTCGATCAACCGGTCATCCGACTAACTTTTGTGTGCATTTGACTAAATTTTGTCTAGTACCAAACTTCATAAAGATTGGTTCGGTTTTGCGGTTTGGAGTGGCCAAATCGCCCTTGTCTTAATCGGTGACTGACGTTTGATGACACGAAGCCTATAACCTAATTTAATTAAGATCGGAAATGCTGACATTGACAACCCGGACGACCACCAAGCTTTTGTATGGGAGGTACCAGAATGGGCATGGCAACCTCGCTAAATTTTCTCCAGTTAAGTAGACATTTACAGATTATTACCCAATGTTTAAGTTGAAGCTAATCACATCTACCAAAAAAACATTTTAAAAGAAACATGATTTTTACTAAATGTGCAGATTTGTAGGGGAGGTACTAGAAGGGGCGTGGCCAAAACGCCAATTTTCGATCCCAATCTAAGTTTGGACAAATAATGGTCACTGGCAAAATATCGCTGTGATCGTGTTGACCAGGCAGCCAATCCGGCAGACAGACGGACATGGCTCAATCATATTAAAAAGTTCCAAAAAGTATTTCGTCCAAAGATACTGAGGGTCTAATGTGGCTCCTTCTATGCTTTACATTTTTTTGCAGTTTGCAGTAAAGTGTAATTTATGAACTGTCTTTATTATTGAATCGAAAAAATCTGTTAAGGTCGTCGTGTTTTATTTTTAAAATTGGTATGATGCCATATGGCATCAATTTTATTTAAAGGAGCGAACATTCTGGTACATATTGATGCCATATGGCATCATATAAACAGAAAGTAACATTACATTAAAAAATTATTTTTATTACATCAACTAGTATAAAAGATGCCATATGGCATCATTCCAAAAAACCACTCTGAAGCCAACTTTTTAGAAAAAGAAATTTATCTTATTAAAAATATTAATGGCCAACTAATAAGAAAATTGGTTTTTAATGTCTGAATCTAAAAAGATGTACCGAAAGGTTTAACATTGTCACTAATTGCAGTTGTCGTCGAGGGTTCGCTTCTCTTCTCTTTATTTATTTGTTTTGGTAACTTCCTATTTTCTTTTCTAACTTATTTCCAATAGCATAACATAAAACATGCCTATTGTTTGATGGCGCTGCATCAAATTCTCTCTCTGTCGCTTCTGCAACATAATTTTTTTGAGTTTTTTTTTTCAAATTTTGAAATTAAAAGAGTTGAGGTGTTGTAATTATACACAACGTAGTGTGAAAAAACCTTCTTTTTTATGTCCGTCTTGTTAGTATTTTCTTCTTTCAGATTCAATAGCAGCTTCAGTCAAGCAATAAAACAAAGAATTACGGGCTGAAAGGCGTTTTCCCTCTCATTGCTGCTTAATTATCGTGATGGTCTTGTTTTTTCCTTTATGTGAATTGAAATTTTTAAAATTGTTACAATTTTCAACTGCCTCGAGTGATTTTCGTTACATCTGTCGTGACATTGATTGACGCCACGGATTGAATAAGTGATTTATGTATGATTGCCCGCTGAAAAACAGGATTTTTTAAGTCAGCAAAAATGCTGTTATAGAAAGGATTTTGGAATTGTAGTTGTCAATACAAAATTAAACATGTGTCAACATGCATGTATTTCGTACGGAATGTAAGAGGTCACATGTTAACACTTCACAGAGTAATGTTAAGGAGTTAACATAAAATGTTAGAAATTTGGTGGGTAGTACTTGAGCATGAATGGGATATCACCGGATTTAAGTTAAAACATAAATTATTGTGATAAACTGAACCAGGCTCATTCAGATCTTCTTCGGCCAAGCCACGTGCCTGCATCGTTCGAACTATAAAATTGTTTTGAATTCCTGAATTTGTTGAATCAAGTGGACAAATATCAATTCAAATTTGATCAATGATCTTATATATAATAATTGAAAATAATAATAAAAAATAAAAATAATTTTACAGATTTTTATATTATTTCAAAAATAAACCAATCCCAACATTAACAAATAGATTTGACATTTACACAACGAATTTTTTACTTTTGGAAAATACCTGGGAAAATTTCCCAAACCCCAAAGGACAGACATACTTTGGTTAGCAAAGAAAACAACACTATCTACCATGGGCGAGACAGACTTGAGTAAACAAATCTTGGGCTTGAGGTGGCATCGAAAACATTTCGATGGTAAATGTTGTCTCTAGTATTTTTCTCACTCGCTATCGGTTTACCTGCAAATATATACGAATCGTACATATCATAATGTGGCAGCATTGTGTGGCATTTCAAACTACTTACTGCCATCCAATGTCAGACTGAGGTGACGGTAATTGATTGTTAGTTATTTGACTTTAGAGATCGGTTCGGTTTCATTTTGGTTTGTAATCTGAATAAAGAAATAATCAAGCATAGTTTGGCTGGGGGTTGGGTTTGGGGTTTTGTGAAATTTGTGAAAATTGAATGAATGAATTTCTTTTACAACCACCAACGAGTACAAGGCTGTGTTTTCTGTGTTGGCGGGCATTATTGAGAAAATGTGTGAGTTTTCATTTAACATCATTTAAACTTGCAAACAGAGATTAAATCACGCATGTATGTATGTCGTACTAAAACAAATATTAGGCTGGGTCGTTTGTGATGTTTGCATTTCCTTTCAATGCTACTCATATACACATTTATCATCCGCTCTGTTAAAGTGTACACAGGCCAACACATCTTTTAACCCTGACACCAGTATATACTTTTGTAAAGGTTTGAGCTGAATCCGAAACTGAGTTATCATAATCTAAAGTGAAAAAACCGTATTTTTCATCATATTCGGGATAATATAACATCGTGAATTAAGCATTATTCACGAAGTGTATTATGTCATCTGAAAGACAAACCTGTTGCTTTCTAAGTCCACCTTTAACATTTTCCATATCTTATTACTTCTTCAGAAGTCGTCCATTGAAATTCATTGGTACTGCATTTTCGCTACACGCTGAAAAATATGGCATCTGTAATATATTCTCTCAAACACATTCTGCAGTAAGCGTGTATATGTTTGGAACACAATCCAAATATTTATATATTTGCAAGTCCTAAACTCACCTACATATATTTAAATGCAAACATTAGCATGTTTACTTGCAAAGATGTATACCTTTGCGTGGAACCACACTCGTGTTTCATCCCAAACATCCCTATATTTATGTCGAAGCATCCGTGAAACTAAAACTCAACACATCAATCAACATAAGAAACACACAATTCATTTACACACACCATCAAGGAATATTTATAAATCACTGGGTGAAATAATAATTCAAAAATACAGTTTATACAGTATATAACATTAACTTAGGCTGAGAACAATCTCCCTATGTCACTCTTTTATTATTTTGGTCTGGACAGAGCATAGCGGCAAAAGAAAATGTAATTAATAAATAGTGCTCCAAACACAGCTGTGTTTGTATCACAAACAAAGCTGTATTTAGATCACAAACACACATACATATATTATAACATATTAATCATTGTGTCTCAAACATGTAATATTGAATAGCAAACCCAATGTGTTTGGACACAAGTTTACTATATATACGACAAGCTCCAAACATACGTTATAGTTGCATCCAAACAAGAAAAGAAAGGCAGATTTTCCACCGTGTATTAATTCAAAAAGCTTCTCAAAATGTAAAAAACGGTGTAAAAAACCCGGTGTAATTACTGTAGGTCCCAATCACTGAGTCCAATTCGATTTTTCACTACATTTTGCCTTTATTTATCGGCGAATTTATTAGAATATTAAAGTCCTCACTTTTTCCATACAAATTGCTTTTGACATTTTAACGATGTCTTGTTTATTATTTGTGATATCGTGCGTTCGTCAAAAGAAATGTAAGGTGGTCAGAGCAGGGATCGAACCCACGTTCTTATGCATAAGAGCCGCGCACACTAGTCATTGCACCAACGACGGCCACAAGATACCACTGTGCATGTCGAATATTAAGAAATAAACACACTCAACGATTCTACACTATTTTGGGTCATAGGAATCGGAATGCATTATTAGTTGTTATTCAACCTGCACCGGAATTCTGTAACTTTTTAACGATACAAATAGGTAGTTCAATTGTCAAAATTCATAAAAGCGTGATCGTTGATAAAAAAAAAACAAAAAATGGTTTCCCATTACATTCCATGAAGGAATCGGGGAGAGCTTTTCCCAACCAAGTGAGCAGTGCGCTTTGTAGTTTTATACTCACTGATTGGGACCTACAGTTGTACACCGGTTCCGAACGGTATTTTGAAAAGCTTTTTCATGGCTAAATACTCGATAGTGTCGCCGTCACTATGCTAGGTGACCGTCGTCGAAAGAAATTTTAAGGTGGTCAGAGCAGGGATCGAATCCAGGATCTCAAGTACAAGAGGCGCGCACACTACCCATTGCACCACCGACGGCCGTGGTGCCGGTCTTGGTCGTTGATAACTGTTATAATTTCGAGGTGGTGGACGAATTTATATACCTCGGATCTGCCGAAAACAAAAACAACAACGTCAGCCTTGAGATAAAGCGGAGAATTGTGCTTGTGAATAGATGTTATTTTGGACTAAGCCAGCACTTTAGAGATAAAGCCCTCTCTCGAGTAAGGCGCAGAATCCTGGGTCTTATCGTAAGCAGACGAAACATCTGTAAGAGTCTTCGAGAGAAAAATAATCCGAAAAATTGATGCACAACGGCGAGTATCAGCGACGCATGAACCTGTATGACCTATATCCCGACATTGACGTAGCCATGGCAGTAGAATGGAGCACGAAGGGTTTTCGAAACCGAACTCGAAGGAAGACGAAAAATAGGAAGACCACAAATCCGCTGGAGTGGTCAGGTTGACGAATCCCTCCGTACACTTGGTATTACCAACTGAATAGATAAGGCAAAACATGGAACTGGTTGGCGAAATATGTTATTTTCGTGTTGTAAGGTCCCTGACCCACCGGGGTTGTTCGAGACCGGATAAGTAAGTATGTTTAAGGCAGTTAAAAAAATTGTGTTCCATAACATCCCATGAAGAGATTGGGGTGAGCTTCGCACAATCAGTGAGATGTGCGCTTTCTACTTTTATACTAACTGATTGGGACCTACAGTTTTACACCGGTTTCGAACGGTATTTTTAAGAAGCTTTTTCATGGCTAAGTCCTCGATAGTGTCAACGTCACTAAGCGAGGTGACCGACGTCGAAATAAATCTAAGGTTGTCTGAGCAGGGATCGAACCCACGTTCTCAGGTACAAGAGCCGCGCTCACTTACCATTGCACCACCGACGGCCGACGGTTTACCCGACTGAAATTACTGTACTGGGATAATGGTACTCGGATCCAAGGGATGGATTAGGGTGAGGTTATATTTATGTCGGTTTACCCGACTGAAAGTTCTGTACTGGTTTTCTATAAGATTTGTTTTCAGTACCTTGTGAACTAAATTGAAAATAATTTTTACTGATGTGGAAGAAATTTATTCTAGAAAAATTAACGAAATGTACTTCCTTCATTGAAATGCATGTAATTTGCTTTCAATTTTCGAATTTTAAGTACAAATTGTAGAATTTAGTGCAACTACAATAGAGTGATTTTTTTTAACTAAATTTGAGGAAGTTTTTAATCAAATTTAAGAAATGTGTTTTTTTGAGTGTATATTTTTCCACCACTAAAATTGAAATGGACTCAAGTTGTATATAAAGGGGTTTAAACAGAGACGCTACAAATGTAAATCGATATGGACAGCAAACGACGACATATTTTTTCCCGCTCTTTTGACATTTCTCTTCAGTACGTTTTGCCATTTCATCATGGAAAGATATACGAGCCAACAACGAGTCGAAATTATTAAAATTTACTACCGAAATTTGGAGTCAGTGGCCTCAACTTTAAGAGGCCAACCTCAAGAGGCCTCAACAATCAGCGTTGAGGCTCATTTCTGGCTGAATGGCTTCGTCAATAAGCAGAATATGCGTTATTGGTCAGACAGCAATCCACACGTAATCCATGAGTCATCATTGCATCCCGAAAAAATTACGGTTTGGTGCGGTTTATGGGCCGGCGGCGTCATTGGGCCGTACTTCTTCCCTGATGATCAAGACCGGCACATTACTGTGAATGTGAATCGCTACCGTTCAATGATAACCGAATATTTTTGGCCCCAATTGGATAATATGGACTTGGAGGACATGTGGTTCCAACAGGACGGTGCCACAAGCCACACAGCGAATGCCACAATCAATTTATTGGAAACCAAGTTTGGTGAACGAAATGGCGCAGTCGATTGGCCGCCTCGGTCGTGAGATTTGACGCCGTTAGATTATTTCCTGTCGGGCTACGTCAAGTCTATGGTCTATGCCAACAAGCCAGCGACGATTGATGAACTTCATTGGAATATCGAACGTGAAATTGCAGCAGTATCGGCCGATTTATGCTTGAAAACCGTCGAAAATTGGGTTCAGCGTCTGGACTTCTGCAAGCGTGCCCATGGTGGCCATGCAAAAGAAATCGAGTTCCATACATAATGGCATCGAACGTACTTTGACAGGAATAAATAATTTCATTGGTATCTAAAACCGGTTTTGTTTTATTTAAAAAAAACTTTTGTAGCGCTCTTATTGAAAAACCCTTTAGTTGTTTTTAACATTTGTAATTTGGAAATAGCACCCTATATTAAATTTGTTATCGTAGTCTACTTTGGTTTGTGCAAATGTAAAAGCCATATTTATCATCCGAATATTAATTATTTTTTATTCAACAGAAAAAATTACAAATCGAGTCAATCTAATAAATATACAGTTTTGGCTGCTGAGCTTAAACTTTTGTTTTGTGAAAGAACTATTCTGTAGTGTCTCGGCGCAATCTCAGCCAATGTTTGAATGTGGATTGAAGAAGATGTTTGTTTGGAGTCTCTGAGTATGAACCGTGACTGTTTCCACAAGGAGAGCAGACAGTCACCCGTCGTTGATGGAGCAATTTCGAACAGTGAACGATACGAGTTATATAAAACAAACATACAGATCATTTATACAGAATAGAAAAGTCAAGACATATTTTATTACAATTATGGTTAAATACAATCTAGAAATGTGGTTTGACTTACTTTTGTAAAATGATCATTGGTTGTTCTTCTATTTCAACGGTTAATAATGTATTATTTATTATATATAGAAGATATAAATGCATGAAGATCCATTCAAAATCAAGATAAACTGTTTGATCATTTCACCTAAAAAAATATCGCAAAACTAATACTATTGCTAACTGGCTGGCTTCATTTCACATTAATAAGCTGTGTTGTGTTAGCGGTTTTTTGTTTAATTAAAGCCAACTTTAATGTTTGCTGACGCATCTTCGTCTTCATCACCGTCATCTTGATCGAAAGATGGAAGGCTAAAGGCCTTTTGGATCTGCTAGTAAAACATAGATTTTGTAGACGCACTAAAACTCTTGGCTTTATTGTCTACACATTTGGCTAAAATGAAGAAAAATTATGAAAATGCAACATTATTCATCTGTGAAAATCATGCAATCCTTAACTGTTTTGCATAATCTTTGCATAGATTTTCTTTAGTGGTCGTGGTAGTATCTACTGGAAATTATGGCCCACTATGAGTTTGTTTCATATATGGTTGGATGGGTTGGAAGCAAAACCTGGTATATCCACCTCATACCTATTCGAAACAAGGTAGTTTGATTTATTTTTCAAAATTCCATGTAATGAGTATTTTTAAAGTAACATCATAGACAGGCCTTATAAACATTGATATTTATTAACATGAAGTATATTAGGTGGTTTTTAGTGTAAAGCCTATAAATATTCGGGTAATAACCGAAGTGAAGATAACAGATTTTGCATTCAAGCCAATCAGACGAATGTTTACTGCATCGCGTAGTTAAGTTGTTTTTGCTTTCATGCATGTTATGGAAATAATTCCTAAATATACATAATTTGCATTGAAGGTTATTGGTTGCTTTGTTTCCCCTTAAAGAAGCAAATTTACTTTCAGTTTTGAATATGAATTTTCTTTATAGAAAACGAAACTGAAATTGTTTCACATGGGAAATATACATTTTCCAATGAAAGTAGATTTTCGTGTATTCCAAGTTAAGAAAAAAAATTCACATACAAATTCATATTAAAAAATTGTTTACAACATATTTAATACGAAAGATAAGTTTGGATACCCTATAAACGACAAGCAAAAAAATTACTGACTTGTTCTGAATTATCGTTATCAGTAAAGGCGACTACTAGGATCGTCCTCGTGAATAATATTGTGCAACATCAATTTGCTTTATTGCGAAATGGGCCAGTAACATATCAATGTTGACGACTATATTTTCCTCCGTTTTTTGTAGTCGTTTAATTTTTCTTAGAAACATTGAAATGTTGCTCGAAACGACACTGTCAGAATTTGTTTGGCGATATTACACGAGACTACATATTGACGTGCATATTTAAATGGTGTAATCCGTGTGTCTGTTCCAACTATCGCGGTATCAGTCTTTTATACATCGCGTATAAGGTCTTGTCGAGCGTATTATGTGAAAGATTAAAGCCAATTATTGAAAACCTGATTGGACCTTATCAGTGTGGTTTTAGACCAGGCAAGTCCGCGACTGACCAAATATTCACGCTACGCCAAATCCTCGAAAAGACCCACAAAAAGCAAATCGATTCATACCACCTTTTTGTCGATTACAAAGCAGCTGCTTTCGATAGCCCCACACGGGGAAAATTGTACGAAGCTATGTCTGAACTTGGTATTCCGGCAAAACTGATCCGCCTCTGTAGAATGACGCTGACCAACACCAAATCAGCAGTGAAAGTAGGGAAAGACCTCGCTGAACCATTCTGTACCAAGCGAGGACTTAGACAAGGCGACACACTTTCGTGTAATCTCTTCAACATCTTAATGGAGGTAATAATGAGAAAGGCTGCAGTAAATACGAACAAGACCATTAACACGAAAAGCCATATGTTGCCGGCGAATGCTGACGATATAGACATTATTGGGCGAAATTTGCGAGACGCTACTGCAGTATTTTCAAAAATCGAAAGGGAATCAGCGAAGGTGGGTCTTGCAGTTAATGAGGTCAAGACAAAATTGAATTGATCGACTTGGTCCGCACTTGAACGTTAACAACCGATTCAATTTTGAAGTGATAGATGAATTTGTCTACCTTGGATCCGCCGTGAACAAGGACAACACCGTCAGCCTGATGATAAATAGGAGAATTATGCTGGCAAATAGGTGCTATTTTGGGCTCAGCAAGCAGTTTAGGAACAAAGCCCTCTCTCGACGGACAAAAGTCCAGCTATATCAGACTCTCATTTTACCTGTCTTGACATATGGCTCCGTAACTTGGGTCATATCGCAAGCGGATGAAAATCACCTGGGAGTATACGATAGAAAAATTCTCCGTAAAATATATAGTCCCGTTAGGGAAAACGGCGAGTACCGACGTCGCTGGAACCCAGAGCTATATAATCTATCATCTGACGTGAACATATCTGGGCGAATCAAATTAGGTCAATTGCGTTGGCTCGGCCATGTTATCAGAATAGATGAAGATGAGCCAGCGCCAAAGGTTTTCGATAACGTACCCGATGGAAGCAGGAAAAGAGGACGACCAAGACTCCGCTGGAAAGACCGGGTAGAAGAATCACTCCGTATCCTTGGTGTTACCAACTGGCGAGAAAAGGCGAAGGATAGAGCCAGTTGGAAGAATATGTTGAAATTTGTTTAATTTGTTTGTTTAATTAATATCTGTAAGACGTCTGACCTCATGAGGTTGTAAAATAAAAAAATAAATAAATGGTTTCCCATTACATCCCATGAAGGGACTGGGAGAACTTCTTACAATCACTGAGCTGTGCGCTTCGCAGTTTTCACTCACTGATTGGGACCTTCAGTTTTACATCGATTCCGAACGGTAATTTGAGAAGCTTTTTCATGGCTAGATACTCGATAGTGCCGCCGTCACTATGCGAGGTGGCCGCCGCCGAAAGAAATTTTTTTTTGAAGGTGGTCAAAGCAGGGTTCGAACCCAGGATCTCATGTCCAAGTCACACTAACCATTGCACCAATAAAAATAATGTGAACATAAAGTTGTATGCGTGCCAGAGTGTTCAAAAAATCGACAGTTTTGCATAACCGGTTTTCGGTTTATTCGAAAAATTACTTTTTCGGAAAACCAGTTTTTGATTTCGCGGAATTAATTTAGGGTTTTTTTTTTTGTATTATATGTTTAAATTTTTGTAGAAAAATTAATACCAAATCAGCATTTTCTAACAAAAAATTTTCTTGTATTGTTTCCTTTGACCGTAGAATGGATCCTTATTATCTAGAAAACATAAACAATTCTTCTTCAGATATTTAATTATTCTTTAAAACCCACGTCATTTAATATTTCTCTTATGGAGATAAACAGAATTGAATTGAATTGGACTAGATTAGTCTATGTTAGAATTGAAGTGAATTGAAATGAATTGATAGGAATTGAATTGAACTGAATTGAATTAAATTTAACTACATTTGAATTAAATTGAATTGAATTAAATTGACTTGAATTGAATTGAATTTAATTGAACTGAATTACATTGAACTGACTTGAATTGAATGGATTTGAATTGAATTGAACTGAATTGAAATGAATTCAATTGAACTGAACTGATTTGAATTGAATAATATTGAATGAAATTGAATTGAATTCATATGAATAGAATTGAATTGAACTGAATGGAGTTGAATGGAATTGAAATGAATTCGATTGACTGAACGGATTTGAATTCAATTGAATAGTATTATGATATGAATACATGAATTGAATGGAATGAAATGTATAGAAGACAACAAGTATTTCCTATAGGATGACAAGGTATATTTTCCACAAGAAGGACTTCCAATGGGATCTCAAGGTACTCCGATTGTGGCTGATCTTGTTCTGGAGAATTTACTTGATTCCTGCATAGAAGAGCTGGACATAAAGCCGAAAATGATTACCAAATATGGAGACGATTTATTCTGTATCGTTTCAGAAAGTGCTACAGATAATATTTTGACAACATTTTATAACTTTCATCATAATATTAGGTTTAAAATTGAAGAAGAGTGTGAATCAAGGTTCCCATACTTGGATACTATGGTAATAAGAAATGGGGAGAATTTATTAGTGGATTGGTACCAAAAACCAACTGCTTCTGGAATGGTTATCAATTATCACTCCGCTATCATTATCAAAATAAGTAACGGGAAGTTTCACAATTTCTCATACATAAACTACCCAGGAAAAATAAAATGAAGTAGTTCTAGTAGAAGTTATTATTTTTGTAGTTCTTCTGCAACATTATGCGCATATTTAATGCAATTTTGATTCTGATCAAACACAACTCCGAAAAATCTACTTTTGCATCACATCCATTATTATGCAAACTTATTAAAGAGCTAAAGGGATAGTGGAGAAGTGCAAAGATGCCTAAATATATTACTTGTTTTTAATTTGTATTTACTTTCTTTCAAAATGCTTTTCATTTCCTTTCTTTTCACCTGTTGACAGAAGCATTTGGAGTACTAATAAAAGGTCAATTAATAAAATAATTAGTTATATAAAAGGTTAAAAAGTTAAGACCTAAAGTTGTAGCTTAAAGTCATAACTTATTGCCAAGATTCAAATGAAAAGAAATTTAAAAATTGTTGAAATAATAGTTTTGGTTGCTCGTTTGCGGACGAAATGTAGCAGGAATTTGTTAGCATAAACTGCGCTTCCAAACAGTCAAATAAGAAGTAGTGCTGCGTTGGACAACGTCATATTAAAAGAAGTACTTCAGCACCTAAATTAGCCCTACATCTTACCAAGTAGTTGTGGTGCAAATTCTACTTCTTGGTATACTCTTTTTTTGCTGGGAATTTAATAGTATTAACGATAAGATATTTTTAGAACAAATTTCAAGGACATTGCAATTTTATATGAAAATTTCTCAGAAAATTAAAAAAAGTTTGGAAAATTCTTCACACTTTAATATTCTGGTATGTTGTTGCAAATACCAAGTAGAAATTTTATAAAAAATTTCAAGGACATTGAAACAGGTCTAGGTCCTTAAAATCGGGAAAAACCAATATCCGCCATATATGTATATGAAACTTCTCAGAAAATAACTAAAACGACAAACTGAACTGAAGTCAGCTCTTTAGCACATAGCTCATATGAGTTGTTGTACTGAAATCATAAAATTAACTAAATGACATTCTTCTGAGCTGAAATAAAAAGGGCGCTCATTTGAATGAACTATAATGCACAACTGAATTTTCAAAAGATGATGAACTCCGTGAAACACTCTAGGTAGCCAATATATCCTGATACATAGCCTAAACTAATAAAAAAAACTGTCATCGATAATAGATATTTTTTTAAAATATATATTGTCCGTGGCTTGAACTTGTGCTTGTACTCACTTTCCCCAACCATAAACACTACCATTGTGCTAAACACAGCACATTATATATCTGGCCGTTACACATTTCATATATCATGTCCCAACAACAACGAACAGGTTCGATGTATATTCGGTCTCCCTTTGCCGGGTGTAAAATAGATAACTGAACTCTTCTTACCCACATGCGATGATAACCAGTGTTGGTAAATGCATGAAACAAGAAAATTGTTGCCTACCTTCTACAGATTTCCCCAAATTTATTAAACAATTTAGAATATGTCATATTGGATCGTTTATAAGGACCTAGTCCTGTTTCAATGTCCTTGAAATTTTTTATAAAATTTTTACTTGGTATTTGCAACAACATATCAGAATATTAAAGTGTGAAAATTTTCTAAACTTTTTTTTAATTTTCTGAGAAATTTCATATATGTATATGGAGGATATTGGTTTTCTTCGATTTAAGGACATAGTCATGTTAAAATGTCCTTGACGTTTTTTATGAAATTTCTGCTTCGTACTTCCAACAGCATACGTGAATATTAGGTTTGAAAATTTTCCAATTTTTTTCTAATTTTCTGAGAAGTTTTCATATACATATACAGCGGCAATTCGCTTTCATCGATTTTAAGGAGCTTGTCTTGTTTCATAGTCCTTGAGTTTTTATTTCTAAATTTTCTAGTAATAGTAAAACCATATAAAGAAATTAAATTTTTTTATCTTTTTTAACCTTTGTGAACTCTTTCTGAAACGTACATTAAATATGTTAAATTTCATCCTTTTTAAGGATCTCTTCGCATATCAATGTCCTGCATTTTAGATTACACATAACATCCTGAATAACGTATCTAGAATTGACGTTAGAACTTTTCCAATCGATTTGGTCTATTTTAAAGTTGTACAGGAAAAACTTTACGTGGAAAATCTTTTTATATTAAATCATTTAATTGTTAATTAATAATTGTGTTTATCTTCGTGGCGATGAAATTTGGAGAATAAAGTTATTTAAAAAAACGACCAAACGCTCGAACATTTTAATCTATATACATATATAAAATTGTATGTATGTATATGTGTGTATGTATGTGTGTATGTTACGAGTGGACTCGAAAACGGCTGGACCGATTTTGATGAAAATTACAGACAATATTCAGAATCATCTAGCGGGTGACATAGGCTATACAGCCAGGGTGAAAGTGGGCGGTGCCACGCCCCCTTTTCAACAATCGTATGTATGTGTGTATGTTACGAATGGACTCGAAAACGGCTGGACCGATTTTGATGAAATTTTCATACTTAGAATCATCTAACGGGTGACATAGGTTATACAGCCAGGGTGAAAGTGGGCGACGCCACGCCCCTTTTAAAAAATCGCTCTGACGGCTTTTCTAATAGACCGATTGTTACGAAAATTTCATAATGTGGTACTGACGACCTGCTGATACTCCTTGGCCATACTTGGTTGTGATTGGATAAAAGGGCGTGGCACCGCCCATACAACTTGAAATTTAAAATGCCTATATCTCATGAACTGCCGGAGATATGAATATGAGAATATGAGATTTGGTATATATGTTGTTGGAACAGTATGAATTACAGCCAGGGTGAAAGAGGGCGGTGTCACGCCCCCTTTGAACGAAACGGATATAACAGCAATAACTATAGTTTGAAACGTAATGGAACAACATATTTTATTCATCCTTTGGCATTACAAAAACTTTGAAGGCAATACGTAGTTTGCCGGGTCCAGCTGGTTTTGAATAAAAACAGTATATTTTATCTAAACAACAATGATGTCCTTGTCAAAAGAAAATGGGTATCAATATTTTGCCCTGTTTAGAACCTAATGATCCCACCGTATTGAATATTTGGTAAAACGCGAACTAGTGTCAATTTCAAAAAATGCTGAAACACGTCATACTTCAGTCGGCTATGACTGATGATTGATGACTTTTGAATTTCAATTGAAGATGTTGCATATCAAATAATGTCTTTTGAATTGAAATTGATGGATTTTGAATTCCAATTGATATATTTTAATTTAGAATTTTGATCTGTTCATTAAATTTTAATTGATGCTCTTTGAATTTCGAATGATGTCACCAAATTGCATTTAATTTTGATTTTCAGTTTATATTCTTAAATAATCATTTTTTTGCATTTTTATTAATGACTTTTGAATTTTAATTGATATGTATTGAATTACAATTGCTGTATTTAACATTTCAATTGATGGCTTGGAATTTGGGTTTGTACTTTGAAACATTGCAACAAACAAAGCTGTATTTAGATCACAAACACACATACTTATATTATAACATATTAATCATTGTGTCTCAAACATGTTATATTGAATAGCAAACACAATGTGTTTGGACAAAAGTATATTATATTTGCCACAAGCTCCAAACATACTTTATACTTGCATCCAACCAACAAAAACAGATAGATTTTTCAGCGTGTAGAAACATTTAAATGTTACTTTATACTTGTTGCTGATATTTGACGAGAACAACTTAGTACTACATTGGCGGTATTTTTTGCCAACATTTCGTAGGCATTTTTGTTTATAAACAGTTGTGCAAAATTTCTCGTAATTGACCTTAGTATGAACCTTAAAGGGCTTCCAGGGAATTTGTATGACAAAGGATTCTCTTTTCAGCTGCTTCATTATTTGAAAAATGAAACACGAGTTCTTCCCAGTTGTCCCACTATTTTTTGATGTGTTAAGTGGAGTTCAAATTATCAGACAGATCTGACAGACATATCTGAAGAAGTTATCGATAACATATCGCTATTTCGTCCACACAGAAACATTAATCTGACAGACTTCATTTGACGCAACTCACCACAGTGTCAACATCAACGGTTTGAAGAGGAGACACTGCTGAGAACATTTGTTATGCAGACGTACACACATCCGTATACATACATATGTAATTACACAAACTAATTTCTTGGAAGCACGCACACATCCTATTTCAATTTCTTTATTTTACCAAGCATTTATATTTTTTATTTATTAATATCTCATTTGATTAAATTTAATTACACTGAAGATTTGCATTTTTTCCATTCCACATTAAATTCCATAAATGCTTTTTAATTTATAGTTTTCCGCTTTTCTCTTCGCTTATTCTCTCCGCCATTATATCTCTCGCTCTCTGTTTTATCGATAACCTCAAATAAATCGTTTGGTTTTCAAACTGGTTTGAAGACCATCAGATTTATCTGACAACACGTGTTCACATTGACAATTTTTCTTCAGATTCAACAGATCGTCAAATCCGTCTGATAATCTGAACTCCACTTTATGCACGGGTAGTGAACACATGCTAACAACACACAGCGTTAGCATTTTATACGAGGTCGTTGTACAACAATAGTCTCTGATTGAAAATAAGTATGATGTAGCGGCAGGGAACAAAGAAGTAGTACCTCGTTTCTGTAGTTCTCGAATTGAAAAAGTTTTCACATTAAGCATGAAACAAATAATTCCATCGTTTCCCAATTTGTGAGTAAAAAGCGTTTCTATACATCAATGCGAAAAGAGGCAACACTGATGACGTTTTTATTGGAATATTCCAAGAAAGCTGTCAAGTAATACAAAACTATAAACAAACAAGGCAAGCTAGTGCAAAAAGAACAACAAACAGAGGTTGTTTTAAGGGATCCCCACTGCTCTTTACAATTTGTGTTGGAATTTAACCCTCAAAACTGTCTGTGACATATATTCAACTATATTTTCTTTTGATTTTTTGATTTCTCTGTAATATTAAGTAAAAAATAATTGAAATACATAAAAAAAGATATAATTCTAATCTTCTCCACCTAAAATATAAATTCTTAATTTCTCAATAGCCTTTTCATAGAAACAATACCAAAATCTCACAACGTTTTAATTTGTGAGTATTTTTTACGTTTCAAATTTTACATTTTTCGACTCCCTACTTTTTAGAAACACCTTTTCTCGCATTTTTCCAATAAACATAAAAAACAGTACGTTGCCGAAAGTTCTCACAAAACAAATGTTGTAGAAACAGTCACATGTGAGAAGCGGTTTTTGTACCCATTCGTTTTTGTTTCAATTCACATGTTTCATGTGAAAACTTTTTCGAATCGAGAACTACAGAAACGAGGTACATGTCGTCGTCGCCAAAGAGTATTGAATAGTATAGAGTTTATATTGAAATATTCTATAAAGAGAATAAGACTCCTTTTACTCAGAGTCTCTACATGAGAGCGGAAAAAGAGTGCAATAAGTTCTCTATATTATTCAATACTTTTTGTCGTCGCTCTGTTTATGACAAAACAAAAACAATTATTTCTTTGAGCTAAATATTGCTTTATTTATTTTAACAATATTACATCTAAAGTTAAAGCAGATGTAAGAAAAATCTAAAGTTAAAGCAGATGGAAAAGAGCCTTCAGCACAAAAACTATTCTTTTATTATTTTCCAATGTAACATTTACTAATGTGTTCATAGAAATCGAACAGGTACCGTGTAACAAAAAGGTGTTAACACAGCGTCCGTGAGTTCGAACACTCATTGATTTTTTTTTTGGAAAATTACACACGTGTTTTTGTCTAGTGCTCGCAGCGATTGAAATTCTGCCATATAGTTTTATGGACATCGCCGTTTTTCCACTTCCACTGTTAACAAATTATATACAAAAGACTGTGCAGGTATATCTACACCAATAAAATTCCATAGTTTACTTAGTTAATTTGTTTAGATTTTCATAAACGTACTCGTAGTTATCATTAACCACTTTATACCAACTACGCAATAGTCTGGCGAATTTTAGGTACAACCTGGTTAAAATTTGGATATTATTAACTACGAATTTTTTTGGATGAGGAAACACTTCCTCGTGACCGTATTTAAACTTATATTGCCATAATTCATAAATAATTGAGTGTAAATATAAACAATTCTCCATTCTAATTCGCAATGATTCTGAACAACCATCAAAGTGATTCTGAAAAACCATTAAAGGGACTTTGAATTCAAGAGATAAATGATGGTAGAGTATAAAACAGGAATGATGAATTTAGGTAATTCCTGTAGTGGAGTCACTAACTATGTTATTGTGAACCTAGAAGGTCTATAATGTTATTTTTACTATAGTAAACTTAATGTCTGTCTCTTGAAACCCTTTTCCTTTTATCTGCTATTCACTGAGTTAACTTAATTTCCGCTACAAATTCTACTATTGATTGCATTCCAATATTATTCGAAAAATTACAAATTTGCTCCCATTTCCCCCCAGACATGTCACAATAGTTGTTATCTCTTTAGAAGGGAAGATACACATAAAAACAAACCGCTGTCAATGCCATCCCCCACAACATTTGACAGATGTTATAATGAAGTTTTATATCGCAATATTTGATTTTGTTTTATGACATGATCACAAACAGAAAATTAATTAGAGTGAGTGGAATGATTGGATTCAAATTTTTACAAGTTTCCTATTCCACGCATAATAAGTATGTATGTATGTAAATACATTAGGGTGTGCTGTCTTAACAGATGCATATTGAAGAGCTGATTACGGGAATGTCAAAGTTTTTTTTATACGACAGTACTCATAGTTCCTTACCGGCCGTTGAAGTTTCGATTGATAGTTTATTTGGGTAAACAGATTTCAATTTTGTGGTCTATATGGGGCTTAAACAACGCGTCATGAGCATAAACAGAAGAATATGTTTTCAAACTTTTAATTGAGTATTTTTTCATGGCAGTATTTTGAAATTTCTATCTTCGTACTTTCCTTCCCAATATTTCAATTGAATTTTCAACTTACTTTAGACAGTTGAAATTTCATATGACACTGTTTTCAGTACACCCTAATGCACATGCATATCTAAATAACTTGCGATTCACCTCAACTATAAATGAAATATTAATTATCATCCATAACGTACTCTCTTGTTTAATACTGGGAACGAGTCACGATAAATATACAGAGTTCTTGTAACGACGAATTCGACTTAACCGGAACAATCAAATAACATTGGCGTAATTACAAACTTTATATTTAAACTTAATATACCACCACTAGAAGACAAACAACTGATACTCGAAATATAAAAGCAGCAAATTTAAAATAGATTAATTTCAATGTCAGACGTGATTTCTTTCATTTCTTTCTTTTCCGCAACAAACAGAAAAAAGAAACACCTTCTTATGAATGAAATTTTATATTTTCCCGCAGACTTCGGCGGTCATTAGATGATTAATGATGTTACTTTTTTTTTGGTTTTGGGAAAAGAAAGTAGTAGCAGCCTAAGTAGTCAGTAGCAATTTGGGGAGAAGAGAGAGAGAGGAAGATTTTTAATTTGGTATGATGGGATTTGAAATGTTTTACAAAAATTCAATGTTTTCTTAAATTGCCAAATGGTTGAATATTTTTGGAATCTTTTATAAAGATGAGTTTTAAATTATCATTTCTGGGGTTTTTAGTTTATTAGATTTCATATGACCTTTGTTTGATGCCTTTTGGACTTCAATTGATATATTTAGTTATTGTTGTCATGCGCGTACTAAAATCAATATTTCACGTGAAATTCTATAAAACACCATACAACTAAAATGCCAGCGAAATATCGATAAAACCAGTGCATAAGTTGCAGTCGGGTGAACCGAATTAATCACACCCTCACCCTAAGTCATCCATTGCGTGGGAGTTCTGTTAAATAAAAAACGCCCATAGTCAAAAGTGACCATATTCAATAGCAGATTGACGACATTGCGCTAAATATTATTGAATATCCAATTTAGATAGTTTCTCTCCCAATATGTATATGCGAGGTACAAAAATGGGCATGGCAAGTTGTTGCCAAAATTTTGATCAGTACCAAATTTTATTAAGGGTGCTATTCTATAAGTCGTGAATCAGTCACTTCACGTTACTTTTGTCAATTTATAAAACGTTACAGCTGTTCGGCAACTACCTGCGTTGAGTTACGTTATTTAATGGGTAGTTTATAAAACGCAGCGCAACGTTTTTGATCACTTCAGCTGTCAAATTGAACACGCCACAGTTCTTCGCGTTAGTTGAAGAAATTACAAATTTAAAGAAAAATGTCGATCGAGGATAGGCAGATGGGAGTATTTTGCATTTCATTGTTTATAAGTAGTTGCCAATTTTGGCTGAAATGCATTCGACGGATAGAGCTCAAACTTTATTTTTTTAACTAATTCAAAATTATACTGTTTACGCACTGAAATCGTTATTTACAACAATAAAATTAGAAATGGAACGTTCAAATAAATAATGCGTTGCAAAACTATTATAATTATATTTAAAAATTATGGACATCACTTGATGTATACAATAATAGACAAAAGAACTAACACATTACAATCAATACATACCGCCAAATGGCACGTGTTTTTGAAAAGACAACTAATTTAATATTGATGGGCAAATTTTTTGGACATTGATCCCCTAAATAACATAGGTTTTTTTTACACATTTTATGTGAATATTGTTGATATTTACATTATATAAATAATAGCAATCTTAAAATCTGTTGATCTACTGAAATAGAGCTAAATTGTTTAATCTTTTCATTCTTGAGTGTAATGCTCAAGATAACTTTTTCTGATCTATAATTGTTTATTTTAGTTGGGCAACTCTATAAACCGCATATGTCAGTGATAGCTTTCGTAAACAAACGCAAGCGCGAAGTGATATATAAACTAAAATTTTTTGACTTTGGCGTTCGCGTTGGCTTTTGCGTTTACATTCACTTTCGGGACTTTTAGAATACTACTAAGACTTTTTTAGGACTCATATTTTTTGCTGGGTATTAAATGATATATGTATTAGAGCCTGGCAACGGCACACATTTTCGCATAAACGAAAACATTCGTATGTAATATACACACACTACTTCACTTCAGTTGTGTGTGCGAAGAGAGGTACACCCCCGTACCGACGCTTTGCAGTATGAATAGGTACGAGAAGATAACAACGAAAGTACACTGACGTATTCGTATTCGTAAGCGCCGGGTAAACCGAAGTAAAAGTTGCCAGTAACTTGTGTACATGAAGCGAATATACGAGTAATATTCGGTTATTATCGAGGTGAATATGGGGAAACGTCATATTTAGAAATTGGTGTGTTAAGATAGATCATAAGTAAAATAATTAAAATTAAATACTTTTTGTAGATTTTTATTACTTTGCATGGTTCTGAAAATATATTGTTCAGTTTTATATTTGTTTAAAAGTTGTTTTTTTACTGTTTAATTTAACAAATATAGTTTTCCATAACCAAATGATTTAACTTACCATTCTATTAACAGTGATTGAAAAAATATGAGTAAATTTTTATTTTATTTCATCATTTAGAATCACTAAACACACTGAGCATTGCAAAGAAAATAAAGTAAACAAACATACGGTATATTCTACGTATTCGGCGTAGTTTGCTCTGTCTCGTAGTATTTTATCACATTCTCGCTTACAGAGTACGAACAAAGCTCTCTTCTCTATTACCGAATATCGAGAACCAGTGTATGTCATTCGGAGCGAGTACGATGATCTGACCGTACCGGTATGCTGTGCTTCTCTTTGTTATTCGTTTTGTTGTTTACATTTCTTCGTTCGCAAGGTGCCGGTACAGCATGTGCAGCAGTAAATTACCAAACAGAAAATCTTCATGCATGGCTCTACTATGTATGTAGTTGTGTAGTTCTAAGTTGTTCACACGAAATATTGGCAACATGTTAGAGCAATATTTTAATGTTGCTAAGAAAAATAAAACGAGCAATCAAATTGAAGGAAGAAGAACCGACCAATGTTGTCAACTCTCATTCAATTTCTCAAAAAAAAAAGAGATTTTTAGATTAAAAAAACTTAAAACTGAGAACAAATATGGTCGTCAACACTGATATGTAGCTGGCACATTTCGCAGCAACAAAAATTATGTTTCTGTACATTCTTCACGCCATAGATAAAGTAAACTAATAGATGAAGCACAAGAGTTGGGAAATTTTTAGTGTAATGCGTAATTTTCTAGATGTCGTTGAAAGCAATAAATGGGATTTTTTTGGTTCCTAAAAACAAGGTAAAAAAGATTAAATTCTAAATTTTCATTAAATTAAATTCTAAATTTTCATATCAAATGAAAAACTAATTTTCAACAAAAATATCACTTCGAAACAAGAATACAACACGTTACTTAAAGTATCGCCATCGAATTACAAAACCATGTCACCACCGTCTATGTCCTAATAAATTGATTCTTCCTACGGCTCAGCTACCATTCCTTGTTGAGAGTCCTCAGACACTCTAACGGTTTTGGCATCTGGGACATCAGAAGTTTAAACGGCGTTCCGGCATGTTCAACTTTGGGCGGTTTTATGGGGTTTCCCAACACCGGCCTCATGGCTATGAAATAGTTCTTTTCATAAGAAACAAATGCTTCGTGTAAAATCATTTAAAATTTGTTGCATTTTCTTTGTGTTTGCAAATTTTCCGTCATTTTAGTTCGAATTGAATCGGAATCTGGTTCGTGAGTTGAATCTGGCTCGCGAGTTTAATCTGACTATCAAATTTGCAAGCCGGCTCGCGAGCCTAAGCTAGCCGGCAAGTTGAAATTTGCGAGCCGAAAACTGAACTTTGACTCCCGGCTCCCTGCCTACAGGGTATATAACATGTGATACGAAAAACAGTGTAACGAATAGACGGAGTTGTCTTCAAACGTCTAACATGTGATACGAAAAACAGTGTAACGAATAGACGGAGTTGTCTTCAAACGCCAGTCACATACTGAAAAAGGATGATTTTGAGAAGCCTATTTTAGGATCCCACCACGGTTGGTGGATCAACTCGATAACTATCCTATAATACAACCAATTATAATAAAATTTTGCATTAGACAATATTATATCAATACACACTGACAAGAGTTTCGTTGTCACAACTATATTTACAGCCAACTAAAATTTGGCGGTTCCTTGGACTGTCACATTATTCAGTTGTGATTACCAATAATTGTGGTCCGTGTCACCAAAAGTTGTGCATATCAATTGATTTGTAATTCAGTTTTGGTAGCAAGAACTGAAATATTTAGTTGAAGCCACAACAACAATAAATAAATGCGATCTGTCAATCAAGTTTTAGTTGTAACAATCAAATTATCCTGTAGTGGTGAATACTCTATCAGTTGGATCAACGAAAAATTTAAAAACTAATTCGGTTGTACCAAATAATATATTGGTATGCCCAACTAATCATGTACTTGAATTTAATGACTGTCACAACCATTTCGTAATGCTTTAACCCATTATGAATTTTACAGGAAAAAAGTAAAAAAAAAATTATTTTTTAATAAAATTGTGTATTTTATATATAAATATAAAGAAAATTATTATTATTTATAACCAGGGTTCGTATTTCGCGCACATTTTTGATTGAAAATATGAAAAAAAAATCTATATCTTAAAAACGAAGAGTGCAATCGAAAAAATAACAAATTTTTTTTCAAAAAATCGCCAAAATAAGAAAATCGCTCAAATAAAAAACTGGCTATAACTCGGAAACGGTGCGTCCAATCGCTAAAATAATAAAGTTTTTACCTCCAAAGGAGGCTGTCTTTACCACGATATTACTTTTTTTAAAACAAATCGCTGAAACTAAATTTTTTCGAATAAAAAATCGCTAAACCGCCATTATGTATATATTTCGCAAACGGAGCGTTCAATCGAAATATAACAAATTTTTTCGGCTTTCTAAGGGTTATTCAAAAAGTGGTCCACTTCGTATGGAGTTTTTTTTTCTAAAAATCGCCAAAATTAGAAAATCGCTAAAATAAAAAGCTGGCTATAACTCGGAAACGGCGCGTCCAATCGCAAAAATAATAAAGTTTTTACCAATGGATGTCTTTACTACGGTATTACTTTTTTAAAACAAATCGCAAAAACTAAATTTTTTCGAATAAAAAATCGCTGAACCGCCAGTATGTAAATATTTCGCAAACGGAGCGTTCAATCGAAATATAACTATTTTTTTGGCTTTCTAAGGGGTTTTCAGAAAGTGGTTAAATTCGTACGGACTTTTTTCTAAAAATCGCCAAAATAAGAAAATCGCTAAAATAAAAAACTGGCTAAAACTCGGAAAAACATTTTTACCTCCATAAGAGGCTTTAACCAATGAATGCCTCTCATACGGCATCACTTAAAATCCGTTAAACTAAAATTTTTCAAATAAAAAATCGCTAAAACTCACATATGTCCGAGTTATAACCATTTTTAATTTCAGGGTTTTTCTTATTTTGATGATTTTTTGAGCAAATTATTTTCCATACCACTTTATGAAAAATCCTTAGAAATTCGTAAAAAATAGTTTTGTTTTTGATTGGACGCTCCGTTTCCGAGATGTTGGAATAAGGAGCGTTTTAGCGATTTTTGATTCCAGAAATTTTAGTTTCAGCGATTTTTTAAAAATAAAAGTGATGCCGTATTGAAGACATCCATAGATGAAAGCCTCCTCAGGAGGTAAAAAATTTATTAGTTTTGCGATTGGACGCACCGTTTTAGAGATATGGTAATTTTTTATTTTAGCGATTTTCTTATTTTGGCGATTTTTTTTAGAAAAAATTATTTCATGCGAATTGGAACACTTTGTAAGAAACCGTTATCAACCCGTAAAAAAATTTTATTTTTTCGATTGGACGCTTCGTTTTCCAGATACAGACTGTTTTTCTAAATTTTGCATAGTTCCGACAAAAAATGGGGATGGGCTACCCTGGGTATCATATGTATGTTTAGGATAATTTGTGTCATCCACAACAATAGCTCCTCCAAACAAGTGCCCACAATTGTTTGTATGTATTTGTGAAGGCGTCAATAGTGGTGTCAGATTCAATGATTGTGTTTAAAAGTCTCACTTCACCTGTATTCTTCGATGGCTTGACACTTGATTGTTTTTTCACAACTTTGTTTATCACCTTCTGTTTAAAATAATAGTTTTTCTGTAACGTCCTCGTGAAACATTCCAATATACGTAGTTTCTCTTTAACAACAAAGCCTCTCGTGAAAAATCGAATACATAACTTTGTAACAAAGTGTTTTTGTAACAGAAACTAAATTATGATTACAGTGACTAATATTTGAACACCAATTCTAATATTGTACTTTTTATTAGTTGTATCTTCCATTTTTGATGAATGCCGTTTTTGAAATACTCAAATTGGTTAATACGACAAAAATTCGGTAGTAGCAACTTGTATTTAGTAAGATCGATTTTTAATCTATCAATAACATCGACAAATAATTCTGATGTTTGACAATTACGAATTCTGATCCAAATATAGACTTGATCATGGAATTTTACAATACCTGAATTGATTTCCAACTAATCTTTTCCCTTTGTGTAGCCATTCTATTTTTCAAAATGAGTGATTTTGCCTCAGCCATTCTGGCACCACCCGTACGAAGTGTGTGGGGACGTCTAGTTGGTGGATGCGATAGGCCCCGTAAAACACAAATGATCTTAATGAAATTCGGTACTGGCCAATATTTTGATAAACGCCTCTCTGTAATTGAAAATTAACAATTTTGCAACGCTCATTTTGGTATATCCTATACAAATTTTGGTCAGATAATTGGCTGGTAGACATTATAAATCTCGAGAAAAACACCAGATTCTTTATTAATTTTGCCATTAGACAATATTTTGCTTAATGCCATTTCGCTATTGTATATGGGTGAATTTGCAACGCCCATCTGGGAAAGTGAAGGTTTTTTTGAGAGCAAACATATTTTTTTTTAAAAATAATTTCGTCTTTTAATTTTTTCTAAAATTTAGATCAAATAATTCAAATTAAAGGAACATCATACCCAATGAATGACCCAGAGTGAGGGTGGTGGGAATATGTCGGTTCTAAACTAACTAACTAAAATTTCTGTTTTGTATTTTCATTAAATTTCAATTGAACTGTTTCCAATTTCATTAAATGTATTTTGAACTTCATATTTTTTAAATTCAAATTGATATATTTTGAGTTTAAATTAATGTATTTTTTTAACTTCAATTTATGTTATTTGAACTTTAATACCTAAACGGTATTAAGAATCATTCCTAGGAAGTTCATATGTGCTAGGAAGTTGCTTATTGAGATCTTAGGTACATTTCTGTAGTTGATTGTTTCCTTGAATTTTGAACGGTTTGCTACCTATGGACCTGAACAGGGGAAAAAACAAAATCGAATTTTTTAAAGTTTTTTGCGATTTTGACCTTGAAGACGAAGTTAGTTTGATTTTATATGTTGAATATTTTTATTCTTTATGACAAGAGCTACAACTTTTCCTCAAAAATCAAAATTCCAAACGGTTTGCAAGATATGAGCCTGACAAAATGATCACTTTTTTTTGCAAAAATTACACCTAGGCCCCAAATCTTTGGGGGCCCATAAAAAAAGTGCATGACTTTGGGCAAAAATGGGAGACACGGGTCTCTTTTTTTGGTCTTTACAAGATAGAAACAAAATTTACACGATAGAACAGCTGTTTCAAATCAGCTGTTTTATGTAAACAAAGAAAAGTGCATAATAAAATAACACTGCCGAAAAAAGTAAAGAAAATGGAAAGCAATAATATGCAGTGGCATTCAGCAAATTCTGGTTAATCGACGACATAATTGGACAACTGTGGCATTATATATGTATGCAATGTAACTAACAGAATGTGTAGCAAAGAATAAAACTGAAGGGTTTTCCAATAGGTACTTGACAACTTTGAATTTAATTTGTGAACGCACTATTGCACTTTCCTTTTTTTCAGTAAACTCAACATTTTTATCATGGTAAAGTACACGAACAAACAACGTATGCAAATTATAAAAATGTACTATCGAAATTCAGAGTCGGTGACCGCAACTTTAAGATCGTTAACTCCAATTTTCGGTCGTTATTCTCGCCCTAGTAGACAAGCAATAACAAGTTTAGTGCAAAAAATTGAGTCTACATATTGATTGTGTGATGCTGCCGTGCCAGTGAGACAACGGGTTGGTCGAAGTGACGAAAATATCGCTCCGTTCAGGCGTCCGTAGAAAACGATTCAAATCAGACGATTCCGCGACGTTCTCAGGAATTGGGCATCGCCAAGACCACTTTATGGCGAATTTTGCGTAATGATCTTGGTTTACACCCATACAAGATCAAGCTGCCTCAATAATTGAAGCCGATGGACCATTTGACGCGACGTACGTTCTCCGATTGGGCTCTGGAGAAGATGCGCCAAGATGATGAATTTCATCACAAAATCATCTTCAGTGACGAATCTCATTTTTGGGTCAATGGGTCCGTCAATAAGTAAAATATGCGTTATTGGTTTGGTGAAAATCCACATGTGCTCCATGAATCACCACTTCATCCACAAGAAATAACTGTTTGGTGCTGTTTGCATGCCGGCGGCGTCATTGGGCGATATTTTTTCGTCGACAATAACGATCGTCACGTTACTGTGAATGGCGATCCTTATTTTTGGCCCAAATTGGAAAACATGGACTTGGACGACATGTCGATTCAATAGGACGGTGCCACACAGCACCCGTTACAATCGATTTGTTGAAGAGTAAGTTTGGTGAGCGTGTTATCTCAAGAAATGGACCAGTCAATTGCCCGCCTCTTTCGTCCGATTTAACGCCTCTAGATTTTTTTCTTTGGGGCTACGTCAAGTCATTGGTATATGCCAACAAGCCGACGACGTTGGAAGAACTCAGAGCCAGTATTGAACCCGAAATAGCGGCCGTTGCGGGCGAAATGTGTGACCGAGTCATCGAAAATTGGGTACAACGAATCGACCGCTGCCGACGTGCCCGCGGTGGCCATATGAACGAAGTCGAGTTCCATTCATAAATGTTTTGATTATATTTCAAGTCGATCATAAAGTTTTGGACATATCTCAAATGGTTTGCGTTTTATTTTAAAAAAGTTGTCAAGTGCTTATTGGAAAAACCTTTACATCAACTGCTGTCTGCAAATTTTTACTGGAAGTCGTTCGAGTACTGTTTGTGCAAATTTTCTCCAAAGTAAATTCTTGAAAATTTTTTCTGGGAAAGTAAACGAACAAAGCTAATGTCAACAAGACGGCGATTGGCCTAGAATGCTAATGAAAAGAGTCACAAACTTAAAAAATATCATTCGCCAGCTTGAGTTCAAATCCTGGTTCCGACAGTTTATATTTTTTACAATTGCAGAAAATGCCTTATCTGTATAGCCCAAAGGAGATTGAAAATATTTTTCAAAAAAACATTTAGTTAGCAAAACCGATACTATTAATCCCACGTGTAAATCAGACAGATACTGTACAAACAATATATTCGCAACATTAACTTAAACTTAAAGATAAAGTATAAAAGTCGCACAAAACGCAGCTACCGGCATAAGTTTTGTAATAAACCATTTTTTATAGAAACATATAATAGTTTTTTCTCCTTCAAGCTTCACTTACTTAAGTTATCAGTTACTTTATACTGCGTACTTACATTTCTAACATCTGTTCAAAAATATAACTCAAGTTTTATACCTCTCATCTTATCTTAACCAAAATAAAAAAAAAAATATGTTAATTAATTTTTATTAAGAAAATGCGTTAAAGGAAAGGAGAACTGACAAACCCCAACTTCACTGCAATTATACTCAAAGTTAGAAAGAACCCCTTCTAACTATAGACTACGAAACAGAAAAAGTGTAAACGGCAAAGGAACCAAAAGTAACCGTCTGTTATTAAAAGATGGTTACTTACTACCACAGTTCACTGCGCCGCCAAAGAACAAAAGAAAATAACTATCAAACCCTCATTTAAAAAGTAACTGCCACTGCCAAGTGGCACTTTGGCAAATACTGCCCCTACCACTCGCACTCGAACTGATACAGCAGTAACTTAAGTCTTGGTTAAGCACAAACCCAGTGGCCTCGATTTACTTTCGAATCGAATCTTTAGAATATCCACAAAAGGCACGAACATCGCACCACCACTTCCTCTTCCATAGTTAAGGTTAAGTGATAGATTCGAATCGGAATCTCCTCCTCTGCTTGTAAGCAGCACTTTCTTTTTAATCATGTGATTCTTTTCTAATTCTATTGGTTTAAAGTTTAACACTGACGTTGGATTTTAATTTGAACATAATTATACTTAATGACAGGAAGTAAACAAGCAAAATTAGAGGGTGTTAAAAAAACGTGTGATGGCGTTTTAAATAAAACTCAAATATTATTTGTAATTTTCTCATAACACCTGTTAAATTTGCAGTTTGCTGTGTCATTTATTTTTAATTTGACAACTATTAAATGCGAACAACGTTTGTATTTTAATATACTAACATGGTAAGAAAATGATTAATTGAATAAACCTAGGAAATTCAGAGATTATTTTTAAAATTTCAGCACCTGTCTACAACGACAATATAATATTAAACAATTGAATATAGATCGGTTTAACAAGCGATTTCGGAAAATCGGATGTAATGACAAGAAATCATTCACACGAAAACAAGCTTCAATTAGTGACACATTTGAAAATACGAACAGTAGCCTCAAACGAAAGCCGGTGAATATGGAATTTCACAAACTTCGAACTGATCGTTCGGTTATCCATATTTCCTAAAGCTCCGTAGATATTCAGTTCTTGCGAAATTTTCGTAAGGAATTTTGTCATTTATCTCTAAACGAAAATTTTGTTGCGGAGAGTTACCACCTATCTTTGATTTTCCTTGGAAATATTTCATTTATAATTCCTCTAAGCATCTGTTTTATTTTTAATGCATACTTTTGGTTGTTACAACTATCGAATTGTCGAAATTCCGGTCTCGAACATTTATTAAACAATTGTTTTCGTACGAAATAAATTGGCGTAACAACCCTGTAATTGATTTTGACTACGAAAATTTCGCCAAGAGTTCGAGTGCCAAACAAATGAAAAGTGACCGAAATTTTCGTTATTGTTTACACACGTAAAATTTCATGAAACGGAAATTTCAACGGAAATTTCATAAAAACTAAATACCGGGCTTAAACCGCAAAAAATCTCGCATTACAGTCTTATGCCTTGAATTATTCGTAATTCGCTCTCTCGTTCCTAATTCAATTCCAAATTACAAACCAAATTACGTAATTCACCATACACAATTTTGAGAGCGAATTATCTTGTTTGTAGGTAATTTAATGTGAATTACCTTATGTATTACGAACAATTCATTGCCTTCTCTAAATGTTATCAGAAGTTTATCGCATAGATTTTTTGTAACTCCACCTGGTATAAGATAATTTTCGTCGAATACCTCTCATTTGCACAAACCTACGACGAAGAGTGTGAAAAATTTAAGTGAAAATTTGACGATCCCGTCTTCAAAAAAAAAATTAAATTTCAGTGCACTCTAATATATACCCTCATCCCCACGGGTTATGGTATAAACCAGGGGGTACCTGATCGACTATGTAGTAGGAAAATGATAGAGAACAGAGTGGATAGGCAAGAGAGCGATATGCAATCAGAAGCAAACCATGGAAGTGTAAATAGTGTTTGATTTATACTAATGGCAGCTAAATTATATTCTATGTTGGTTGCTTCGAATTTCTGTCCGTTTCATGTCAAACCAGAGAGTAAAATTCAACAGCAACTCAAAATCGAACTAAATCGTCGTCATCGAGAGAACGTAAAGAGAGGGATAGAAACTCTTGTCTATTTCTCTATGCATAAACATAACAGTGTGTGTAATTTTTTAAGTCATGGAAATATAATATAGACCACTGTGTGATAAAATACCAAAAAAAAATACCCGTGTCTCCCAGTTTTGCCCAAAGTCATGCACTTTTTTTTATGGGCCCCCAAAGATTTGGGGCCTCGGTGTAATTTTTGCAAAAAAGTGATAATTTTGTCAGTCTCATATCTTGCAATTCGTTCGGAATTTTGATTTACTCTCTGAGGGAAAGTTGTGGCCCTTGTCATAGAGAAGAAAACTTGTCAACATACAAAATCAAAAAAACTTCATCTTCAACGTCAAAATCGCAAAAACTTTAAAAAATCGATTTTTTTACCTTTTTCCGCTGTTCAGGTTCGTAGCAAACCGATCAAAATTCAACGAAACAATCAACTACAAGAATGTATGTAAGATCTCAATAAACAACTTTCTAGAACATATGAACTTCCCAGTAATGATTCTTAACAAGAGCTACAACTTTCCCTCAGAGACTAAAACGTTCCTCAGAAAGTAAATCAAAATTCCGAACGGTTTGCAAGATATGAGCCTGACAGAAAGATCACTTTTTTGCAAAACTGACACCGAGGCCCCAAATCTTTGGAGGCCCATAAAAAAGTGCATGGGCAAAACTGGGAGACACGGGTCCTTTTTGGCGTAGAATACGTCTTACCTGACGGTATAGGGAGTCATGTCAAATTGTTATTGTTGTAATCTTTATTTCATTGATTATGAGGAAACGGCGAGATAACTTTTTTTAAAAATTTTTTTGTAGGTAAATGAAGATGTTATCTTTCGTTTGATATACATTTCATATTGGTTGATATCTTCCTGATATTTAAATTTCTCAAATGAAAATTGTTTAAACACATACACTCAAACATATGTGTGGTGTTTGGTTGAGTGTTTGAGTTTGTAGCGTGAACACAAACTATGCTGCTGTTTCAGTGTGGACACAAACCTTCGGCTGTTGTTTTGATTGATGAAATACTGAAATTTCGTATATTTACTTATGTATTTAAGTGAAACAAAATGGATATATAATTATAAAAAATATATGAAAAAATTAATTCATACATCTTTGTGTTAAATGAAAGTGCTGCCAAGTAAGCAAAATAAAAATGCTGTTTGATGCTGTTTGACAGCAGCTGACAGTTGACGTTTAGTAAATTAAAATAAAAAAAACATATTTATCCTATTTTTCCTACCATAAGCTTATGTATATTATCAAAAGTAACTATCAAATAAATAAATTCATTTGCTTATGTTATTTATCATTTCTTGTTATATATGTTTTCTGTATTATCGGATGGCGTATTCTACGTTAAACTTAATGGCCGTGTCTCTGACACAGCCTGCAGGGACAGGCCGTGGCCGAAGGCCTCGGACAACTGTCTGTTGTTTTTTTTCTTTGGTCTTTTATCACGTAGTGGTGTCCGTGTATGGCTATATTTTTTCGTGTTGCCCTGTGTAATCAATGTTTCTCTATTTTTAGGCCAGCTTGACAACTCTGTGACTTTTTGACTAAAATATATATTTTTTTAGACTATCGCGTTTTAATTTTTCTATTCCCTTCAAAGGATAGGTTTTCTCAAGGTCCTCAAAATTGACATTCGTTTCAGTGATGAGCTCTCCATTCAACCCAAGTCTCTTATCTTACTGGCCCACAGACCCAACATTTCCTTCTTCGGTCGATGTAAATCCACTGCTTTGACTCTAGCAGGGTTCACATGTCGTGAGAAATGTGTTACCCTGGGTAACGATCGTTTATCTGTTATCCACACGGTTTGGGGAAATCAATAGGTAGTTACCCACGACGATGAGGAATTACCCATCACGATTACCCATTACCCACAGAGCATGGGTAAGCGGCCTTCACAAATCACACACGGCGAGGAGTAATGGGTAAACCATAGAATAATACATACACAGAAACTTGTATTTGCTCAATAAATTAAACGTCATAGGTACGATGGAAAGTAAACATTGGATGGCGGAAAATATGGGTTCAATAATACCAGATAGTGGCAATAGTATACAACAATCAACAAACGAACAACAACCGAATTTCGTGTTTTTGTGGCAAACTAGTTGTGTTAAATACAATACAAATGTATACCAACGATAAAACTCAACAAAAAAGTGCAAAATACATTAAAATTTCTCAGTTCTACACCAAAACGACATGAAAAAGTTAAGTGAACTCATTTTGTAATTCCACCTGGTGTAAGGTAATTTTAAAGTTAATTGGTCTCATTTCCACAAACCTACGATGAAGAGTGTGAAATGAAACATCAGATGAGAGAATAAGTTTATCTAAAACGGAGCGTCCAATCGAAAAAATAGCCAATTTTCGCGAATTTCAATGAGTGTTTGATACAGGGGTCCAATTCGTATAGGATACTATTTTTCTTAAATATCGTCAAAATAAGAAAATCGCTAAAATCAAAATATGGCTATAACTCCGAAACGGTGCGTCCTATCTCAAAAATAACAAAAACATATGACCTCCCAAGGAGCCTGATTATTTTATTGCGAGTGGACGCACTGTTTCCGAGATATAGACATATTTTCATTTTAGCGATTTTCTTATTTTGGTGATTTTTTGAAAAAAAAAATTTCCATATGAATCGGAGCACTTTATCAACCCCCTTAGAAACCCGCAAAAATTTGTTATATTTTGATTCGACGCTCCATTTTCGAATATATACATTTTTTCTAAATTTTTTATATTTTCGATCAATAATGGGGATGGGCCACCTTTTGTAACCCATTGTTCATCGCCGTGGGTAATGTGTGAAGCCCGCTTACCCATATCCCCATCGCTGTGTGTAAGTTACCCATTATTTTCCCCATACCCTGTGGGTAATGGTTAATCGTCGTGGTAACTACCCACGAGTAAGAGTAATAGCAGCGACCATCGCACGGATAGCTTTTCATTTCAAAATATTCATGTCAAATGTGATGTACTCCGACAGTTGATATGCCTACAGACTTTTAACCTGTTTAACTTGTTTACTAAACTTGTTCGTATTCGTATAGTATAAAAGCTAGGCAGGGTACTCTGATCTTCACTATACATCTCTAATATACTTTAGCTACGGAATGGCCGCTTGTGTGGGTACAAACAATATAGCATACAAAGTAAAGGGTTTTTCAACAGAGACGCTATAAAAGTAAATCGATAGGGACAGCAAACGACGCCATACTTTTTCCCGCTCTTTTGACATTTCTCTTCAGTAAGGTTTGCCATTTCATCATGGAAAGATATACGCGCCAACAACGAGTCGAAATTATTAAAATTTAATACCGAAATTTGGAGTCAGTGGCCTCAACTTTAAGAGCCGAAAATCATCTTCAGCGATGAGGCTCATTTCTGGCTGAATGGCTTCGTCAATAAGCAAAATATGCGTTATTGGTCAGACAGCATTCCACACGTAATCCATTAGTCATCATTGCATCCTGAAAAAATTACGGTTTGGTGGGGTTTATGGGCCGGCGGCGTCATGGGGCCTGACTTCTTCCCTGATGATCAAGACCGGCACATTACTGTGAATGCGAATCGCTACCGTTCAATGATAACCGAATATTTTTGGCCCCAATTAGATAATATGGACTTGGAGGACATGTGGTTCCAACAGGATGGTGCCACAAGCCACACAGCGAATGCCACAATCAATTTATTGGAAACCAAGTTTGGTGAAAGTGTTATCTCACGAAATGGCCCAGTCGATTGGCCGCCTCGGTCGTGCGATTTGACGCCGTTAGATTATTTCCTGTGGGGCTACTACAAGTCTATGGTCTATGCCAACAAGCCAGCGACGACGGTCTACAAACAAAAAAATCCGACCACTGGTTCAGATCATATCAATTTTACCGTACTATCCTCCGACCGCCAATCCGAGCATTTTCAAATCGCTGCCATTTCGCCCCCTTGTATTTTTGGGGATGGTCGTAGATGGACATATTTTCATGAAATGGGCCAAGGAATACGCTGGTGAAATTTGTCCAGTCGTGACTGAACAACCCTGTAGAGTGCATATGCAGTTACGAAGATGACAAATTTGATGCCAAATAAGAATGTTATCGAACTTGTTCAGAACATTTTTTGGTAATATTTTTTTCAAATTCGTCCATCAGATAAAAAGTTATTCACCAAGGTCATGCTCATGAACGACAAGTCTGTGGTTCGCTTTACACTATTATTTTCCGAGAATGCAAAAACATTTGTCTCCAAAGTGACAAACAAAATTCAACAGTTCTAAAATACAAATAGAATAGAGGAAAAAACTAATTATGAACAATGATTAAACATTTGAAATAAGTGACAAAATAAAAGTTTTTATTACCGTTTTCTTTGTTTTTATTCGTTTCATTCAAAATGCAACCCTGATTGCATGACAATGTATAATTGTATAGAGAAAGAACATTTACTCATGGAGTGGAATGCCAACAAAGAAAACGAGTGAAGCGTGTCGTTTCTCTGCTCGCTCTCTTACTCTCTTCGTTAAATATTTCAATACGCGAGCAGTTTTCTGATGATCTTATTCTATCTAACTATAGAAATATCAACCATATTTAAATAAAATTACATAAAGCATGAAATAATCAAGTTATGACGCGGGTAAGAAATGCATTTGAGTGAATCGCGTCGACTTTTTGGTTCTCGTCTCAAATTGCGCGGTTTTTTTCTCTACCTGTACATCCTCTTTGCATAATTCTGATCAGATCTGCCGAAATTGTTTCTGCCTTAACAACGTTCTTCTCAAGTTTACACTATTCCGCTTTTATCAAATAAAATTGTTGACATATCCACCAATTTCTCTAATAATTATAAATAATACTAATTAAATAATTAATAATTATTAAATCAAAGTGAGTGAAGTTATAAACGTTAGTAACTAGCAAAGACACCAACCATTTTGCTTATTATGAATGTTTAGGAACAAATTAATTTGTAACCTGCTGAGAAAATTTAGTTTTTCCCGGAGAATATTGAAGCAACCGCAACAAAATTTGCACATGACATGGAAAAACCCCTGATCTATCCAGAAATGGTGCAACCCAGACGATACTTTATTCTAGGACATTGTCACAAGGCTGTGAATTCTGGAGCGGTTAAGTGGGCATATCCGGAAAACGATGAGTGTGGCATCGATAATGGGGATATCATAAGTAGTCTGTGAGCTCCGGTATCCAACCCTATCCCCGCTTTTTTCAGATTCGATTTCAAAGTGATGAAAAACGATAGGGGTCGCATCAATCATGGGTATACCATCAGTAGTATCCCCATGATTGATGCCACCCCTGTTGTTTTCCGATATGCCCACTCGTCTTCTCCAGAATTTTCCATATGAAATCTGAATTTTCTCCCTACGGATACGCCCACTTTGAAATTGAATCTGAAAAAAGTGGGGTCAGGGTTGGATACCGGAGCTCACAGACTACTTATGATATCCCCATTATCGATGCCACACTCACCGTTTTCCGGATATGCCCACTCAACCGCTTCAGTATTCACAGCCTTGTGACAATGACCTAGAATAAAGCATCGTCTGGGTTGTACCATTTGTGGATAGATCAGGGGTGTTTCCAAGTCATGTGCAATTTTTGTTGCGGTTGCTTCAATATTTTCCGGGAAAAGCTAAATTTTCTCAGCAGGTTACAAATTAATTTGTTCCTAACCATTCACAATAAGCAAAATGGTTGGTGTCTTTGCTAGTTATAAACGTTTATAACTTCACTCACTTATTAAATTGTATAATCTAAAACGGTCTCAAGTAACATTTTGTTTGAGTGTACGACTTTTTTGTTTGAGTGTAACAACACTGTCTGCTGGGAAATTCAGGAAATTTGTTCGTTTTTGTTATGTGATTTCACTTTTCCTGTTTCTAATTTCCCATAAAACAAATTCCAGTTGATGGGAGACAATTTCATCCATTGCAATTTGGCCGTTAGTTAATTCAAATGTAAAATGTTAATTTTGTATAAAGTTTCGAAATACTTCCGTTGTTTCCAAATCATCTCACTGAATGCGAAACGACAGCGGTGATGATTATTAGCTACAATTTGCATAGAAATTACAACAAATATAAATAGCACTTTAATGTGGATCATGGAGTAATGCTGGGTTGCTCTGGATTGGATTGGATGGGAGTCTGTGACCTGAGTTGGTGTAAGACAATGCGTCGGTTGATTTGAAATATTACAAAATTTCCATGCAAAAACAGAAAAAGAGTTCAACGTTATCGAGTCAATGAAGTTGTGGTGCTGAAATTGTCCATAATTACCCGTTTCCAACTACTCACTCACAGAGTTTGTTGTGCTGTAACCTTTTAAATGATTGCTAACAAATGTTTTTTTTTTTTATTCCAAAACTGTTTTCGGTTAGTTTTTGTTTACACTTTTACTAGAGGGAGGGAGGACGGTGGGGCGACTATGAATCATGACCATGGACTATGACAAAGTCAGTAAGTTGTACTTTATATGTAGCTATGCGATAAGAGGAACACGAAAGCCCATACCATACGTGTATTCCATTCTTGAAGAAATTCAAATTATTTTTTGTTAAAAGGGAATGAAAAAGACATTAACAGAAAAAATCCCACACTGTCAGTAATAAAAACTCGCATTAACATTAATTTAGGGTCACCATGTTCCAGTTGTAATTGCGTTTAGATTTAAAATGTTTTAAATATTAATTAATAAACATCTCCCGGGCGGAAGAGTTGTTCCATGATTTCAATTTCTTTGTCATTTTGAGACATAAGAACGTCGTTGGGGAAGAATTGTGATTATTTTTAAAATTCATGTGTGCAAAACCTACATTCAGTCACGAAATCTTAAGTTTTGACCAATATTTCGTATTATTCCTTGAACTTTCCGAAACTCTAGAAATAATTACCATTTAACTACAAATGATAGACACTACGTTTATTATACTCATATGTTTGTTATTAACGATAACTATAAATAACATGTTAACTTAAGTATTTTAAAGAAATATTATCCACTCATGCATAAGTTTCAAATAAGGGTCGTGTCTACAATACCCAATTTTTAAAGTTCAAAGTTCATATTACGTAATTATAGCTAAAATGGTTGCAAATTTTCGGGACTATATAATTAGTTGGGATAACTATCGTATTGTGTTACCTAATTAACCTGTGACTAAGGTTATTTGAACAACAACAACAAAAATAGAGAGGTGTACCAGTCAATATGTGTTCAATAGAAATACCGCAGGAATATACAAAAGTATGGAAGTGTTGCCATAAGGTAACAAGTAATTTGCTACAATAACAACAAAAGTATTCGTCATATGCAGAATTTATCAAATTGTACGTGACAATAAACAAATTTATTAAAATTTTTATAATTCATATTTTTTGGTACAGTTAAGTAAAGGGTGTCTCAGTAAGTATGCATTTTTTTCTTTTTAAACTAAAAACACGAATTTTTTGAGATGGTTGTGATTTTTTATTGGATTGTAAAGACGACATGTTCCGATTAAGTATGCAATAAAATATCCGTCAAATGGCCCCCACGGCTCTGAGACATTCCCCATGACTTTTTCACAGGTATGTGGCTTAGGGTGTCCCATTTTTGTTTGCTCAAGCTTTATTTGAAAGCTTATAGGGTAAAATATTTTTGAGAATTTGTTCAGATTTTTTCGGATTTTTTTGAACGTTTTGCTTTAAAAATGTTGACTTACAAACTAAGAAAATAGTTGTTATTGACCGAGTTTTAAGTAAAATTCAAAAAATGCCCGGAATACCTGATTTTTGGGGGAAATTCGACTTGCGCGACCTCAAAACTTCTTCCGAAAAATCTCAAAAATATTTTACCCTATAAGCTTTCCAATCAAACTTGGGCAACCATGAAAATAGAAAAAGAAAATTTTTGTGGGACGCCCTAATGTGGCTGTATCTCACAGACGACTCATTGGATCTCGGAATTGTTTCTGGTTTATTCGCATAAACCCGAAATTTCACAACACCCCAAAGAAATAAATCGCATGGTCTTGGTGGCCAATTGACATCAGAATTTCTTGAGATAATTTGTTCTGGAAATCGTTGCTGCAATAAATGGATTGTTTCACAAAAGATGTGGCAGGTGGCGCCGTCTTGCTGAAACCACATGTCGTCCAGATGCATGCCATCCAGGTAAGGCCACAAGAACTCCGTTATCATGTTCCTGTAACGAATGCCGTTCGCAGTTACTGCAATTTCTTTCTCATCTTCAAAAAGTAAGGCCCAAACGCGCCGCCTGACCAAAATCCGCACAAGACAGTTGGTCGTTGTGGGTGAATTTGTTTCTCGTGAATTGCATGAGGATTTTCTGACCCTAAAATTCGACAATTTTGTTTATTCACGAAACCATTCAGATAGAAAAGCGCTTCTTCGGAGAGATGACTTTTTTAAAAAAAAAAATGGCAGTGACCATTGAACGAATTGCCGGCGATTTCCATTGGCTGCAGGTTTGAGCTTCTGAGTAATCTGAATTTTGTACTCATAAAAGTGGAGGTCTTTTGTCAAAATTCGATGCGTAGTGCTTCGTGAAATTTGAAGTTGTTGAGAACGATGCCGAATGGATGTTTTCGGGTTTTCGGCGACACTCTCGTTTACAGCAGCAATGTTTTCAAGAGACCGACCGGTATGTTGACGCTGGCCGCTGTCTTACTGTCCATAACCGACCCAGTTTCTTCAAATTTGTTGACCACTTTTCGAATGGTTGACACATTAGGTGCACTTTCTCGACTGAAAATTCTTCGAAAATCAGAATAAACAATGTGCGTGAAGATAAATTCGAATTTAACTAGCAAAGACACAAACCACTTTCGTTAGCAGAGCGCTGTTATTACGTTAACAGATGTCTGTTAATGTACTAGAAAGGGAAGTATATTGAAATAAGAAGGGTTTTTGGAGAATTAAATTAATAAAAAAATATGAAACTGACTAATCGTATAAAAAACATTACGAGCTTTCAGTATTAGTGGCACAAATCTTGAACAGCTTACCAGCGAGCATTATATTTTAGTTCAATGTATATAATTTTAGAAAGGACATTGAGCCCAAATCAAGGATTCTTCCCTAACTAAATGAATATTTGGCAATAGGTAGGAGTATGTTCTTTTGGGTTATATTACTCCGAGGTTTCAGACGAATTTGAGAATACAATAATTTTGGGCGTTTTCTTTTAATCACTTTACACTACTTTTGAACATTTCACTGTGTCCAAACCAAGGACTCTTGGCGGACAAGGCTACCACCAGATTAAAGCCCCTCGCTAGTGCTTTCACAATTTACCTCCCTTATATTTCAGAGGAATTTCAGAACAGCGATGTATGGAATTTAGTATTGTCCCATGTGTTAACAATTTCGCCCACTGTGTCCAAATTAAGAAAACCTCGCGATTTAAATTTATGCCAGGCGTTAGCACATCACTAGTGCTTTCCAAAATGATATTAACTATGATTGTAGCGAACTCGAGAACAAACTTATTTGAAATTTTATATTGGACCATGCATTAACATTTTCGCCCACTGTGTCCAAATTAAGAAAACCTCGCGATTTAAATTTATGCCAGGCGTTAGCACATCACTAGTGCTTTCCAAAATGATATTAACTATGATTGTAGCGAACTCGAGAACAAACTTATTTGAAATTTTATATTTGACCATGCATTAACATTTTCGCCCACTGTGTCCAAATTAAGAAAACCTCGCTATTTAAATTTATGCCAGGCGTTAGCACATCACTAGTGCTTTCCAAAACGATATTAACTATGATTGTAGCGAACTCGAGAACAAACTTATTTGAAATTTTATATTGGACCATGCATTAACATTTTCGCCCACTGTGTCCAAATTAAGAAAACCTCGCGATTTAAATTTATGCCAGGCGTTAACACATCACTAGTGCTTTCCAAAATGATATTAACTATGATTGTAGCGAACTCGAGAACAAACTTATTTGAAGTTTTATAGTGGACCATGCATTAACATTTTCGCCCACTGTGTCCAAATTAAGAAACCCTCGCGATTTAAATTTATGCCAGGCGTTAGCACATCACTAGTGCTTTCCAAAATGATATTAACTATGATTGTAGCGAACTCGAGAACAAACTTATTTGAAGTTTTATAGTGGACCATGCATTAACATTTTCGCCCACTGTGTCCAAATTAAGAAAACCTCGCGATTTAAATTTATGCCAGGCGTTAGCACATCACTAGTGCTTTCCAAAATGATATTAACTATGATTGTAGCGAACTCGAGAACAAACTTATTTGAAATTTTATATTGGACCATGCATTAACATTTTCGCCCACTGTGTCCAAATGTTAATGCAAAGCACTAGCGAGGGGCTTTAATCTGGTGGTAGCCTTGTCCGCCAAGAGTCCTTGGTTTGGACACAGTGAAATGTTCAAAAGTAGTGTAAAGTGATTAAAAGAAAACGCCCAAAATTATTGTATTCTCAAATTCGTCTGAAACCTCGGAGTAATATAACCCAAAAGAACATACTCCTACCTATTGCTAAATATTCATTTAGTTAGGGAAGAATCCTTGATTTGGGCTCAATGTCCTTTCTAAAATTATATACATTGAACTAAAATATAATGCTCGCTGGTAAGCTGTTCAAGATTTGTGCCACTAATACTGAAAGCTCGTAATGTTTTTTATACGATTAGTCAGTTTCATATTTTTTTATTAATTTAATTCTCCAAAAACCCTTCTTATTTCAATATACTTCCCTTTCTAGTACATTAACAGATATCTGTTAACGTAATAACAGCGCTCTGCTAACGAAAGTGGTTTGTGTCTTTGCTAGTTAAATTCGAATTTATCTTCACGCACTTGAATAAACATAAGTATTTGACAGCAGCCAAATTTCAGAGTTGTCACTTTCCCAAAAAAAATGATACTAAATTTAAAAAGTGAAATATTACTGAGACACACTTTAGAACCATAAAATAATACATACATAGATAAACTTATTCTCTCATCTGACGTTTCATTTCACACTCTTCATCGTAGGTTTGTGGAAATGAGAGCAATTAAATTTAAAATTACCTTACACCAGGTGGAGTTACAAAATATGTTCATTTAACCTTTTCATGTCGTTTTGGTGTAGAACTGAAAAATGTAAATGCATTTTGCACTTTTTTGTTGAGTTTTATCGTTGGTATACATTTGTATTGTATTTAACACAACTAGTTTGCCACAAAAACACGAAATTCGGTTGTTGTTCCTTTGTTGATCGCTGTACACTATTGCCACTATCTGGTATTATTGAACCCATATTTTCCACCATCCAATGTTTACTTTCCATCGTACCTATGACGTTTAATTTATTGAGCGAATTAAAGCTTCTATGGTATGTATTATTCTATGTTTAGAATTGGCTGTGACCATAGATAAAGGAATTAACTAGATATCGCACGTGCCGTGGGAAATTTCATGTTCAATGGGATATTTTCTAGATGCAGCTGAATGCAATAATTACAACATTTGATCCCAAACAATATATACCTTGCAAGATACATTTAGAACAGGTGTTAACAGTAGGTGTGGTAGACAACATCAACAAGGATTTTGATTTTGTTTTGTTGTCCGTTGCTCTGAAATTCAACACAAACGAACACCAACAATAACAGTAAACAAAAAGACACAATCAAAATAACAAAATTTAAACTTGAAATTGGGGAACACAACGACATGAAAAAAACTAAATTAGTTGTTTGTATAGCACAACCTGGAAGAAAATGATTCTATTTTTGTATTGAAAAAATGTCCCACACTGTTGAATAAACGTCAGTGAATGTCATGAGAAACGTCAATGAAAGTTACAAAACGACAACACAGCACCTAGTGACAGTACTTGACAACGCCTGTGGGATATCATAGAAAAACACATACATAGATAAACTTATTCTCTCATCCCACGTTTCATTTCACACTCTTCATCGTAGGTTTGTGGAAATGAGAGCAATGAAATTTAAAATTACCTTACACCAGGTGGAGTTACAAAATATGTTCACTTAACTTTTTCCTGTCGTTTTGGTGTAGAACTGAAAAATTTAAATATATTTTGCACTTTTTTGTTGACTTTTATCGTTGGTATACATTTGTATTGTATTTAACACAACTAGTTTGCCACAAAAACACGAAATTCGGTTGTTGTTCCTTTGTTGATCGCTGTATACTATTGCCACTATCTGGTATTATTGAACCCATATTTTCCACCAACCAATGTTTACTTTCTATCGTACCTATGACGTTTAATTTATTGACCGAATAAAAGCTTCTATGGTATGTGTTATTCTATGTGGGATATCTACTTATTTCCTTTATCTATGGTGAGAGTTACAAAACGACAACACAGCACCTAGTGGTAGTACTAGGCAACGCCTGTGCGATATCTACTTAATTCCTTTATCTATGCTGTGACTGTTGGCACAAAAAGGATGTACAGGTAGAGAAGAAAAAACCGGCGCAATTTGGCGACACTAGTAGAAGAGCACCATAAAAGTCGACGCGATTCACTTAAACGCATTTCTTTCCCGCGTCATAACTTGATTATTTCAAACTTTTTACAAACTTTATGTAATATTATTTAAATATGGTTGGAATTTTTATAGTTAAATACAATAACTTCATCAGAAAACTGCTCGTGTATTGAAATATTCAACGAAGAGAGTAAGAGAGAGAGCAGATAAACGACGCGCTTCACTCGTTTTCTTTGTTGGCATTCCACTCCATGAGTAAATTTTCTTCTCTATACCAGATAAACGACGTGCAGATAAACGACGCGCTTCACTCGTTTTCTTTGTTGGCATTCCACTCCATGAGTAAATTTTCTTCTCTATACCATAGGCACACTGAGGACCTTTCAGATGGACACATTAAATAATATGTTGTGGCTAAGAAGTGTCCTCGGATGTGGGTGAAATCATAGCATCTGGCAATACAAATTGCGCTACAAAAAAAAAACCAGAGCGTCATGAAGACACGCGTCACAAGTGAAACTTCATGTGTGTTGTTGAAATTATTATTTCATTTCGCTTTTTTTTTGTCCTATGTAATGGGTGTTTCTTTTGATGTGTGAAACTTTAAATTTTAATAAATTTAAATTTTAAACTGAAAATTTAGTTTATTAGAAAGATCATTTTATGCCATTAGTGCTTGAATATAATTTAGGGCATGTGGGCATGACTCCAATGTGGTGCATTCTGGAAGTCCAAGTTACGAGCACTTTTTCAAGCAATGGGGGCCGAATATTGCCATTGGTTTACCCAATGTTTCAATGCGTCCAAAGTTTCGGGTTTGTTGACATAAACCAATGACTTCACGCCACCTGAGAAAAAACAATCTAGCGGTGTTAAATCGCACGATCTCGGTGGCCAATTGACTGACCCGTTTCGCGTTCACAAAATGTTTCCTTCAATAAGTCGATTGTTTGACGTGCTGTGTAAACAGCGTTTCCAAAAGTACCTTCAGAATACCAAGTTCGTCCAAGAACATATGAAATTTTCGAGTCGGACGCACAAGGTGCGTCCATGGTGGCCACCAGGAAAATAAATAATGAAAATAGATTTCTAAATAATGAAAATAGATTCCAATAGCTGTTTGTCACTAGTCCCAATCGATAAACTTTTTCCTGGTGACCAGGAGGAATAGCCTCAAAACTTTTCAAAAACTTCTATTACAAAAATGAAATATTGTCATGATTTGGCATAGAATAGCTAAATTTCATATAATTTACTGAATGTTGGCAATATAAATTATCACTTTTGTTTATGAATGTGTTTTAGATCTCGATAAAATCGGTATTTTATATAACCGCCCCCCAATTTAGGTTCGTAACATAGTTCTGTTAATATAATAACAGAGCTCGGCTATCATAATTGGTTCGTGTCTTTGCTAGTTAAATTCAAGATTATCTTCACACACATTGAAACTAAGAATCACACCAATAGATTAAATCTTATTAGAGAGAATGTTTCACTCATCTGACGTTTCCTTTCATACTCTTCGTGGTGCGGTCGGTGTAATAGAGAAATGTCTGACGAAAAGTGGCATACACCAGGTGGAATTACAATAACTTCTGACTTTAATTTTTCATGTCGTGTGAAATTTAAATGTGTTTTACACTTTTCTATTGACTGTTACTGTTAGCATACATTTGTGTTGTATTTAACACAATAATTTTAATACACAAAACGAAATACCGTTGTTGTTCTTTTGTTGGTTGTTTTGAACCATTGCCCCTATCTAGTATAATTGAAGTAATTCTTTTCAACATCCACCGTTCATATCAAATGTCATACATTTTCTGAGAGAACTGTTAAGTCTACTATAAGTATTAGCCTATGATCACACCTAAATACCTTGGGATATCGTTCAGGTAATTTTCTCTACCACCTTCAGACAATAGCTCTAGTTTCAGGAAAAGAGAACAAGCTCGGGGTTTTTCCGGATTTTTTCCCAACCAATTTTCTGTAGCCCACTTTCGTAGTCCCTTGATGGAACCCTTAAACTTATCTCAATATGTAAAAGGGTATTTTCCATGTTATGTAATTGACAGGTGATCCGCCGAGGCTGACGTTGTTTTTGTTTACGGCAGATCCAAGGTATATAAATTCGTCCACTCCCTCGAAAAAATATATCGGTTATCGACGTTCACGCTTTGGCCTAATCGCGTGGAGGCCCTGCTCGTTGAAACCATTAATTTTGTCGTGTCCTCTTTTACTGTCAGACCCACTTTTGCTGATTCCTTCTCAATTCTCGAAAACACCGCAGTAACTTTTCTAATTGTGCGCCCAATGATATCGATATCATCAGCATACGCGAGCAGCATGTGACTTTTTCTGCTGGTGGTTTTATTAATGTCGACTCTGGTTTTTGTCATAATGACAACAAATAAGATGTTAAAGAGATCGCACGATAGGGTGTCGCCTTGCCTGAGGCCTCGCTTAAGCGAACCACACATTAGTCTGTTTTGAGCATGAGCACGCTCAAAGTTGATAGTTTGTACTTTAGCTTGTCAAACTTATATCAGTTTACCAACAAATTTTGCCAGCAAGATAGTTATGGAAACAGAAGCGATAAAGTTTTTATATGATATCGAAATTTGAGATGCCTTTTCGAAGCGAAAGTGTATATCAAAACAAAGAACCGAAAACAGAAGACGTAAAACTAAATAACTTTGAGTGATTTTATGAATATTTAGGACAATAATATTTCTTCTGGATTAAAAATGTATATTATGTAAAGGGTTTTTCAATAAGAGCGCTACAAATGAAATTCAATACCAATGAAATTCTTTATTCCTGTGAAAGTACATTTGATGCCATTATGTATGGAACTCGAATTCTTTTGCATGGCCACCACGGGCACGCTTCCAGAAGTCCAGACGCTGAACCCAATTTTCGGCGGTTTTCAAGCATAAATCGGCCGATACTGCTGCAATTTCACGTTCGATATTCGTACGAAGTTCATCAATCGGCGCTGGCTTGTTGGCATAGACCATAGACTTGACGTAGCCCCACAGGAAATAATCTAACGGCGTCAAATCGCACGACCGAGGCGGCCAATCGACTGGGTCATTTCGTGAGATAACACGTTCACCAAACTTGGTTTCCAATAAATTGATTATGGCACTCGCAGTGTGGCTTGTGGCGCCGTCCTGTTGGAACCACATGTCCCCCAAGTCCATATTATCCAATTGGGGCCAAAAACATTCGGTTATCATTGAACGGTACGATTCGCATTCACAGTAATGTGCCGGTCTTGATCATCAGGGAAGAAGTACGGCCCAATGACGCCGCCGGCCCATAAACCGCACCAAACCGCAATTTTTTCGGGATGCAATGATGACTCATGGAATACGTGTGGATTGCTGTCTGACCAATAACGCATATTTTGCTTATTGACGAAGCCATTCAGCCAGAAATGATCCTCATCGCTGAATATGACTTTCCGATGAATTCCGCTCTTAAAGTTGAGACTCCAAATTTCGGTAGTAAATTGTAATAATTTCGACTCGTTGTTGGCTCGTATATCTTTCCATGATGAAATGGCAAACCTTACTGAAGAGAAATGTTAAAAGAGCGGGAAAAAATATGGCGTCGTTTGTTGTCCCTATCGATTTACTTTTGTAGCGTCTCTGTTGAAAACCCCGTTATGTATGCACGTCTGGACGAAGCTTTCCTAACACAAATTTCCTGAAAGACACATTTTCTTGTCGATAATTTTGTGTTTATAATAAATTGGTCCGGTTGACAAATTTCTTGAACACGCCGGGATTAAGTAAAAAATGTCTTCGGAAGACCCTTTTTTATTATATCCAGAAGATATATCGTGATTTATCAGGGAAATTACACGTTTTGTTCAGATTAAATGAAATTTCCAGTATGTTTCTGTTCATCAAAAGAAAAAAAAATTGCCTAAGACTTTGGTCAAATCATATCCCATTAGCAAGAAACTGTCCCTTCATTCGTGAAGTATAAAAGCGGTCGCATTTTACATGTGGTCATAAATCCTCATTACTTTTCACGATCATTTGTTCACTTCATTTTTTCTAGTGCCCAAATATTTTGAAAGGTTACGATGGGATTGTTTATTTTCCTGGGTTCGCATCTCCTCTCCAGAAGCTAACCTTTTATTAATGTTTACTTTTTCATTTGCAACATAATAATTGAAATGGAAACAAAATACACCCTATTTAAAAAAAAAAAACATGGAAACGAAATGTCAATGAAAGAAATAAACAAGTAAAAACGTAGTGAGCTAGTAGTCGAACAGCGTGCTCAAACTAATCGAAACATATGCTCAAGAATGACTAGGGTGTGGTTCGCTTTAGTTTCGAAAGGTTCGGTAAGATCCTTACCAACTTTCACTGCGGATTTGGTGTTAGTCAAGGTCATCCTGCAAAGGCGTATGAGTTTTGCAGGAATACCAAGCTCAGACATTGCTTCGTAGAGTTTCTCCCGTATCGGGCTATCGAAGGCCGCTGTATAATCTACAAATAGGTGATAGGTGTCGATTTGTTTTTCGTGTGTAGAACTTTATAGTTGAAGCTCGTTAGAACAGCTGTTTTAAATTGTGTGTTCTTTGTTTTTGTATTCCTGTGCTGTTGGTATACTTATGTACGTGTATAGATTGACAACTTAAACGATTGAAATAAAAACAATATGTTTGTTGTTGCTGCCTACAATAACAACAACGTCTACTTCTCCTACTAGGTTGTTTTACATTGCCCTGGCTCTTCATGTGAGGCGAAAATTTAAAAAAGTGAGAACACAGCTGTGTGTGTGTTGACATTTCGAAAGAGACAAATGTATACAAAAATAAATTAATTGTTTACATGCTAACGAATGAGTTCATAGTACCAGCTTACGATTTTGTGTTTATGTGACATTGTAAGTGCGGCAAATTACACAGTGCAACAACTTTTTGCGGGGTGGATGATTGCTTTGCAGAATGAAAGTCTTAAGTGAGTATGTCAAAATCCCGGAAGGCCAGACCCATAAAGTAATGACGTATACAGCTGCTGTTCTTCTCATCTGACATTTCCTTTCACACTATTCGAGATCCTGGTCGGTGGGATAGAGTTATTTGACGTAAATTGACTTACACAAGGTGGAATTACAAAAATTATTGACTCAAATTTTTTTTATAGTATGGATGACAAACTGTGCAATTCAAACGTATTTTGGACTTTAGTTGATATATTTTATTATTAGCATATATTTGTGGTGTATTTATACAAACATTTTCACGCACAAATCGAAATGCCGTTGCTGATTTATTGTTGGATAGTTGGATCCATGGCCTCTATCTGGTATTATTAAAGCAATACTTTCCAACATCCAGTGGCCCATCTGCAACACACCAAATGTCATCAATTTGCTGAGAGAGTTGGCGTCTCTATACGTCATTACTCTATGGCCAGACAAGTCCTGGGTCACACTATCCTTTTATGGCCTGAAGAAATTTTTATTTAATTTTCGAGATATGATGTCTTCAGTGAAATTGAACGAACTTTTTTCGTAGAACATTTCAATCTTCTGTCTCGATACCTTATGTGTCTTTCGAGAAATATCAAAAAGTATCTTAAAACGGGGCTCTTGGTTATTCAAATGTTCCACGAAAATGTTGCTCAGAAAATTTCAGTAGTGGTCGTGAAAGATAAGAAATCGATATCTGCAACTTTTACTGGTCCTGTTGGTCCTTTTCCAAGACAGTCTTTAGACAGCGACCTAGAATATCCAGTTTGAGGGTTTAAATATTCTAGAAAATGGTTACCTGTTGATTTTAGAATAGGCGGTGAAAAATATAAGTGGGATATTTATGTAGATTTTGAGTCCTTTTCGATTTTTTTTTTTAAAATTTTTTTGTTGTGCAACTTTTCAAGTGATCCAGACTTTTGCGCGTTTACAGGAATACCACTAATATTTTCATTTGTTTAATTAAACAAAAAGTTGAAAATGAAAAACGTCTGTAAATATTTTACTGTTCCAACATCCCTCCTTGTCAGTGTAAACTGACATTTGGATATTTTCATAAAGAATGATAATATTTATTATCATTTATAAAGTTTTATAGCACCGAATTATGAGTGAGTTTTCCAAATGTGCAGTTGCAAAAGTGCCAATATGGGAGGATGGATAAAAAAACAAATATTTATATTTCATACAATATTAAATTTCTTACCTGCTGTATAAAGTTGTATTGTAAGGCCTTGGTTGCCATTCTGCGAAGATTAAAATTTCCACAGTTTGTTTTAGTAATTTTTAACACACAACGTTAAAGTTAATTAAAAATATTTTTTAATATTTCTTTAGCGGTTTTTAAAGATTAATTTTATATTTTTTCTTTTAATCAGTTGTTAACAAATTCAGCGACAGCGAGAGAACAATGAGTGGGAGAGCAATGAGTGCGAGGTTACTCTAAAAGTTTAAACTTATAAAAGAAACCGTTACAATTTTCAAACTAACACCGAACGATATTGTCCAAATACGAGAATCTATAAAATTTTTAATTTCGTTGTTCACCCGATTCAGGAAAAATTCTTACTGCAAATATTCAAATGTCACTGATTTAAAAATATCACACATAAAATTTCACTGCAAGCGAAATATTTGACATTCGAAGTTTTGAAATTGTGGACGACCTAGTACTTTTGTGTTTATTCTATTTGTTTTTCGTGTGACCACTTGTTGATGGAGTTAAAACTCTTTTTTTTTTGGGAATCTATGCAATTCTAATGAAAGCGTTTGTTTTTTCCTTTCTGCTTATTTTGATCTATTCTGTTTTTTTTTCTTCTGCTTCTTGTTGTTTAGCTCATGACCCGACCGACCGCTTTGTTTCGTTTTGTATTCGAAACTGAAACGTCCAAAACAAAGTTGGATCGTCGGCAGAGTTTAGTTTATTGGTCAGAAGTTGTTGTTGTTGTCGTTGGCCGCTTTTGGTGGTGCGTCTCTTTTGTGTTGTTATTGTTGCTGTTGTCTTCCGTTGTTTTTGTGGTGCCATGTATTTTGTCGTTTGTTTTTTTTACATTTATGTTGTTGGATAATCGCGCTCCTCTTGTTGCCGCTCTTTGTTTTGGGGTTTTAGTACTTCATGTTAGTGCTGCTACTGCTGCTGTTATTGTTGTTGTTCGTGTTGTACTGGTGGTAATAATAGTTGTCATTGTTATTGTTGTTGCTAAAGTGTGGATGACCAAAATTAGATTTTATTGTTGTTCCCTTTTGCCATTTAATTTTTTTTGCAAGTATAATTACACCCTACATCAGGTTGTGGTGCCCTTTACCAGGGATGATATTTGTAGTGGATACGGACTTTTTTACTTCCTTTCGATTTCAAAAAGTCCCAACTTCGTTTGGTCCAATAAGAGTACTTTCGGATTCGACTCATCAAATTTTATTTGCGAGGTTTTTAAACACAACACATGGCAAAATAAGTAAGGTAGAACAGGGGGATTCTCAAAAAGGATGTACAAGTAGAGAAGAAAAATCCACCGCAATTTGGCAACCCTAGTAGAAGAGAACCAAAAAAGTCGACGCGATTCACTCAAACGCATTTCTTTCCCGCGTCATAACTTGATTATTTCACACTTTTTACATACTTTATGTAATTTTATTTAAAAATGTTTGGAATTTCTATAGTTAGACACAATAACATCACCTGGAAACTGCTCGTGTATTAAAATATTCAACGAAGAGAGTAAGAGAGCGAGCAGAGAAATGACACGCTTCAGTCGTTTTCTTTGTTGGCATTCCACTCCATGAGTAAATTTTCTTCTCTATAGATACAATAGTTGCTTTATGGGATTCTCATCACTCAAACGCATTTCTCTCTCGCGTCATATCTTGCTTATTTCATACTTTTTGCATAGTTTATGTAATTTTACTTCAACATGGTTGGAATTTGTATAGTTATATACAATAAAACTATCAAAAAGCTGCTCGTGTATTGAAATATTCAATGAAGAGAGTAAGAGAGAGAGTAGAGAAGTACTAGGGTTTCGCTCGTTTTGTTTGTTGGCATTTGAGTGAATATAAATTTTGACTGTCTACTTGTACATCGTTTTTGGGATTCTATGGCACAGCTGATCGAAAGGGTACTAGGCCGATGACAGAATGAGAGACCGAAGAAGACAGGAGTTTTTGGTTTGTCTATGGGTAGAAGCAGTAGGAATTGGAGGAATTTTGTTTTTATATGAAGGGCCGGTCTTGTCAAACTCAGCTGATCGAAATTGCCAAAAATTTGTTGTTTATTTTTTGTGTAATAAGACTGAAATATATTACACCGAAATATTAAAAATCCGAACGAAGATTAAATATGTAAATACAAAAAGTCCCCTCGAAAATTATTAAATATCATCACTGCTTATTAAATATCATCACTATGGACAGCTGCGCTCAAAATAATAGTAGTGCTCCGTAAATAATTTAGAACCATGAAAAATATTTATTAAAAAAGGCATTAAATTCATAATACATATTTTTTTCTTAAACATTATAAAGGTACGTTTAGACGTAGAACACAATAGATAGATTTCATTTCATTTTTATTTAAAATTAATTAGTTTTTTTGGAGTTTCTCAAATTAAGCTGCTCAAAATAAGAGTAGTGCTGACAACCTTTATTGGATTTTCCGTTTTATGATTAATATTTGGACATAATTAGAATATTTTAGTATTTAGTAGCGTGACCTTTGTTAGCAATTACTGCCGCACAGCGCTTTGGCGGTTTCGGCGGATATTTAGCTCCAAGCTTGCTGTACCACTTCCCACAATTGAGATACGCTTGTTGGTTGAGAGTGGGAAACTGCCTTCTTCACATCACACCACAGATTCTCAATTGGATTGAGGTCTGGAGATTGTGCTGGCCATTCTAGAACATTTATGTTATTTGTCCGAAACCACTCTTTAGCAACTTTGCTGGTATGTTTCGGATCATTATCCTGCTAAAAGACCCAAATCAACGGCATCTCTTCACTGGCATATGGAAGCATAATTTCTTGCATTATTTGGACATAGAGGTGCCTATCCATAATATCCTTTATCCAGAATATGGGCCCTACACCGTAATATGCAAAGCATGCCCAAATCATTATTGAAGCTCCTCCGTGTTTTATAGTTTTTAACGTGAACCTTGGGTTGTATTCGGTATTTGGTGGTCGCCTGACATATTGGCGGTAACCTTTTCCACCATAAAGCACTATTTTTGATTCGTCTGTCCACAAAATATTCCTCCATTTCTGAACAGGCCAATCCATATGCTCTTTAGCAAACTGTATCCTCTTAAGAAAACTGTATCCTCTTTGAAACATGTTTTTTAGATAGAAGAGGTACTTTTCTGGCACTTCGAGCTGCCAAATTTCTATTCTATTCTATTAAGCGTCTTCGTATTGTCTGCACACTTGCATCTACACTTAACTCATCTCTAATTTTACTGGAGCTTGAAAATGGATTCAGCTTTGCGTACCTTACCACACGACCAACTAATTTTTTTGTCATAACAGGTAGGCTCCCGCGGGTTTCAACGCGAGGCGTAAATTTAATGGCATTACGTACCGTCGTTGGTGAGCAACCAACTAAATATGTTTTGCACTTTATATGTTTTTCCTGCCGTAATCAACTTTTTTATCAGAGCACGCTGTTCCGAACTGCAATGCGCTCCACGTCCCATTCTAGCGGAAACTATTACATAAAATTAATTTAAAATTTGTTCAGATTAATGTAATATTGCAATAATAACCTTTTTTTAAACATGTTCGGCACTACTTTCTTTATTTTTGCGTGCACTACTATTATTTTGGACACTTCAAAACCAGCGACGGATGCAGACTATCACATTACAGACTCAATATTGACAATAGAATTCAATATAACAGCATTTTTTAACAAAGGGAGCTTAGTAATGAGAAAAAGAGAAAAACAAAAGACACATGAAGTAATTAGAAGAAGAAGACTTTTTATGAGCCCAGCTGTATATAGTAAGTAGTGATGTACGGTTCCGCGTAATTTTAGAACCAGTTCTGTCGAGTCCGGTTTCGAAAAGAACCGGGTGTTTGGACCGGTTCCGGTTCTCAGCAAATTGCTGTCCCAACGAGTCTTAAGTGACCAATGATTGATTGGGGCCTACAGTTTTCGATCGGTTCGGTTTTGCGGGAGTTATCTTTCCAAAAACCAAGCCGGTCGAACAAATTTGGTGTGGGGGCTACCAAAATGAGCGTGGAAAAAGCACACTTATCTTAGACGGTGACTGGCGTTTGATGACTTGAAGACTACTACCTAATTTCATTAAGATCATAAGAGTTTTGCGCGATTTATCGAATTGACAACCCGGACGGATACCAAGCTTTTATATGGGAGGTACCAGATTAGGCGTGGCAACCTCATCAAGTGTATCCAGTTAAGTAGACATTTACAGATTTTTAACCAATGTCTGAGTTGAAGCTACTCACACATAGCAAAACAAAGTTGTCGAAGAATCATGATTTTGCACTAAATGTATCTATTTATATGGGAGGTATCAGAAGGGGCGTGGTCAAATAATAGTCACTGACAACATCGTCGGTAAAGACTTACGGCAGTTATCGTGTTGGCGAGCCAGTCAAGCATACTTATACAGACATGGCTCAATCGTCTTAAAAAGTCCTAAGACGAATTTCGACCAAAGATACCAAGGATCTAATATGGCTCCTTCTATGCATTACATTTTTTCCCTATGGGTGAGGGTATAAAAAATGGCTGCGAAATATCTACGAAAATTTCCACAAGTGTTCACACAAAATATCAGAAACATGTAACGAGGAAAATTTTAATATTTTTAAGAAAAATCCAAAGACCTACAAAATTTAAGGAAGGATTGATCAATGTTGTCAACTGTCGCTCAATTTCTCCCAAAAAAGATATGTTTAGCCTTAAAATAATGTTAAAACTGAGAACAATATAGTCGTCATCACTGATGATACTCAATATTTTCCACTTTATCAAGATTCTATTGGAATTACAGATTTGCTGGCAAAAGTTATGTCAGCTGCATCACACAGTTACCTACTCTTGGCTCTTTGCGAAAATTTCGTAGGCAAAATCAATTACAGGGTTGTTACGTCAAAGTTATTTCGTACGAAAACAACTGTTTGATAATTGGGGCCGGAATTTTGACATTTCGATTATTTTTGTAAACAAAAGTAATAAATAAACAAAGTGAAATATTTTCAAGGTAAATTAGAGATATGTGGTAACTCTCTGTAACAACATTTCCGTTTAGAAATAAATGACAAAATTTCTTACGGACATTTCGAAAGAACTGAATACGGGGCTTATTTAGTTGTTATGAAATTTTCGTTGCCATAAGAAGTACGTGTATAAGAAACAACGAACCGAAAATTGTTCTCACTTTTCATTTGCTTGGTACTCAGCTCTGAGAAAATTTTGTAGGCAGAACCAAGTACGGGGTTGTTACGCCAAAGTTATTTCGTACGAAAACAATTGTTTTGGGACCGGAATTTTGACATTTCGATTATTTTAGTAAACAAAAGTAATAACACACGCGCTAAAAATAAAATGGAGTGCAAGGATGAATTAGTTCTGAAATATTTGCAAGGTAAATTTGAGATATGTGGTACCAAAATTTTCCGTTTAGAAATAAATGACAAAATTTCTTACGAAAGTATCGCAAGAACTGATAACGGGACTTTACGGGAAAATGTTTATTTTTTCGTGACCACTGATTTTTAAATTCTATTCGCTCCTATTCCGGTTGTCATCTTCGTCTTGTGTCGATGGTAAAAAATTGTAATTTTGGATGTCGTTATCGATAACACAGTGCAACACGAAAAAAAATAACCATATACGGACACCACTACGTGATAAAAGACTAAAAAAAAAGACCCGTGTCTCCCAATTTTTCCCAAAGTCATGCACTTTTTTTTTATGGGCCGCCAAAAATTTGGGGCCTCGGTATCATTTTCGTAAAAATGTGATCATTTTCTCAGGCTCATATCTTGCAAACCGTTCAGAATTTCGATTTACTCTCTGGAAGTTTATATGTTCTAGAAATTTGTTTATTGAGACCTTAGGTAAATTTTTGTAGTTGATTGTTTCCTTGAATTTTGAACGGTTTGCTACCTATGGACCTGAACACGGGAAAAAAGGTAAAAAAAAAATCGAATTTTTTTTAAGTTTTTTGCGATTTTGATCTGGAAGGTGAAGTTTTTTTGATTTTATATGTTCGCAATTTTTGTTCTTTATGACAAGAGCTACAGCTTTGCCTCAGAGAGTTCTGAACGGTTTGCAAGATATGAGCCTGAGAAAATGATCAAATTTTTACGAAAATGATACCGAGGCACCAAATCTTTGGCTGCCCATAAAAAAAAAAAGTGCATGACTTTGGGAAAAATTGGGAAACACGGGTCTTTTTTTTTAGTCTTTTATCACGTAGTGGTGTCCGTATATGGTTATTTTGCCATGACTTAAAAAATTACACACAGTGTAACTATCGACGTTGGTTGGCCTGAAAAAATTTGGAGCAACATCAATTTGCATCGATGTGAAATGGGCAAACAACATATCAGTGTAGACGGCTACTTATAAAGGGTTATCCAATTTGCGGTTTCAAAAGTAAACGTAAATAAAAGACATATAAAATATTTTCTTTTATGATATTTCTTTTTTATTATAAAGTTTGAACGTTGACATTATGTGTGAAACACTACATTATTTAAATGACCACCACGCGAAGTGTTGCAAGCATTGATTCTTTTGGGGTGATTTTCAACCACTTTTTGACACATATTGGGCGGTATCTCAGCCATAACTTGACGAATGTTGGTTCTTAAGTGCTCAAGAGTTAAAGGTTTATCTGCATAAACACGGTCTTTCGCGTAGCCCCACAAAAAAAGTATAATGGTGTCAAATTGCATGATCTTGGTGGCCAGTTGATATCGCCACGACGAGAAATTACGCGGCCAGGAAATGTCTCTTGCAATAAAGCCATATTCGCTCGAGTTGTGTGGCATGTGGCACCGTCTTGTTGAAACCACATATTCTCCAAGTCGTATACTTCAATAGCAGGAAAAAAAAAGTCGGTTATCATATGACCATAACGCTCCGAATTGACGGTGACAGTCGTTCCATCGTCGTTTTCGAAGAAGTAAGGTCCAATCACACCTTGGGACCAAAGATCGCACCAAACAGTGACTTTATCTGGATGTAATGGCCTCTCTTCAATTACTTGAGGATTCTCAGAACCCGAAATACGACAATTTTGTTTATTAACATACCCACCGAGTGAGAAATGTGCTTCATCGCTGAAGAAAATTTTGTTCGAAAAATCGCCGTTCACCGCCTATTGTTCAAGCACCCATTCCACGTATCTACGACGTTGTGAATGGTCAGCTGGCTTCAGTTGTTGTCAAATGCCAAATACGCCATAATGTGCCGTAAGACAGTCCTAATTCCTGAGAACGACGAGGAATCGACACATTCGGGTCTTCGGCAACAGTTTCACTTACAGCAGCGATATTTTCAGCGGAACGAGAGAAACGATGATGCACATGCCTTACAATATCTGTAACCGCTCCAGTCTCTTCAAATTTCTTCACAATTTTACCAATTGCTTGCGTAGTTGGACGATTATGTAAACCATAATATCCTCTTAAAGCACGATATGTGGCTGTGCCAGAATCACCATTTTTGTAGTAGGTTTTAATAATTTTTATGCGTTGTGTGATAGTTAAGCGACCCATTTTCGTCAATGTCAGACTTTCAACTGAAAAGAAAAAAAATTGGTTTAACAACTTAGTTTGACAGATGTCGAATTCCAGCCCTTTACTTTTGAAACCACGAAATGGATAACCCTTTACATTCGTCTAAGATTTAAATTTTTTAGACTAAGCGCCGGTATTATACTCTACCCTAAGTGGTGAAAATTTACTTCACTTTTAAAAATCGTTTTGTATTAAAATACGCAAGAGCTCTATGATTTTCTTAAGTAGAAACATTTATTGACTTACTTACTTAGATGGCCTCAAACATCCCAATGGGGTCAAAGGACTTACAAAATGAGGATAACATGTTTCTCCAACCGGCTCGATCTTCAGCATTTCTCCTCCAGTTGGTAACACCAAGCTATCGCAGACAATATTCCATCTGGTCTTTCCAGAAAAGTATTGGTCATCCTATTTTTCGATGTCCTTCGAGTACGTCTTCAAAAATCATTCACACTGATTCATTCAAATTCATTCATCTGGCATGGGTCTAGCCAGCGTAAATGCGCTATTTTTATACGCATAACTGGTCGTGGTTTATCCGTCGTCGATACTCGCCGAATCTTTCTATTATAGGACTCTATATTTTTCGGATAATTTTGTTCTCGAAGACTCCCAGCGATGTTTAATCAGGATGCGTTATGACCCAGGATTCTGCGCCATAAAGCAAGACAGGTTGTATGAGAGCCTGATATAGTTGGATCTTCGTTTCTCGAGAGAGGGTCTTATCTCTGAAGTGCTCGCTTAGCCCAAAATAATACCTGTTTGCAAGCACAATTCTCCGCTAAATTTCGAGGTTGATGTTATTGTTTCTGTTCACTGCAGATCAAGGGTAACTCGAAATTATAACGGTTATCATCGTTCACCCTTTTCTGCAATCGGGTGGATGTTCTGATTGTCGAAACTATTAATTTTGTCTTGCTGATTGCCTCTCAATTCTCAAAAATACTGCAGTACGTTCTCACAGATTTAGCCAGATAATGTCTAAATTTACGGCATACGCGTGTAACACTTTTGATGCTGATAGTTTGGTTCGTGTTGACTGCAGATTTTCTCACGATGATTTCAATTAATATATTGAAGAGATCGCATCATAGGGTGTCGCCCTGCCTGAGTCATCGCCTTGTACTAAATGGTTCGGTGAGATCTTTAACAATCTTTACTAATGATTTCGTGTCCACAAAGGCGTGTCAGCTTAGCAGGAATACCAAGCTCCGACATAGCTTGGTACAGATTTCTCCGTATCGGGCTATCGAACGCAGCCTTAGAATCTATGAAGAGTTGGTAGGTGTAGATTTGTTTTTCGTGAGTTTTCTCCAGGATTTGTCGTATTGTGAATATCTGGTCGATAGTTTCCAAGCCTAAAGCCACACTGATAAGGTCCGATCAGGTCTGCAACAAACGGCTTTAGTCTTTCGCACATTTCGCTCGAGAGGACCTTGTATGCGATGGATAATCGGCCTATTCGACGATAGTTGGTACATACATACATATACTCGGATCTTTTTTTTTGAAAACAGGACACAGTATGCTAAGACTCCAATAGTCGAGAGCGCATTCGTCTAGACAGATTTTGCATATGAGCTAATGCATGCACAGCTCTGCCGGTAGTCCATCAGCACCAGCGGCTTTGTTGTTCTTAAGCCGGAAATTGTAGTGCTAACTTCGCTTTGGCTAGGAGGGAACAGTCGGCGCCTTCGTACTGTATGTGCTCAACACCATCATCTACGGTATATTAAAGTCTCCTGGGACAAGAAAAGCAGAGAAGTGATCACTTTATATTCCCAACATACTCTACATATCCTTAACAAGATTCCCGTTCTTATCTCTATCAAATCAGGTGTCCTGATATATTTCCGTTGGATTGGCTTTGTACTTATCGATATAATTTGGCTATCTCTGGTAATTCTAGAATTTCGTTGTCCAGCTTTCTATATGCCTGGTTTCGTAAGACTTTCGCTTTGCTTATCTTTATGCGAACCTTTGCTGCAACCAGGTAGTGATCTGAATCGATATTAAATCCTATAATCACACGTACGTCCATTACACTAGTAGAGTGCCTTCCACCAATTACCAGGTGATCCATCCGGTTCTTCGTCTGTTGATCAGGTGATATCCAAGTAACCTTGTGGATGTCTTTATGTTGGAATATCGTACTACTGACAACCATGTTTCTTCCGCGGCTAATCTAACAGTCGCATTCCGATATCGGAAGCGAAGGCGTGTAGACTGAAATTGTCGATGGTTGGTTCAAAGGCATTTTCCCTGACGCCTTTAGCAATAACATCACCTAATAATCTTAATGTAATGGCAAGGGAGCGGCCGTATGTTACCTCTTGGCGCTCATGGAACATGTCCTTGGTGTCATCGTCTGTTTCTTCGTCGGTGATTTATTGCGACAGCAATAATTATACATTCTTTAACTTTTTTAATATAATATTTTATTTTAGAATTTTAAACGTCAGGTTTGAAATAACGGGTTTTCCAATAAGGACTTGACAACTTTTTTTCAAATAAAACGCAAACCATTTGAGATATTTCCAAAACTTTATGATCGACTTGAAAGACAATCAAAACATTTATGAATGGAACTCGACTTCGTTCATATGGCCACCGCGGGCACGTCGGCAGCGGTCGATTCGTTGGACCCAATTTTCGATGACTCGGTCACACATTTCGGCCGTAACGGCCGCTATTTCACCTTCAATGATGGCTCTGAGTTCTTCCAACGTCGTCGACTTGTTGGCATAGACCAATGATTTGATGTAGCCCCAAAGAAAAAAGTCTAGAGGCGTTAAATCGCACGAACGATGCGGCCAATTGACTAGTCCATTTCTTGAGATAACACGCTCACCAAACTTACTCTTCAATAAATCGATTGTAATGTGTGCTGTGTGGCTTGTGCCACTGTCCTGTTGAAGCCACATGTCGTCCAAGTCCATGTTTTCCAATTCGGTCCAAAAATAATCGGTAATCATGGCGCGATAACGATCGCCATTCACAGTAACGTGACGATTGTTATTGTCGACGAAAAAATATGGCCCAATGACGCCGCCGGCATGCAAACCGCACCAAACAGTTATTTTTTTGTGGATGAAGTGGTGATTCATGAAGCACATGTGGATTTTCACTAAACCAATAACGCATATTTTGTTTATTGACGAACCTATGGAGCGAAACATGCGCTTCGTCACTGAAGATGATTTTGCGATGAAATTCATCATCTTGGCGCATCTTCTCCAGAGCCCAATCGGAGAACGTACGTCGCATCAATTGGTCCATCGGGTTCAATTCTTGAGTTAGCTTGATCTTGTATGGAATAAATCAAGATCTTTACGCAAAATTCGCCATAAAGTGGTCTTGGCGATGCCCAGTTTTGAGAACGCCACGGAATCGACTGATTTAGATCGTTTGCTACGGACGCCTGAACGGCAGCGATATTTTCGTCACTTCGACCAACCCGTTGTTTCACTAGCACAGCAGCATCACACAATGAATATGTAGACTCAAATTTTTGCACTAATCTTATTATGGCTTGTATACTAGGGCGTGAATAAGGGCCGAAAATTGTAGTTAACGCTCCTAAAGTTGGGGTCAACGACTCCGAATTTCGGTAGTACAATTTTATTCGTTCGTGTACTTTACCATGATGAAAATGTTGAGTTTTCTGAAAAAAAGGATAGTAACAGTTAGATGATCAGTGAAATAGTGCGTTCACAAAATAAATTCAAAGTTGTCAAGTACCTATTTGAAAACCCTTTACATATAATTATGTTGTGGTAACCGAATTGATGCCAAATTCGGTCGTAGCAACCAACTTAAGGCTAAATGCGTTTATTGTGACCGAATTGGCACCTAATTCGATAGTTACAACGGAATTGATGCTAAATTCGGTTACTGCGACCGAATTGAAGTCACATTCAATTACTCCAACCGAATTTGGTACCAATTTCAGTTGTTGCAACCGAATTTTTAGAAAATTTAGTTGTCCCAACCGACATTCAGTTGTCCCAACCGAATCAACTATGACATGACGTTACCTCAACCGAATTTCAGTTGTGGGGACTAAATTTGGTCGTGATAACCTCGATTCGGTTGTTGCAACCTCAATTCGGTGATAACAGCCTAATTTACGGTTGCAACCTCTTTTCAAATGATTAATTCCCTGGGTGTAGCAGTGTTCAAAGTCGACCTTTACCCGCTACCATAGTACTTGTATTTTTTCCTCGTTTAAGGAAATGGTTAAATAAGTTCGAATTCAACGGCATTAAACGTCATGTTTTGAGTTATTTTGACCCACCAGTGGTTTTTGGTTATTGTTGTATCTTTTCTTTTGTTTTGAGTTTCATGTGTTTTCTTTGGGCTTTGAGGTCTTTCACCACTAGAATTGGTAGCTCTTCTCCGGAAAAGTGATTATTTTGCCATTATTACCAATTTAAGTAAGTACATTGGTTAATACTACTAGTTACTTACATACTATATGTCTCGCATATTCCAACATAATCACGTATTGTGGTGGGTGTGAAGAAACAAAAAATTATAGTTCTTCCTATAGTCGTATGAAGAATTGCGCTTTAAAATTCCAACTCCTTTTATTCGCTCCCTCTCTTGGAATCAGATTTTTGTAATTCAAACACCACCAACTAACTACATATGTACATGACCACCATCAAGCCAAGAATAACAACTTGATGAAATCATTGCGTGCGTACTCATTGTGTCATTGTGTCGGCCAGCTCCACTTTGCGAGACTTCTTCCGCTGTTTTTGGGACAACGACACTCACTTCAATGTTGTTGTTGTTGTTGTTGTCATCATTATCGGTGGTGGTGGTGGTGGTGTTGCTGCTTATGATCCATAACAAAAACTGTTGGTTGGCTTAAAGCCAATGATGATGTTCTTTTCCACAATTTGATCAAGTTTCACTTGTCTGCCTCTGCATACTAAAGTGGCTATGGCTGTGGCTGCGTGCGACGATGTTGCAACCCCAAATTGTCTGATGTAGAATAGAATTTTGCTGTTTTGGAATAAAAATGACATGTAATGTTTTATTTTTGTTGTTGTGTCCAATTTACCTTTGTTGTCGTTTTATGAAATTTCATGCATGCACCTGCTGCTGAAGGGATCACTCATGCGTAGATCCCTCGTCGATTGTGCTGAAATGAACGGTGGCGAGGGACATGATGCGTCCGTAAAAACGATGAGCAACAGGTGACCTTTGATAGAAGTCATCAGATTTTAAGTGCGGGAGTAGGAGAGTTCAATGAAATATTAAAGTTTTGTATATAATCTACTATACTATGAGAGGGCCAATGTTCAGTTTTCCATTCCATATGTAACATGATAGGTATAATCGTTATAATGCTGAAATAAACTAATTCGGTCAATAGGTAAGATACCGGGTTCATTTTTAGTTGAACACCATAAAATAAGCTGAGAAGAAATCTAGAACTCGCTTAGATAAATTTAAAATTTTGATATGGCACCGGCTTTGTACAGTAAAGTTTATGCGTAGAATTTAATATAAGAATCGATAACTCGGTTTGTTGTCGTGTTATCGGAAGTATAGAAAGCGTCCGCCATCTAACGTTTTTTTTTTCAACTAGTGCTTATTTCGTGAATGGTAACACTTAGCTCAAGTCTGATTTAACAGATAATTAGTTTTATCCTTCCGCTGAACGAATATGGTTGTGTATACGCTTGAACAACGCTGGGAAATATTGCGACATTACTTTGAAAATCATGGTAATGTTGCAGAATGTGTGCGAAAATTGCGTACGGATTTTGGAAGAAGAGAAGCACCGTCAGCTCCGTATGTTCATTATCTTGTGAAAAAGTAAAAGAAACTGGCATCCTCATCGATAAACCAAAGCGTGAAAAGCCAAAAATAGTGTGTACACCCGAGAATATTGCTGCTGTGGCAGAAAGTGTGCGTGAAGCGCCATCAACATCAATTCACCCTCGTTCTCAACAATTACAGCTGCACACAATCGATAACGTGCTTAAAAATTTGTCCGATCGTGTAGGCTACTGCATGGCCGGCCGAGGCAGCCATTTGAATGAAATTATTTTCCATTATTAACCGGAAGGATTGTGCTTTCAAATAAAAAAAGAAATTTGAGAAAATATTCAGTAGTTTTTTTTATAGCATTTTCAAAAAAAAAAGTTATTTGGCGGACCCGTTATTTTTCTAAGGGCCAGTTTCACGAAGTATATAACTTTGTGTGACATTTGCTAAGAAAACAACAAATTTCAAACGCTATTCTCTGTATTGAATTCGTTTCTTACATTCGTAAAAATTGTAAATTATAAAAATTTTAATTTATTAAAAACTGAAATATTTGTACCGACCGATTACACCTTTTCCTTCGACAGGAGAATTAATACGAAACAAAATGGCAGAAATACGAAAGTGCAGAGAGGGGAATGTCAAAACTACCCAAAAATTTTCGTATCGTGCGTGAAAGTCTACCCCACCAGCAACACCACACCTCTCACGCGTCGAACACGCCATAGTGTAAAGCCCGGTACTTAGTTTTTATGAAATTTTCGTTGCCACAAGAAGTACGTGTATAAAAAATAACGAAATTTTCATGAACCGAAAATTACGCTCACTTTTCATTTGCTTGATACTCATGTCTTTGCGAAAATTTCGAAGGCTAAATCAATTACAGGGTTGTTACTCCAAAGTTATTTCGTACGAAAACAATTGTTTGATAATTGTTTGAGACCGAAATTTTGACATTTCGATAATTTAAACAACCAAAAGTTAAAAATAAAATGGAGTGCCTAGAGGAGCTATAAATTAAATATTTGCTAGGTAAATCAAAGTTAGGTGGTAACTCTCCGCAACAACATTTTCCGTTTAGAGATAAATGGCAAAATTTCTTACAAAAATTTTGCAAGGACTGAATACGGGGCCTAATGATGCTCTTAGTTATTGGAGGCTTAAGGTTCAAGGCTGCATCGGAACTGACATTTTAAAGCGGAGCACACATTTGTCAATAATGAGCATCAGTTTCGGGTATCGGTGTTCGCATCACTAACTTGCTCGAAAACAATTTTGTTAATCTTTGCTCGATTTTATTAGCCAGGGAAAAGTTGAAGACAAAGTTCATGTTCATGACGGACAAGTCTGTGACCCGCTTAAAATAATCGTTTTTGCGTGCAACTTAATAAAATCACTAAATCGCCTAGTTATAGGAAATTTTAGTTTCAAATTTGTTTCGAAACGAATTTCGCAGGAAAAGATGTTTCCGCGTCATTTACTAAAAATTTGATAACTCGTTTATTTATCGAGTTATCAGAAACATAAATTGAAAACATACTTTGGTACCAGCAACGAGAAGTAACTTTATTTTTTGGTGGCATTTGATAAAAAGCCCGAGGAAGTTTGAAATTTGTTTCGATAGGATTTTCTCATCTAGGTTGTAAACAACACCCGCATCACGGATTCTGCACGAGCATCGCGTACTAACGATTTTTCGTACTAGCTTATTTATCGAGTTATTGGATGTTTAAGTTTGAAGTTTTCTTTCTATAGCGGACCACACACTTGTTATCCATTAGTATGAGCTTGGTCGATAACTTTTGTAAATTTTAGCAAATTTTAGTTTCAATTTTGTTTCGAAAGGAATTTCGCAGGAAAATATGTTTCCGCGTCATTTACTAAAAATTTGATAACTCGTTTATTTATCGAGTTATCAGAAACATAAATTGAAAACATACTTTGGTACCAGCAACGAGAAGTAACTTTATTTTTTGGTGGCATTTGATAAAAAGCCCGAGGAAGTTTGAAATTTGTTTCGATAGGATTTTCTCATCTAGGTTGTAAACAACACCCGCATCACGGATTCTGCACGAGCATCGCGTACTAACGATTTTTCGTACTAGCTTATTTATCGAGTTATTGGATGTTTAAGTTTGAAGTTTTCTTTCTATAGCGGACCACACACTTGTTATCCATTAGTATGAGCTTGGTCGATAACTTTTGTAAATTTTAGCAAATTTTAGTTTCAATTTTGTTTCGAAAGGAATTTCGCAGGAAAATATGTTTCCGCGTCATTTACTAAAAAGTCGATAACTCGTTTATTTATCGAGTTATCAGAAACATAAATTAAAAAGTAACCTTGGTACCAGCGACGTGAAGTAATTTTGTTTTTGTTCATCTAGGTTGTGAACAACTCCAGCATCACGGATTCTGCACAAGCATCGATTTTTTCGTATTATTTACTGAAATATTGACAACTAGCATATTTATCGAGTTATTGGATGTTTAAGTTTGAAGTTTTCTTTCTAAAGCGGACCACAAACTTTTTAGCCATTAGTATGAGCTGGTCGATAACTTTTGTGCGGTTGATGAAATCGAAATTATAAACGGATAAATTTTGTAAACATGATAGTGATGCGTCTAACTTCGATTAAATACATAGTTATTTAGTATCACTAAGGGCAGCAAAAAGCAATAAATATCAACCATAACCATGGTCATGATTACATAGAATTAATTTCTCATGTAACGGCCCGTACTAAGATCAACACTACACGTGAAATTTTATAAAACTCCATACAAAAGAAAAAATGCCTGCGGAATATTGACGAAATATTTCCGCACCTGTAGTACTAAGTTGCTCACGCGAAATATATGCTACATGTATTGAGCAACATTTTAATGTTGCTAAGAAAAATACAAGGACCAATAATATTTAAGGAAGATATGGTCAGTGTTGTCTACTGTCGCTCAATTTCTGAACAAAAATAGGTTTTTTGTGTAAAAAAATTAAAAACAGAGAAAAATATTATCCTCATCACTGATACATATGTATGTGGTGACCCATTTCGCAGCGAAGCAAATTGATGTTGCTCAATAATTTTCACGTGAACGATCTTAGTACTCAGCTTAAGGCGCCGTATTCAGTTCTTGCGAATTTTTTGTAAGAAATGTCGTCATTTATCCCTAAACGGAAAATTTTGTTACCACATATGTATCTCTGATTTACTTTGCAACTATTTCATTAATAATTCATCGTTGCACTCCATTTTATTTTTAACGGGTGTGGTATTTCTTTTGTTTACTAAAATAACCGAAGTGTCAAAATTCCGGGACCCAAACAATTATCAAATAATTGTTTTCTAAAATAACTTTGGCGTAATAACCCTGTACTTGATTTTGCCTACGAAATTTTCGCAAAGATCTGAGTACGAAGCAAATAAAAAGAGAGCGAAATTTTCGGTTCACTAAATTTTCCTTATTTTTTTATACACGTACTTCTTATTGCACTGACATTTTCATAAAAACTGAATACCGGGCTTAATGAACCAATTTTACAAACTGTCTAATAAATTTATTATCCATTAATAAATTTATTGTAATTTTAGATTTATGTTAGTAATTCTAGTTCAAGGTAGTATCTACGAATGTATGTTCAATAGACTAATGAATAAATAAATGAACAAATATATATATAAATAAATAAATAAATAAATAAATAAACAAATAAATAAATAAATAAATAAATAAATATATGTATAAATATATAAATAAATAAATAAATGAATAAATAAATAAATAAGTAAATAGATAAATAAATAAATAAAAATAAATGTGGTTGTCGCTTAAAACTTTCTGTGAGACTAATAAGAAACAAAACCGATAACTCGGTTGGTTATCGGAAGTTTAATTTACGCTTGGCAATACGTGTTTCTGCTTAGAAAGATTTATAAATTTTCCAATTTTAAACTTTATTCTTTTCCAATTTTTGGGGTTTCATCAGAAATTGATATTCTTCAAATAAATGTTGAGCACCCGTCGGTGGTGCAATGGTTAGTGTGCGCGGCTCTTGTACATGAGATCCTGGGTTCGAACCCTGCTCTGACCACCTAAAAATTTCTTTCGGCGGCGGTCACCTCGTTTAGTGACGGCGACACTATCGAGTATATAGCCATGAACAAGCTTCTCAAAATACCGTTCGGAATCGGTGTAAAACTGTAGGTCCCAATCAGTGAGTGATAACTGGAAAGCGCACAGCTCAGTGATTGTGAGAAGTTTCTCCACAGTCCCTTCATGGGGTGTAATGGGAAGCCATTTATTTATTTTTTACTCGTTTTATAAAATGTTGCCGAAGTTTTTCATGTCGATAATTTAATTTCGATAATTAGTTTAATTTATTACTTTATCTTATTTCGCAGTATTCTATCAGATAGAGTGGTCAGATCTTGGCCGATAATTCTTGAAGGATATAAGAGTAGTAACTAGATGCCCATCTGATACTTAAAAGTCCTGGTATCTTTCGACGAAATGGGTTGTAGCTTCACAGTTGAAATTATAATTCTAATCATAATTATATTTACACAAAGACGCACAAAACGAAATGCAGTTGCTGTTTTCTTGTTGGTTGGTTTGATCCATTTCCTCTTTATGGTATTATTAAAGCAATTCTTTCCAACATGCAACGTCCATATGCAACCACAACAATCTACGTAATTTACTGAGAGAAATCGTTACTCTAGATATAAGCATTACTCTATTATATTAATATATACTTATATTTATATGTATTAGTTTTTGTGGAGAGAAGTATTAAACTATTTGAAGTTCAAAAAACTAAATTAAAACTAAATTAATTGAAATTTCAAAATTACATTTGATAATTCAATTCAATTAAGACAAAAACGTCAAATGAAATTTAAAGCAATCTAATTGAAATTTAAAACAAAATGTCTATACACGCCACGCCGGTTCACTTATTTAAAGGCACTAAATATTCCATTTTCAGCAGCCTGTATCTTTTGCAATTTGTAACCGATTCCAGAATTTTAGAATGGAAATGGAAGCTAGAGATTTTGAGATATAAAACTCATGGCAATAGTGGTTTCTTAACTAAAGAACTTCTTTTAGCAATTTATAAAAAAAAGTCCAAAATTGTGCTATTTCTTTGGGTTCACTTGAATAAAGGCACTTATTATTTCATTATTTTTAAAGTAAGCGAAGATTTTTTGTAGGGAACGTTTGTTTATTACAATTTATTACATCTTAATCATTTTACGAGTCAAAATAGCTAAACAAATTGGACGGAGCGGAGCCCAACAGTTGTCGACAACTAGATCAAGAACCCCGAGGGGTATGCAAAAAATATTGAATAAAAAGGTTTTCACTCTATCTACGTATGAGAAAAGAAAAATCATCAAAATTGCTTCTAATTCTGCCTTATCTTTGTCAAAAATAAGAGCTCAAGCTGGAGTGGAATCGAGTAAGTCATCAGTACGCAGAGTAATTAAGAGCTGAGTAAAAAAAAAACGCCACTTAATGCTCCTCGTAAGGAAAAGCGGCTTCAATTCGCAAGAGACTACATGGTATGGAATGTGCAGCCAAGAGGTGATGTAAATGACTGGAGAACCGTTGTAGTTACGGATGAGAAGAAGTTTAATTTGGATGGGCCTGATGGCTACAACTATTATTTCCATGATCTGGGCAAAGAAAAGCGTTTTTTGAACCGACATCACAGCCGGGAGGGCGGCGTTAAGGTGTGGGTTGCTATTACGTAATATGGCACCATCGATCTTGAATTTCAAAGTGCAAAACTGACTGGTGCAAAGCTATAAAACGTTACTGAAATCGGATTTTCCGAAGTTCAGTCAACTATTTGGTCTCATATATTTTATATTGCAACAGGATAATGCGCCTATACACAACGCCAGAGTAGTAATGGAGTTCATTGCAAGCCAAAATGTTAATATCCTTGACTGGCCACCCTATTCGCCAGATCTAAACATTATCGAAAATATCTGGGGTTGGTTATCTTGTAAGATCTATGAAGGAGGTAGACAATTTGATGACAAGCAGTCACTAATTCAGGTCATTAAGGATGCTTGGAATCAAATTTCGTTGGATTACATAAATTCTCTTTCTCTCTCAATGAAAACCCGTATATTTGAAGTTATTAAAAATAAACGGGGTTGTACCCATTACAAATAATTCTTAAATAAAGTAAAAGAAATTGAAAAACAAGAAAAACTGTTTTTCATTAAAATTAGTTAAAGTGCCTCTATTCAAGTGAACCAAAAAAATTTCACATTTTTAGACTTTTTTTTATAAATGGCTCAAAAAAGTTCTTTAGTTAAGAAACCGCTATTGTCATGACTTTTCTTACATCTCAAGATATCTAGCTTCCATTTCCATTTTAAAATTCTGCAATCGGTTACAAATTGCAAAAGATACAGGCTGCTGAATATGGAATTTTTAGTGCCTTTAAATAAGTGAACCGGAATGTATATCACATAAAAATAATTTTTACATTATTTCTTTAAATTTTACAGCTTACTACTGAAATAAAAAAAAAAAATTTTGGATTTTCAAATACCATTCGAGCTGATTTTGGCTAGATTTGTAAAGAAATGCCGCGATTTCCAAATTATTGTTTTGTAAAGGGTCCGCCATCTAACGTTTTTTTTTTTCAACTAGTGCTTATTTCGTGAATGATAACACTTAGGTCATATCTGATTTGACAGATAATTAGTTTTATCCTTCCGCTGAACGAATATGGTTGTGTATACGCTTGACCAACGTTGGGAAATATGGGAAAAATGGGCCTGCGATCGACTTACAGAAGATGCCTTTTTTGCCAAAAAAAAATCAAATTTTCAGATGAAGCTCATTTTGATCTTGGCGGGAATGTAAACAAGCAAAATTGTCGCATTTGGGTCACAGAAAACCCGCACGCATACATTGAAAAGCCGATGCACCCAAAACGAGTCACTGTTTGGTGCGGATTTTGGTCCAGGGGCATAATTGGGCCATTTTTCTTCGAAAATGAGCAAGGAGTGGCCGTTACAGTCAATGGCGATCGTTATCGGGCCATGTTGAACGAGTTTTTGTTCAAAAAATTGAAGAGGAGGATATTGGCAACATTTGGTTTCAACAGGATCGCATTATCAGCCGCAGAGCTGATGTCGTTTGGCCACCTCGGAGCTGCGATTTGACACCGTTGGACTATTATTTGTGGGGTGCCCTCAAAGATAAGTGTTACGCCGACAAGCCAGAGACAATTGACGCATTAAAGGACAATATTCGTGAAGCCATTTGTGAAATACAGCTGCACACAATCGATAATGTGCTTAAAAATTGGACCGATCGTGTAGGCTACTGCATGGCCAGCCGAGAGGCAGCCATTTGAATGAAATTATTTTCCATTATTAACCGGGATTGTACTTTCAAATGAAAAAATAAATTTGAGAAAATATTCAGTTTTTTTTTTATAGCATTTTCAAAAAAAAAGTTATTTGGCGGACCCTTTATAAGGAACCTCATGGATTTGTATTTGATTTCTTTTGAAAATTTCGAAATACAAGGCTTTCTGTTCAGTCCGAATACGGCAAGAAATTCTAAAATTTTTCAAAACTTTCCAGTACAATTTTTGGTTTCTCTATTTCGAATGTGCTGTCAGTTTGGAACAAAGATAGAGTTAGGTGAACGAAAATTTCGACTTAGAGTTAGGCGAGCTTTTTGTTCGAGAAACGGGCTGTTAATATATACTAAGGGTAATTTTCCCAATGTTCAGTTAGTGTCTGGTTACAAATCGGTACTTTAATTTGACGGACAATACACTGCCTGCTAAGGTTTTCATATTCTTATACTCTGGTTAATTTAACAGGATGTGAGATGTTTTACGCTGGCAACTCTGTTATAAGGTATGAATATAGTTGTCAGCACTGTAAGATGACAGCTGCTTACTTTATTGTTTCTGTGCAGAGTAATTCCTTCAAATTATGGCGGAAATAATCAAAAAGACTCCGTAGGAAGAACTCCTCAGGTGTCGAGTAATATTTACTTGTTAACCTGGTGGAAGAACACAAGTCAATTTTAGAAAACCAAATACTTAAGTCATAACGACGACAAGAAAACAGCTGTTGTCAAGAATTATCAGCTGTTTGCATTTATCGTTCCGATAAACTACTAACCGACGTTTAACCTCTTGTTAACGTTAGAAAGCGGCATAAAATCTAAAGCATGGCTAAATACGACAGTATATTCACTCTCTAATATTGATAATAAACAAGTTAAGATAAAAAAAAAGATTTATGTTTAAGTGCTAATAGAGTTAAAATACGAAAATTTTCAACAAGTGAAGTTAGATCAATTGGCATTTGGGTAGCTCATTTATTAAGAGCATTCATTTTTTGATTAACAATAACAAGCAATGGTAGAGAAGCACGTTATGAGTTTCCATTCAAACTCTTAATTAAATGCATTGTAATTTCAAGTTTAAACTTAAATTTTATATGAAGTTGTTTGACATTTCCTAGGAACACAAATTTGACAAGATTTACTAACGACTTAAAAAAGAATTTGAATGAAAACCCTTAAATTATTTAAAGAAATTTTATTAAATTTCTCTAACTTATTACAAGTTTTCAATAGTTCTTAAGAATAAAACTCTAGTATCATACGTCCAATTCTATTCAGCACCACCTTCTTGCCTTCCCTGGCGCATTTGTCAATTACTGACTTTGGCCTTTTCCAAATCTTCATTGGCCGCTGCTTCACCGCATTCGAAACGCTGATAGTCAATTATGATCAAGTTGTTCTCCTTTAATACTTCACCTACAGTTTTTTCCTCGTCAATCAAGTATTCCTGATGAATCAAACATGTTTCATCATCTTTGATCGAGTTGGGTTCATCTTTGCCCTCTTCGCCAACCTTTTTAGGATTCATGCCAACAATATGTTGACATAGATTCTTTTTCAAATCCTCTTCTACACTATTGCCTCGGAATGCTACAATTGCACCATATTTACCAACTTGGGTGACATTTTCTGCAGTGTTCCCCGACGTGGGTTGAGGATGGGCATAACCGGAAAGTTTCATATCATTGTCAACCTTAAAGCAAATGGCTCTCTTGATGGAGGCATTTTCTCCCACGGTACCGATAAGTAAGGCCAAATGATCGGCTAATGATTTGCCATCAGAGGATTTAAGATTTTTTAAAGCGTCAGATTCAAAGCCAGACTAAAATATAAATGTTTCTTTTTTTAACATAAGTTTAATACAAGAGTAGTTGTTGTTTGAACCTTCCACAAGTCGCCATCGAATTGTGTCAATTCCGTATACTGGGCACACACTCTTGATACGTGATCCACAAAGTTCTTAAAATTCTCATTGCGAGCCACAAAATCAGTTTCACAATTAACCTCAACCATGGCTCCAATATTACCTCGCACCAAAACACCGACCAAACCCTGAGCGGTAGCTCTATCAGCTAATTTTGTAGCCTTGGACCAGCCAAGACTTTGGGCTTGTTCATTGAGCCACTTTTCAGCCTGCAAAGAAAACACATTGACATAATAACTTTTGCAACGAAGTGTAAGGAGTCTGAGAAGACACATTTAAAAAGTGACATTCACTTACCAAGTTAATATCATTGTTGTGCATCTGTAATGCCTTCTTGCAATTCGCGAAAGTGTAGCCGGTCTTTTTCCTTAAAGCCGCAAGTGCACTTTTCTCTGCTCCCGCATAGACTACACGGGTAGTGTGTACGAATCTTGTGAATCGTTGGAACATCATTATTATTACTTTATTGTTCGCTGGTTACTCCGTTTGAATTCATAAACTTGTTGAGCCTTTTCTACTGTGGTTTGAGTGTTTGTTTCGTTTAAATGCTGACAATTTTCCGGCACCTTGGAAACACAAAACAAAAAAGTTTATAATACTTTTTATTTATGAAATGACAATAGAAGGAAAAACTTCCAGACAGAGAGAAGACAGTCAATCAGTAGTGAAGAAAAACATTTGTGTATTGAAGTGAAAACAAGAAAACTGTTAAATAAAATTAAATATTTCAATAGCAATTTGCGTAAAATAAAACAATCTGAAGAATTTGCAGTCGGTATCAAAAGGCGGATTTGCTAATTTGCCGATTTCAGAGCAAAAAGTGAATAGAATTGTGTTACTCTTAATGAACTGCAAACAATGAAACGTTGCTCAGAGACAGGTAAAGATATCACCACACTTGTTTTTTATAATTTAATTCAAAATTTCCATTAAAAATTGTTCAATTTATTACTTTTCGTGCGGATATTTTGAAAGAAAATCGTTTTTTGTTGCACAATCTGTCATAGAAGTTTCTAATTTGACAGCAAGCACGTTGAGAGTGTGAGTGAAACAAATGAGTCGTGAGAGAGAGGGAAAAAGAGTATTCAATGACAGTGATAAACATCAAGGCTGAACGAAACTAAGAATGACGCCGTTTTGTTGGTGGGATTGATTTTGTAGGCTTTACCCGTAACTTATGGCGGAACGCAAAATTTCATTCACGGTAGAATTTAAAACAAATTAAAATTTGTCAAAAAATAGTGCGCGACCTACTGAATTCATATGGCTTTTATTAAAAGTATATTATAAATGGTAATTTAGTTGTCTTAAATGCCGAATACCACGGGGCTCTTACAATTACAATACATACAATAAATAATAAGAACACCAAACATCAAAAAATTGTCGGTCGGATCATGGGGGTCATGGGATCTACAAAAACGGGTCCACCTAGGGACATCTAGCATCAGGCAAGCGTGGGTACTCAAATGAAAGGTATTCTTTAATTCGAATTAAATGGTGCATTTATTTTCCCCGTGAAAAAACTGGGGCAATATAAACATATTTTATAATATAATATGTGGGTCCTGAGAATGGGAAAACGGGTATTACCTGTAAAACAGAAAGTGCGGATACTGAAATGAAAGGGAATTTGAATTATAACATATTTCTAGATCTACCTAAAAATGTTTATTATTTTAGCAGCGGCTTTCTTCCTCTCCGAAAAATATATTTTTAAATAAATGCTATGCTGATGTCGGTGTTAGACCTAACCCAGAGGAGACATCCCTAAACCCGGCGGTTTTCCACGCAGAAAGCTTTATAGCACAGAAATACGCGAAGGATAAAATCCCTAAGACCAGCTGATGGCCGTCCACACAGAAAGCTTTATAACACAAAATATTGTGCCGTTGCCGATGTTGGACCTACCCCGGAGGAGAAAATTCGCAAGCCCTGCCAAAGGCCGTCCACTTAAAAGCTTTATACCACAGAAATATTAAAAATTAGAGGAAAAATAAAATATATTAAAATTCGGTAACTCGATAACTAAGCGAGTTATCGACAAATTTTATTTAATTTTTTCGACATATTTTGAGGCATTCATCAAATAGCGGTCATCAAAACTGAAGTTTTTAAAATAGCCTTCGATATCCGTTTTTTCGAAACTGAATATTCCCATATCTTTATAACTAAGCGAGTTATTGAACAATTTTGTTTCTTCTTTCCCCCATATTCAACAAAACGGCACTCGAAACTCGTGTTTGGATACTGTGCCCCCATGGGTCCGGCCGAGAATTTTTGTTTTAATTTTTTTATACTACATATTTTACTCGAATTTCAGTTTTTTAGACCCGCTTTGTATCCGGCAATTTTGCCATTTATTCAGTGAGTTAACTTTTACAGAGGTTTTACATGCACTCGATCATTCAAATCGACTCGATAATTGACAAATCACACTATTATCACGTGATTTGTTATATATGTATTTGTTGTTCCCAAGATCGAGTAAATTTACGTCGATAGTGTTATTATCATGTTACAAATCAGTTCAACCGCAGAGTTGTATATGCACTTACAGTATGATACTGTGTGAAGCGCTGTATTCAGTTTTTATGAAATATACGTGTTTAAAAAGTAGCCGAAATGTCGTGAACCGAAAATTTCGTTCACTTCTCATTTGCGTGGTACTCACCTCAAGCTCGAGATTCAGTTTTTATGAAATTTTCGTTGCCATAAGAAGCACGTGTATAAAAAATTGCGAAAATTTCATGAACTGGAAATGTCGCTCACTCTTCATTTGCTTGGTACTCAGCTCTGTGAAAATTTCGTAGGTAAAATCAATTACAGGGTTGTTAATAATTGTTGGGACTGGAATTTTGACATTTCGACAGTTTTAACAATCGAAAGTAACACCGCATGCGTTAAAAATAAAATATTTGCAATGTAATCAGAGATAGGTGCTAACTCTTCGCCACAAAATTGTCTGTTTAGAGATAAATGACAAAATTTCTTACGAAACTATCGCAGGACTGAATACGGTGCTTCATTGCGAAAATATCGTAAGCGCAGGTTTGTTACTCCAAAGTTATTTCGTACGAAAACAATTGTTTGATAATTGTTTGAGGCTGGAATTTTGTAATTAAGAATTTTGCCATTTACCTCTAAGTGGACAATTTTGTTGCCTTGCAAATATTTAATTTATAATTCCTCTACGCACTTCATTTAATTTTTAACGCACATGGTGTTACTTTTGCTCACTAAAATAATCAAAATGTCAAAATTCTGGTTCCAAAAAATTATCAAACAATTGATTTCGTATGAAATAACTTTGGTGTAACAACCCTGTAAAACGAAATTTTCGCAAAGAGGTGAGTACCCAGCAAATGAAAAGTGGGCGACATTTTCGGCTGATTAAATTTTCGTTATTTTTTATACACGTACTTATTATGGAAACGAAAATACCATAAAAACTGAAGACCGGACTTTAATTTTTGGATAAAGGTCACTAAAATGAGAGTAAAACAAAAATGCTCTCAAAAAAAGACCAAACTGCCCAAAAGTAAAGAGACACAAAAAAACACATTTCTTACCCAAAAATAAACGTCAATCTGTGATGACATTTATTTGTCAAAAGGTTTAGTTTTCCTAATATTAAATTATTGAAATGCTGGTTTATTCATATTTTCTTGCATTTTTCAACTTATCCATTTAATGTTATATTTGTTTAAAATAATACTTTCTGCCTTGATTGTATTATTTTTGGCAAGAAATGTTTAATTTATTTTTAGAAACAGAAGACAGCTGATTTTGAACAGGTGATTGTTTGGACCTTTTCCAAACTTACCCGAAGAACAAGTTTGGGATGAATTGGTAAAAATTTAAACTCAATTTGCTCTTAAAGCTGGTTATAAAGATCAACATGGCACGTGAAGTTTTATAAAACTACATAGATATAAATGCTTGATGAAAATGCTATCGGTGAAAATTATAAATGTGTAAATTTTCATTCAATCTGTCGAAAAATGTGACTTTATTTGTTAAAAATTTGAAGAACTCAGAAAAGGTAGTCAACCGTAATTTTGTGGTGGCCAATCACGCTACGAAAAAATATGAGTGGTAAAAACTATTTCACGCGAACGAACTTATTACTAGGCTTAAAGAGAGAAAATTTTGCTCTCTTTTACTCAATTTTTGCGTGAAGAAACAACTTTGGGATGGTTATAATATTTATACATCGATTATTCACTTGCCTAATATTTTATTTATTTATTCGATCTGTTATATAAAAAGTGGGCTGAAGTTAAGGCAAAAAAGATTTAAAAAAACCAAAATTAAAGAAATGGAAGACAAGCCGTCGGAGGGACCTACGGGGCCCACAGGGTCCAAAAAACCGGTACACCCAGGACCATTTGGGTATGGATTAGTGTGGGTACTTCAACGAAAGGTATTCATGTCACGAATTCGGCGGTGTCATTTTTTTTGTGGGATGTCTGTAAGCCCATATAAGTTCACTTTTGTACGTAAAGTGCCCATGCGACTGGGTATGATAACCATACATACAGAATATTTTTTTAAAAATATTGCGCGATATAAGTCCACTTATGATAACTTATGATAACCATCTAGAAAAATAATTTTTTTTAAAAAATCGTTATTTTACCTCTTGCTAGGATATTTTCGCCTTAAATACACTCCTTGTACGAAATTTTTTATTTATTTTATGTCATTTTATCGGTCGAGAACTCGATAACTAAGGTAGTTATCGAAAAAACTTATTTAATTTTTTCGTCCTATTTTGACAACTACTACTTTATTTTTCATTTATTCACCTATTTTGAAGCCCTTTTTTGGACTCTGTGGGCCCCATAGGCCCGTCCGACAATTTTTTTTCGTTTCCTCTGATTTGACTCTATTTTTGGCCTGCTCCTGGTCCTGAATTTTTGCCTTAAAAGTGATAATATTAGCGATCGGTGGTGCAATGGTTAGTGTGCGCGACTCTTGTACATGAGAAGAAGGGTTCGGTTTCTGCTCACACCACATTATATTTGCTTTCGACGACGGTCACATAGTGTAGCTACGTGGACACTATCGAGTTATTATCCATGAAATATCTTCTCAAAAACAGGTCGTAACCGTTCTGAAACTGTAGGCCCCAATCAGTGAGTGTAACACTAGAAAGCACACAGTTCACTGATTGTGAGAAGCTCTTCCCTGCCCTTTATAGGGTGTAATGGGAACTTTTGTTTTAATCTTTGTGTGTTGTTTGCTGTTGCATAAACTTACTTTACTTTCAAAATTCAAGGGATGTAATTGGAAAAATTTGGAATTTGGATTGTATTCTCGCTTTTATCAAATTCTTTTACGTCGAATACTTCTCCTGTGACCGGTCTAATAATGTATTAGGTTAGTCATTTACCAAATTTCTAAACCGAAAAAGTTTGTTACCAACAACAGGTTGGTGTCTTTGCTAATTCTTGTTCTATAATACTCAATCACAATAACAGATTGTTGTATCCCAACGAAAAGCAGAAGTATTTGAATTAAAATATACATGAGCCGAAACGTGAAGAGAAGCAGCAATCCTGGTTATGAGGAACGATTCAACTTTTCATATAGAAAACATTAATTACTAAATTACGTAAATACATTACAATTTACATTAATGTAATTTGCAAAAACATTGTAATCATATGATGACGTTTCATTTAAATAATATTAATACTTAAAATTAATTAAAGACTATTTCCTGGGCGTTATTTCCTTTTTCTATGGCAAAAGCTGCTTCTGTTGAAAAATGCTCTTGTTTGTCTATGGAGAAATGTGTTCATTTCTATGCGTAAAATGTGCCTTTTGAACAGAAACATGAATCTTTTCACTGGAAAGCAAAATTATTTCCTTTAGAAAAATATAAAATATAAAAATTGTTTCTAGGGCAAAATATTATTTTCCCATTAGAAAATTACTTTTTAAAGAGTAAATATCCTCTATAACAAAAAAATTGTTTCTGTACTATTGAAAAAATATTTACTATTATGGGACAGCATGCTAATTTTCTATGTGAATGAAGAATGGTTATTTTCTATAAAAAAAATACGATTCTCGTCTGTGGGAAAATACCGGTTTCTTCAAACGAAAAATAGGGTTTTTTTCTGAAAAATGCCTCTTTAATATGAGGAAATATGAAGACACGGTACTGTTCTCTGGGAAAAAATTTTTCTTTTGAATAGGAAAATTTGTTCATTGTCAGTGACATTGTCAGAAGGCGCATAACCTCGTCCATGTGACACACGATCTTAACTCGAAATGTGACTAGAGAAACATCAGAAGGAGGAGTCTTATCGCCACACCTCTGGAATTTAGCACTGAACAGTGTTGTGACAGAGTTGGAGGGGGTCATGTTGCACAGTCGTCACATATGCTAAAGACCTGGCAATTGCAGGAAAAATACCCCTCCACGTGCAAAGATATGCTCCAGAACTTAATCAGGAGACTCTTTAAGTGGGCCACGGAGAATGGACTGGGTGAAAATCAAGAGAAAACCGAGCTCATACTTTTTACCATGAAGCAGAAGCGTCTGTATGTTCATCCTTTGTCTCTATGTGGTAGAGAAATTTGCTTAAAGGATTGTAGTATAAATCTAGGTGTAATTCTCGACAGAAAGCTTAATTTCAAGTCAAACACTATGGATAGGATCAGTAGAGCCTCAGTGGCCCTATATTCGTGGAAAAGAGCCATCGGAGGACTATGGAGCCTATCCCTGAAAATTGCCTACTTGATACATATAGCTGTTGTCCGCCCGATATTGCTATACGACATTGTTGTTTGGTGGCCAGTACTGGAAAAATACACTTACCTAAGTCTGTTGGCAAAAGTTCAGTGAATGGCAATGGTGTGGATGCCTTTCGTACAATCCCTATCGAGGGTTTGGGGGTTATACTACACCTGTTACCACTAGATATGCTGGGATGGGAAATGGCTGCAAAGTCCAGCAATCCATGGGTTATGGGTCGATTTTGAGAGATTTGCGGCTATACACAGAAAATTAAACTACCTGACACCCAGTCCTCCTCTCAAATCCCGGACTGTCAGAACTGGAAGGGACGTATACCAGGATATGGAAGGTATTTCGGTTTCTACACTGACGGCTCCAAATTAGATGGCAAGGTAGGGTTTGGAGTCTATTCTAAAGAACTGTATCTAGACATTGCATAAAGGTTACCAGACCAATGTACTGTCTTTCAGGCAGAAGTCATCGAATAAGTTGCCCTTTGGCTGGCACAAAATGGCATCACCGTCTGGGGTATCAACATCTATTCTGACAGTCATGCTCCTATAAAATCCCTGCAATATGTATTCCTAACTCCAAGAACTGCTCGATATTTACCTTGTATGGGTGTCGGGACACAGGAGCGTTCCAGGGAACCATAAAGCAGATGAGCTGGTCAGATTTGGAACTACCTTACATGCTCCACTGAATATGGAGAATGTATGTACATATGTATGCCCCTTTCTGCATTCAAGCTCATGCTTAAACCGAAGCTCTCAGACATGCAAATGATACACAGTACAAAGCGCCCACTGCAACATATTCTCTCAAACACATTCTGCAGGAACCATGTATATGTTTGGAACAAACTCCAAATATTCCTATGTTTGCAAGTCCTAAACTCATTTATATTTAAATGCAAACATTACCATTTTACCTGCAAATGTGCATACTTTTACGTGGAGCCATGTGCGTGTTTAATCCCAAGCACCCACATACTTAGGGATAATCATTCGTATATTTCCTCCCAACCGACTAATTGATGATGGAATGCATGAAACTAAAACGCAACAGATCAGTCAATATAAGAAACTCTCAATTCATTTACACATGCATTCAGAAATATTTATGAAATTCCGACTAATGCAAAAATAAAGTTACACACTTGCAATAACGTTAAGTTAGACTGAGAACAATCTCTCTTTGATTATTTTGCTCTCGATAGAGCATAGAAGCAAAAAAAAATTAAGTAAACACAGCTGTATTTGTATCACAAACAAAGCTGCATTTGGATCGCACACACATGTATTATAACATCTATATTATAACATACTAATCATCACAAACGCATATATTATAATATACTAATCATTGTGCCTCAAATATGTTATATTGAATAGTAAACATAATGTGTTTGAACATAATTATAGTATATTTACAACAAGCTCCAAACACACGTTATATTTGCATCCAATCAAGAAAATAATACAGATTTCCAGCGTCACTGATTGTGAGAAGCTCTCCTCAATCCCTACATGGCATATTAAGGGACACCATTTTTTCTCTATGCTAGTAGCTGTGATCACTGGACACTGTTTAATAGGCACTCAGCTCATGATTCCTGCTGAAGCTGTAGGGATAAAGAGAAGGATGAAAGCGTCAAATATCTCATGCCCGGTCTTTTGTATAAGTAGGGGAACATATTTAGGATCCTACTTTATGTTGGATCTAAGAGACATTCTGGAAGTTAAGTTGAATGATCTGAGAACCTTTCTGCGGAGTAGTAATTGGTTCGCCACGGACTAGTGTGCGTCTCTTTTTATAATAAACAAAACAATTTATACACACGTCGTTTCTTCAGCCTCATCCTGTAATATCGGCAGGAGGCATCATATGGCTTGAACACCCCTTAACCATACCGGACCATTTTACATGATCAACGATGGGATGGACGGAATATGACATCGCGTGGTAACACAACGATCCTCATTGGACTAAGTGTGTCAATTGTGGCAGCCACTTCTACCCAATCTAAGGTTCATTTCTATGACAAGGGATGATTCGTTTCGATAGGGAAATATGTTTTTAATAAAGAAATATACACGAGGGTGGATCAATAAGTCCAGGACTTTGCGAACTTCCCTCGTAGTTATATGATATGCAACGCTGCTTCCATCAAGTACCACCTGTTAATAGACTACTGTCAAGTTTTGAGCAAGCTCCGTCATTTGCTTTGCGTTTAACAGCTGTTCAAAATATAAAACCTCGTGCATTTCTTTAAAAATGGAAAAACTGAATCTCGAGTGCTCATTAAAAATTAATTTTTTGCAAAAAAAAAACCAAGGAAAAGCTTGATAAATACTATGGAGACTCTGCACCATCGATTTCAATGGTAAAAAAAAGTGGTTTACTGACATTCGTTGTAGTCGCACAAGTATAAATAACGCTGAACGTTGTGGACGGCCAATTGAGGTCAATACACCCCAAAATGTCGAAAAAATCCACGATATGGTGTTGGTCGATCGAAGAGTAAAAGTGCGCGAGATTGTTGATGCCATAGACATTTCATATGGTAGTGTGGTTTTGATTTTAAATGCTCAGTTGGGTTTAAGAAAGCTGTCTGCAAGATGGGTGCCGCGTTTGCTCTCAATTGACCATAAACGATCGGGTGCACACGTGTGTAGTCTCAATGATACAATTCCATGAATTGGGCCACGAATTGGTACCTCATCCGCCATATTCTCCGGATATAGCTCCCAGTGACTATTTCCTATTTCCAAACCTTAAGAAATGGCTCGGTGGAAAGAGATTTAGCTCCAAGGATGAAATTATTGATCAAGCAAATGCCTATTTTATGGACCTCGAAAAATCCTATTTTTTTGGAAGGGATATAAAAATTGTAGAAACGTTGGACTAAGTGTATTGAGCTAAAATGAGATTATGTTGAAAAATTATTTTTTTTTCTAAAAAAACTGTGTTTCATTCAAAAAGTCACGGACTTATTGATACGCCGTTACTTTGTTGTTATGGGAAGCATGCTAAGGTATTACAGGTAGGGGCAAAAGTAATCACCCAATGTTCTTTTGCTGTAATTTTTTTAATGAAAAGCTTTGTTTCTGCTTGTGAAATGTGTTTATTTAATTCAATAGAATTTATTCCATCAAGTTGAGAAAATGATATCGGCCAAGTGGCCACCGTCAGAGTTAATAACCATACGGCCTCGTTTTATGACATTTTCCATCACTCTTGCCAGGACTTCGGTCGACAGCTTCTCGTATTATTGGCGAATATTCTCCTTAAGGGCTTTAAGAGTTTAAGGCTTGCTGACATAAACCCGCGACTTAAAAAATCCTCATAAAAAGAAGTCTGGAACGGTTAAATAGTGGGATCTGGCCGGCCATTGAAAATCACCAAAACGAGAGATTAAGCGACCCGGAAATGCTTCCTTCAGAATATCAGTTGTGGCTCGGGCAATGTGCGGCGTTGCACCGTCCTGTTGGAACCACATGTTCTCCAGTCCCAATTCATCCAATTGAGGAAGAAAAAATTCAGTAATCATGGCGCTGTAGCGCGCGCCTTCCATACTCATCGTTTGGCCCGCGAGGTTCTAAAAAAATGACCCGATGACTCTTCCAGCGTAAACAGCACACCACGCAGAAACTTTGAGCGGGTGTAGTGCTTCTTCGTGGGTGATACACGAATTTTCGGTGCCCCAGAAATGATTCAGCCTTATTACGAATGTTGTTCTCGTATTTCGACTACGACAGTTTTGTAAAAGATTAAAGACAAAGTTGGCGTGTTATCTTTAATATTTTATAAAACTCGTAGTCGAAATACGAGAACGACATTCGTAATAAGGCTGATTAGTTTGTTTATTCACGTAACCGCTAAGATGGAAATGAACCACATAGCACATGTTAACATTCGATGAAAAATCGTCTACCTCTTCGTTGAGATTCAGGATATCTTGAGCTGATGTCTACAGCTGATGCACTGCCTGCACTTTGTAAGGGAACATCTTCAAACCTTTCACCAAAATTCTGCGTAGCAGCGATATTCTCAGCAGAACGGCTGCTCCGGGGCCGGCCAGCCTTGAAAAGATCTCGTGTTGTCCTAGTATCTTCAAGGCGAGTGGCCAAACGCCGCAGTGTTTGCCCAGTTGGTGTCGGACGGTCAGGAAATCTACGACGAAATTCAAGCAGCCCCAAAAAACCGACGAATTGTTGCACAAAAAAATGGAAACAATTATTCCGCGTTCGAGTCCAAACAGAACCAGACACATGGAAGAAAGAGCGTTTGTCGACTTCGGATGTTTTCTGGAATTTGTTTGAAAGTTTGGAAAAATGATATTAATTAAATTGTTTTTACTGCATTTAAAAATGTATTCACTTTTATTGTATTGTGTTTAACAATAAATTATTTGAACCCTTTTATTTAAATTTTTTTGCATTCACGTGCACCATCGTATGTATGTGTTGGTTTCTCTTATGATTTTCATGAACATGTGGCAACTTCATTCTCTCAATAGAGAGATTTCGTGAGAGCGCCGCCAAGAATTTAGAAAAGATTCTATTCTACCGGCGAGTCGTCAGCCGCAGAAACCACGTCGTCGTCTGTAGCGTGTTTGATTATGTTTAGACTCTTCTTGTGGAGTAAACCGATTCATGGCTTGTCGATTTGTATTCTGCGCTGGTTTACTTCAAAAATGTCAAAACCGAATTGATATTTGGCGTTATAGGGTTTTCCAATAGGGTCTTTCCTTTTGTCCCACCTTGTATAAGGAATAAACTATGATTATTTTCTATAGTAAAATACTTTTCTGTTCTGTGGAAAATACGTTTTTCTTCAATGGGAAAATATGCTCATTTTCTGTTAGCAAAGGTGATTTTCTTCTAAAAGGTTTTTCAACAGAGACGCTACAAAAGTAAATCGATAGGGACAGCAAACGACGCTATATTTTTTCCCGCTCTTTTGACATTTCTCTTCAGTAAGGTTTGCCATTTCATCATGGAAAGATATACGAGCCAACAACGAGTCGAAATTATTAAAATTTACTACCGAAATTTGGAGTCAGTGGCCTCAACTTTAAGAGCGCTACGTCCAATTTATGGTCTTCAGCGATGAGACTCATTTCTGGCTGAATGGCTTCATCAATAAGCAAAATATGCGTTATTGGTCAGACAGCAATTCATACGTAATCCATGAGTCATCATTGCATCCCGAAAAAATTACGGTTTGGTGCGGTTTATGGGCCGGCGGCGTCATTGGGCCGTACTTCTTCCGTGATGATCAAGACCGGCACATTACTGTGAATGCGAATCGCTACCGTTCAATGATAACCGAATATTTTTGGCCCCAATTGGATAATATGGACTTGGAGGACATGTGGTTCCAACAGGACGGCACCACAAGCCACACAGCGAATGCCACAATCAATTTATTGGAAACCAAGTTTGGTGAACGTGTTATCTCACGAAATGGCCCAGTCGATTGGCCGCCTCGGTCGTGCGATTTGACGCCGTTAGATTATTTCCTGTGGGGCTACGTCAAGTCTATGGTCTATGACAACAAGCCAGCGACGATTGACGAACGTGAAATTGCAGCAGTATCGGCCGATTTATGCTTGAAAACCGTCGAAAATTGGGTTCAGCGTCTGGACTTCTGCAAGCGTGCCCGTGGTGGCCATGCAAAAGAAATCGAGTTCGATACATAATGGCATCGAATGTACTTTCACAGGTATAAAGAATTTCATTGGTATCTAAAACCGGTTTTGTTTTATTTAAAAAAACTTTTGTAACACTCTTATTGAAAAACCCGATATTTAAAAAAAAACGTTATTTCTAATAAAAAGTTATGGTTTTTTTCTATAGAAAATAATGCACACTTTCTTTGGGAAAATATGTTTATTTTTCCTGGAGAAACAAGTTTTTCTCCTATGAATAAATATTCTCCTTTACTATTGAAAAAAATTTTTCTTTTTTCTTGAGAAATATTTTTTTGACGTAGAATACGTCTTACCTTACGGTATGAGGAGTCATGTCAGGTTTTTATTGTTGTAATCTTTATTTCATTGAATTTGAGGAAACGGCTAGATGAATTTTTTTAAAATTCTTTTTGTAGGTAAATGATGATGTTATCTTTCGTTTGATATACATTTCAAATTGGTTGATATATTTCTAGTATTTTAATTTCTCAAATGAAAATTGTTTAAACACATACACTCAAACATATGTGTGGTGTTTGGTTGAGTGTTTTTGGTTGCTCAACATTGCTTAGGAACATGTATCTAGTAAAAAGTGAAACGAACAGCAAGCTAATGTTGCTTGGCAACATGTATCTAGTAAAAAGTGAAACAAACAGTAAGCTAACGTAATAAAGTTTTTTTGCGAAAGCTTCAATAAAGCTGTTGTAACATTAATTTTGAATTGTAAAGCGTAAAGCTTTCACACAACGCTCGAATGCTAATGCGAAGACTCGATAAGGTAAACCTTTTTTAATATTAGGGCGGCCCTCTCAACATTCGCAGAACTTATTTCAATAAAAATATTAATTAAAATACATAAATTAAATTAAGTTTAAAAAAATTGAACATAATATTTTTTTTAAACGGACTTGAATCAAATGCCGTTGGTAAATATAAAAATTAGAGCAGATAGTTGTCCGAGGCCTTCGGCCACGGACTGTCCCTGCAGGCTGTGTCAGAGACACGGCCATTAAGTTTAACGTAGAATACGCCATCCGATAAGACAGAAAACATATATAACAATAAATGATAAATAATAGAAGCAAATGAATTTATTGTTATATACGTTTTCTGTCTTATCGGATGGCGTATTCTACGTTAAACTTAATGGCCGTGTCTCTGGCACAGCCTGCAGGGACAGTCTGCTGTAATTTTTATATTTACCAACGGCATTTGATTCAAGTCCGTTTAAAAAAAAATATTATGTTTAATTTTTTTAAACTTAATTTAATTTATGTCTTTTAATTAATATTTTTATTGAAATAAGTTCTGCGAATGTTGAGAGGGCCGAAGGCCTCTGACAACTGTCTGCTGTAATTTTTTCTGTTAGTAAATATCCTGCTATACTATAGAGAAAGAAGCTTACTTTGTCTGAAGAAAGATGCTTCCTTTCTGAAGAAAACATTCTAGGGGAAAAATTATTGTCTATAAGGAAAAAAGCTTTTGAAAATATACATTTTTCCTGGAAAATTTAAATTGTTTCCCAACAAACATCCAAGTTTAAACAATTCCCTTTCCTTTTTTTCTCAGCACCACCCAAACACTTTACACCTCATGCCTCCAGCAGTGGTTCGAGTACGGTCAAAAGACCATGCACCAAACAAAAGTTCGTCTACAATCGTCCCAAACCGGATATACTGCAGAGTATTCTGCGTTCCAAGGCCAATCCCGAGTACAATTCACGACGTCTCTGGTATGAGCTGAATATGCCAGAATGTACAAGTGAAATATTAGATGGAAAAATGTTATCAACCACCATACCTGCCAGTCTGCTGTGTCACACCCGGGAGATGCGTTCCAAGCGCAAAATACCAACCAAAAAGAAAGCACGTAAGTACCCGGCGGAACATCCATCCACGGCCCCTTTCAACTCCACCATTGTCATCAACATATTTGCCAGCAGAATATAAGTTTACGTTAGATATGATTACAATTTGTTGCACATGATTACCCAGCAATGTGGGTATTGTTGCATTGAAAACATCCCCAGACCAAAACTTTCCATCCCATCGAAAACTTCTTTATCTTTAAAATGTGTGTGTGTGTGTTTTCTTTTAGAGCGGCCTTCATACATGCAAATGCGTTTGGAACGAGAAAACTTTCGCAAAAAGTTAGTGGAATTAATTGCCCGTAAAGATGATGAGGTAGCTGAGGTATTGGAGGGAGGACAACAACCTGACACCGCCTCCGCCATTAATTTGGAAATCGATTTTCCCAATAAGCAGGAAAAGGAGGTTCTACGTTATTACTACTACATTAAACACGGCATCGACACCATCCATGTCTCACCAATGAGCAAAAAGGTGTTGAACAGGTGCGACTGCTTTGTGATGGTATTGAACTGATAGTGGGATTATCGAATAATTGGTGGCTTAATTGTTTCATTTCAGAATTAAAAATCAAATTCCTCCCGTCCTGAATAAATGGGCCGTAGCTTTGAATGAAAATATCGACGAGATCAAATCGGATTATGTGTTCTCCATGAAAAAGGCTGTGGTGGATTTTGTCCTGCAGAACTCCTTGACGAATTTGAAAAAAGAAACTAAAATCGCATTGACACCTGAAAGGAAGGAGGTTAATACTATGATAAACAGATGGAGATATAGGTGAGTTAATAATGAGTGTATAACAATCTAAAGACAATGCCATATCCCCGGAGAAGCAACAATAAAGCCTCCACAATTAATTTGTTTTTCTAGAAAGTTCTAGGTTTGGAGAAGAAATATACTTCGTTTCGTTTAGTATTTTAGTACTTCTTCGACTGACTGTGAACTTCTAAAGAAAACAGATAAAAACATTAAAATTCATTTGAAAAATTCAATTATGATGGTTACACAAATTTGAATACTTTTGCAAAATGCACGCTTTTACTTTCATCCTTGAGTTCCGCTCATATCCTTTGCACTTAGTAATATTTGTAAACCTTTAAATTATTTCCATTCTTTGCCACATTATTTAAAAGTTTCTTCAAAACACATTTTTCCCTATATAAAAGTTTAAAAACAAAACAAAAAATTCTTTAAAACAGAAATTTACTTAAGCGAAACTTTTAACCCCTTAAAGATGAAAAACGCAGGATAATAAAAAATGTTATATATGAACGTTACTCGTTCTTTTTTCGTGCTGTAATAAATTACACATATTTGCATCTTGACTTGACTTAACCAAATATACTTTATACTCCTTAATCCACGTATGTACGTGGTCCAAACTCACATGCTATTAAGGACGATGCAATAAGGGGAAGGAGTACTCCTCGTTTGACATCAACAAGAATTTTTTATTTAAGTTTTTCTTTACGTTGGTTTCGTTTTTGTTGGTTTTGCTTTTTTCCTATTATTTTCATTATTTTTACTTAAAAAATTTGTTACGCTACGGTATGAACAAAGTTTATTATACTTTCGCAAGAAAATAAGGGTCTTGGGTCGAGGATGGTATGACAATTGAGGGAAGTTAATTGAAAGAATATTACATATCCACCACGAGGTAAGGAAGGACTTTTAAGTTCAGCAATTCGTGGCACAGATGTTCTAAGGAAAGTTTTGCTATTACGTAAAAAATTTGGTAATAATCCTTGAAGGGAAAAAGTTGCAAGCTGTTTCACATCATGTCTCTTGGAACTATGTAGCTAAAATCCGGATGATTTTATTAGATTTTAATGGAAACTGGCTGGTTGGCAATACCCGAGTTACAACATTGCAACAAAATCTTGGCTTCAACAGACATTAAAGGACAACCAGTTGATTTTGTGAAAAGGGGAGCGATTGTCGGTGAATATCTGGCTAACGTGCGCAACAACGCTAGTTCTAGCTTCAGTCTGGGTATCGAAATACAGATCGACAACCTATTCTGTGACTGAAATAGATTAGGGGTAACATGTGCCGTTACACAAAAGTACAAAAAGCGCAAAGATGATCTAGAATTAGACGACCAGAAGATGTGCGGAATTTGGCAACCCTGATAAAATAGAACCAACAAGTGCTAGAAATTCACTCAAAGACATTTCTCTAACGCGTCATATCTTGATTATTTCACACTTTTTGCATAGCTTATGTAATTTTACTTCAACTTGGTTGGATATTGTGTAATAATGAAATATTCAATGAAGAGAGTAAGAGGTAGAAGAGAGAATGATTAGAGTTTCACTCGTTGTGTTTGTTGGCATTTGAGTGAAGAGAAATTTTGACTGTCTACTTGTACATCGTTTTTGAAAAGCGTGCACAGAGGTGCAAAAAAATGTACTCAAAAGTAAATAGAGTTTACACAAAAGTAGAATGCGTGGCCCCAATCGGGCACTCTTTGGGAAGTTAAACTTTTTAGGTGGGTTATTGATATACCGATCAGCAACCTTTTCTGTGACGGAAATTTATTAGCAGTATTACGTCGCGGACTTGGGACTGTCCGTGGAGGTCTAAAGTTTCTGATTGCCATTCACTTGGGAGTGGCCAGAAATGATTCCTTCATTGGGCAGTCCAAGCAGCTCACTACTTCCACGCAGTAAGTCCTGGGCAATGGCTTTTCGGAAGCCTCCGTTAGCTAGCTAGAGTGAGAAGGCGAAACAAATGAGCATCAAATCAGGTTTAGTAGGTGAGTGATGTCACTGAAGCTCATCAAACAACCGAGCATATTCTTTTGTCCTTAGAAGGCGGATGAGCCAAACATACGGGCCAACAGCGGATAGAAACTAAAAGAAGAAAATCCAGGTTCAACATATCGCATCCTGGTCAGGGTCTGATCCATAATAGGCGGCTGCAATCAAATATCCTGGCAGTAGGTAAAATGCAAAAACACGGTGGGCTGGGTTTGCCTCCCGCCACCGTTCATAATGGCAGTGGAAATAAGTAAACGAACAAGAAAACATAAACCACCCCTATTTGTTGACGATCCCCGCAAACATTATAAGGACCACGATTTACGGATATGCACTGGGAATGTAAGAACTTTATATAGATCCGGTGCAAGTATCCAACTGGCAGATGTCCTCGAAAGTTATAAGGCTGGCATTACCGCTCTCCAGGAAATGCGATGGACAGGACATGGCTGCACAAGAAAAAGAAACTGCGATATATACTACAGTTAAAAAAAAAAAAAAAAAAATGGTTTCCCATTACATCCCATGAAGGGACTGGAGAGAACTTCTCACAATCACTGAGCTGTGCGCTTTCCAGTTTTCACTCACTGATGGGGACCTACAGTTTTACACCGATTCCGAACGGTAATTTGAGAAGATTTTTCATGGCTAGATACTCGATAGTGTCGCCGTCACTATGCGAGGTGACCGCCGCCGAAAGAATTTTTTTTTGAAGGTGGTCAGAGCCGGGTTCGAACCCAGGATCTCATGTACAAGAGCCGCGCACACTAACCATTGCACCACCGACGGCCACAAATACTATACTACAGTTGCCATGAAAAAAAAACATGAATTTGGTTGCGGATTTGTAGTTGGCAAAAGACTGAGACATCTAGTCTCTAGGTTCAATCCTGTGAGTGAACGTATAGCCACAATCTGCATAAAAGCGAAATATTTTTATATTTCCCTAATTTGTGTGCATGCCTCGACAGAAGAGAAAGATGATGATGCCAAAGACATTCTATGAGCTCCTAGGGGAAACGTATGACCGCTGCCCTGGCCATGACATTAAGATTGTACTAGGAGATTTTAATGCCAAAGTAGGAAGGGAGAATGTGTTTAATCCAACTATTGGCAATTTCAGTCTACATGCTGACAGTTCCGACAACGGTATGAGACTGATTGACTTTGCCGCGGCAACAAACATGGTCATTAGTGGTACAAGATTCCAGCATAAAGACATCCACATGGCTACTTGGGTATCCCCAGATCAAAGAACTAAGAACCAAATTGATCACGTGGTAATTGATGGAAGGCACTCATCCAGTGTAATGGACGTACGAGTGATCAGAGGAGCTAACATCGATTCTGATCACTACATGGTAGCAGCAAAGGTTCGCTCAAGATTAAGTAGAGCGAAAATTGTACGAAACCAGACGCAGAGGAAGCTGGACATCGGAAAGCTGCAATTATCAGAGGTAGCTACAGCCTACTCAAGGAAGATCTCGCAACTTTTGGCATAGAATCCACCCCCTCCCGATGACGATCCTGATGCGCAGTGGAAACCCATTTCCGACTCTATAAAAACTGCCGCAACAACCGTACTTGGTTTCGAAAAATCGCTTCGCAATAAACCGTGGTACGATGAAGAGTGTCGCATTGCAAATGACGAAAAGAACGCTGCACGTATGGTAATGCTTCAGTCAATAGCAGCGCGAGCTGCAACTGAGCGGTATAGGGAGAAAAGAAAAGAGGTAAACTGTCTCTTTAGGCGTAAGAAACGGCAGTGGAGAGTGAGAAAATTGAGACATACAGAAGGAAGAACGAAGCCCGAAAATTCTATCAAAAAGTTAAAAACGGAACTAATGGACATGGTTCAGGGCCCCCCTTCTGTAAAGACAAGGACGGAAATGTGCAGAGCATGTTGGGAATATGGAGAGAGCATTTCTCCGCGCTACTAGTACCTGAGATATCCAATGACGATGGGACAATCGATCACAATATGGACGACGACGTCGATTGCCCCCTCCTAACCAAGACGAGGTCAGAACAGCTATTGCCCGGCTTAAGAACAACAAAGCCGCAGGAGCCGATGGATTACCGGCGGAGCTGTTTAAGGCTGGCGGCGATGAGCTGATAAGGTGCATGCATCAGCTCATTAGCAAAATTTGGTTAGATGAATGCATGCCCGGCGATTGGAGTCTCAGTGTACTATGTCCCATATTTAAAAAAGGTGACCCGAGTATTTGTGCCAACTACCGTGGAATAAGCCTTTTATCCATAGCATATAAGGTTCTATTAAGTATAATGTGCGAAAGACTGCAACCAATTATCGCTGAACTGATTGGACCATACCAGTGTGGCTTTAGGCCTGGAAAATCGACAACTGACCAGATTTTCACGATACGCCAAGGCGGCCTTCGATAGCCCGATACGGGAGAAACCCTACGAAGCAATGTCTGAGCTTGGTGTTCCTGGAAAACTCATACGCCTTTGCAGGATGACCCTGACGAACACCAAATCCGCAGTGAAAGTTGGTAAGGATTTTACCGAACCTTTCGAAACTACGCGAGGCCTCAGGCAAGGCGACACCCTATCGTGCGATCTCTTTAACATCTTAATGGAGATCATTATGAGAAAAGCTGCTGTCAACATGAATAAAACCATCAGCAGCAAAAGTCATATGCTGCTCGCGTATGCTGATGATATAGATATCATTGGGCGCACAATTAGAGAAGTTACTGCGGTTTTTTCGAGAATTGAGAAGGAGTCAGGAAAAGTGGGTCTGACGGTAAATGAAGACAAGACAAAATTAATGGTTTCAACGAACAGGGCCTCCACGCGATTAGACCAAAGCGTGAACGTTGATAACCGTTATAACTTCGAGGTAGTGGACGAATTTATATACCTCGGATCTGCCGCGAACAAAAACAACAACGTCAGCCTTGAGATCAAGCGGAGAATTGTACTTGCGAATAGATATTATTTTGGGCTAAGCAACCACTTTAGAGATAAAGCCCTCTCTCGAGTAACAAAAGTCCAGCTGTACCAGACTCTCATTCAACCTGTCTTGCTTTATGGCGCAGAATCCTGGGTCCTATCACAAGCAGACGAAACATCTGTAGGAGTCTTTGAGAGAAAAATACTCCGAAAATTGTATGGCCCTATAGTGCACAACGGCGAGTATCGGCGACGCATGAATCATGAGCTGTATGAGCTTTATCGAAACCGAACTCGAAGGAAGACGAAAAATAGGAAGACCAAGACTCCGCTGGAGGGATCAGGTTGACGAATCCCTGCGTACACTTGGTATTGCCAACTGGAGAAATAAAATAAAAGATCGAACTGGTTGGCGAAATATGTTATCTTCGTTTTGTAAGGTCCCTGACCCCCAGGGGTTGTCCGTGACCGGATAAGTAAGTAGGTAAGCACGTCGCGTTACACAAAAGAACAAAAAGTGTACACAAAGGTACAACAAATTTTCACAAAAGAAAAAAAGTTTACACAAATGTACAAGACGTGTGCCCAAAATACAAAGGTTGTACAGAAAGCACAAAAAGTGTGTCAAAATTTACAAAAACTGTACACAAAAGTGCAAAAGATGGATAGGCTGAACTAAGAAATTGTGGCAAAAAAACGATTCCACGAAATACCCCCCAAGAAATAACGCCCAGGAATTAGAACCCAATGAAATAAACCCAAAAAAAAAGAAATAACATCCCAAAACAAAGAATGAAATAAAAGCCAAACAAAAATGAAATTAACTCCACCGCAAAATGGTAACAAAGAAAGGCCTTGTAAAAGGCCCATTTGGAAACCCCGATTGGAAAACGAAATAACTTCAAAAACAAAAAAAAAATTAAATACTTTTCAAAAAATGAGGTTGTTTTTCATATGAAATAACACCCAAAAATGTGTGAAAAAACATTGGAGATTATTTCATTTCTTGTTTGGGGGTTATTTCCTTTTGGGGGTATTTCGTGCAGCCAAAAACACTACGCCCATTAAACACATTGAGGCAAATATACTAACCCACTTAGATAAAACCAGCCATATGTACAGTATTGCAATTAAAATAGTAACTGCCTACAAATATACGCTATCACTCACCGTACAAGACGAACGGTAATGATTTCATTACATTTCATTACAATGAAGAAAACGAGAGACATACGACCAGAAAAAATAAACTCTCATCTACTAACACGGCAAAACGAATGTACATCCATGCTCATCTATACATACGAACGAATAATCATAGTCATCGGACAAGAAAGAGTTGAGAAAAAATTTCAAATTCCACAAGAGTTGGTATTAGTTAGCGAGCGCGCCTCTTCCCAGCCACAATTTATTCTGGTGGCTCTCGCGAATCCGGAGCCAATAGGTTAAACGTTTATTAGGGCTGTGTTTTGGAACGAAGTTCCTTATCGCACATTGCGGGATGGGGACTAAATGAGAAAAACTAAACAATTTTTATTTAACACTATTATGCTACAACCCAGTATTATCAACTATATTGGCTACTTTTGCTTTGGTTTGTGTCTAGACTAACATATGTTGGAAAATTTCTTGGTTAATGTGAAGTTCTCTAGCTGAAGCCTGTAACCAATATTTACTATATATTGTAGTTTTGAACCCAATAGAAAGTAAATTTAGAAAAGTCAAAGTTTAAAAATATAACATTTTCTTAAATACGAGAGCGGATCAATAAGTCCGTGACTTTTTGAAGGAAACAGTTTTTTTCCAAAAAAAAAATTATTTTTCAACATAATCTCCTTTTAGCTCAGTACACTTAGTCCAACGTTTCTGCAATTTTTGTATTCCTTCCAAAAAATTGGATTTTTCGAGATCCATAAAATAGGCATTTGTTTGATCAGTAATTTCATCGTTGGAGCTAAATCTCTTTCCACCGAGCCATTTCTTTAGGTTTGGAAATAGGAAATAGTCACTGAGGGCTAAATCCGGAGAATATGGCGGATGAAGTACCAATTCGTAGCCCAATTCATCGAATTTTTTGCCCCATTGAGACTACACACGTGTCCACCCGTGCGTTTATGGTCAATGGAGAGCAAACGCGGCACCCATCTTGCAAACAGTTTTCTTAATCATTTAAAATCAAAACCACACTGCCATATGAAATATCTATGGCATCAACAATCTCAAGCACTTTTACTCTTCGATCGGCCAACACCATATCGTGGATTTTTTCGATATTTTCGGGTGTATTGACCTCAATTGGCCGTCATTTGTACTTGTGCAACCACAACGAATGTCAGGAATCCACTTTTTTACCATTGAAATCGATGGTGCAGAGTCGCCATAGTATTTATCAAGCCTTTTCCTTGGTTTGATCGAGGTTTTTTTTTCGCAAAAAATAATGTTTAATGAGAACTCGAAATTCACTTTTTCCCATTTTAAAAAAAAATGCACGAGGTTGTATCTTTTGAACAGCAGTAGTAATTTCACAGTAGTCTATTAACAGGTGGTACTTGATGGAATCGAACCCACATTCTCAGGCAAAAGGAACGCGTAAACTAGCCATTGTAACGGCGATGGCAACTTAATAATTACTAGATCAACAGATATTGAATTGTGGCCGATGGTAATCAATTCTGAACCACTGTGCACGGTCACCTCGCATACGATATAATGTATTGTATTAAATAATGTCGACTGTATGTATTAAATTGCCTAGATAGGGTTAATCGTATACAACTCTTCGGAATTGGTGGAAAAATCTCTAAACTGTCAGTGTGGGAATCCCTGCTAGTGTAATAAGAAAATAAGTTAAGTAAAATGTCAAACACTGTTGCTTAAGCATCTCATACATACCGTGATACTCTACGATTGACAAAGAGCTTTATGGTCAGGAAACCAAAAGCTTAATAATTCGGTCCTCTATAAAGCGTTCCGTGCCTGTTCCCCCACAAGTCCTTCACCCGTCATTAAATCAGTGAAACATCACCATCCAGCGAAATGAAAGATACTTTTTTGGGATTCAAGAAGAACAGACACGTAAATCGATTTCAAGATAGCAAGATTACGGCTGTATCAGGGATCTGATTACAAAGCACAGATGTCTGTAAAAGCTTCAGGGTTAACGTAATGACGAAAGAAGTCTCAGCCTCGTAGGACGTTTGGAGGTAAAGCGAAATATTAGTCTTCATCTCGATACAAGCTCACATGGAAGTTAGGCAGAAGTTTTTAAGTTGAAAAAGCTGCCAAGATGATTTCGGAAAAGTTTTATACTTTGACTACCATCACCATCATTATACACAGCCTCGAAGACTTGAATTCCCAATGTATTGTAAATGTATCAATTTTTTACGATACTCAAATTCATGTAGATAAGGTTGTGTAATCTTGAGACTAATCTATACGCCAAGAAGGCTGGGGAGTTGGCAAGTTCTCATAAAATATTAAATTTAAAGACATTTTAAGAGCCCATCATGGGAAGGCAACTGACAATAAATACCGATAGTGGATTTCATTAGGAGTATGTAAGTGAAATTCCTATATTGAAACTTCCCCAGATCCCATTGGTGTCTCACAGTGGGAGCCCAAAAATAACAACTTCGGTCATCAGAAAATCGTTAACCGTTGTCAATCTTTGAGTTCTGTTTCTACTAGAAATGTTTCTGATGTGTTAACATCTATAGTCCCTAAACTCACGAAGTGAACACATCCAAACACAGTTTGTCCGACTGCGATCACATACTGTTTGGCTTTAAACTCCTCCGAAACGGCTGGAACGAGTTGTATGCAATTTTGTGTGCATATCGGGTAGGTCTCAGAATCGGCCAACATCAATTTTTCATACCACTAAATGATAAGGGTGACCCACCCCGATGTAGAGCACAGATTTGTCCGACTGCGAAACACAGATTGTCAGACTGCGAAAAAACACACACTGATGTAGCGACAGCGAATAGTTATCTTGTGTGGGTGCGGAGCACTCTCAGAGCAAAGAGAATAATGACGTGATTATACGTACATATATACAAACGAGAAAGCAAGAGAGCAACGGAAATTGTGTGAACTTGTGTAGCGTATGTACGAACATAACAATGTACATATGTATGGACATGTGTACGTTGCTTTACATTCTCTTTGTTTTTTGTGGGAATAAAATAAAAAGTATTAAGCAAGAAAATAATGACACATGTTCTCGTGCTTGCACTGGTCTGTAAATAATTTTAAGTATTAATATGTGATTGACCGCTGTTTTTTGTGATTGAACGCTGTTTTTTTATTTTCCAATGGAACATTTACTAATGTGTTCATAGAAATCGAACAGGTACCATGTAACAAAAAGGTGTTAACAACGTGAGTTCGAACACTCATTGGATTTTTTTATATACTTGTAGCTCTAGTAGAACCCTAAAAAAATATGCAGATATGCCTAATTTTCATCATATTTGTGTGGATTTAGGCTTAGAATCGGCTGAACTGTTTCCAATTATTTGGATGAATCTCCCACTGTGCGCTGACCATGTAGTGTACGAGAGAGACGTAAACCTAGATCTCTGGAGTATTCGCTAACAGTCTATCTGCTTTTGAATAAACTCCATCTGCCCAGACATCAACCTGAATTTCCCCACCTGATATCATAACGTGCCAAGGAGATCTAAAGATCACCAATCACCTTCAGATATATAAGAAACATCTTCGATTACGTCAAATTTTACATTCAGCGAGTTCATGATACCCCTTTCGATGAACTGTTAGCCCTCTGGATTGGGAGTTCATGAAGGGATTCTAGAAAGCCGGTTACAACAAATAAAACCCTAAGGAAACAACTTAAATTCATGGTCGGATTGAACCGACTTCATTCCCTTCTAGATACCTTCTGCTCAGCAGAGTTATTCAGATACGTATTACCCTGTCGCCTCCTATCTCATTAGGTTTCGGATGCGCCTAGTACCTATCCCAGTGTACTTTATCGTTAGAAGACTTGACCCTAGTAATATAAACCAGTTCTCCATTACAAAAGAAAGTCTCCTGCCTCCCACTCGCCTTCGATATATTTGTTCATTTAAGTCTATGACTTACAATCTACGACATCCCTATGTGCACAAAAACAGATGCTGAAGTGTGAGTTCTCCAAATCAGCTACGAGTCCGTAAAACCAAAAACCGTATCAGTGAAATTGCGATTTTGAGGATCCGTTTCGCACCCGTTACGTGCCCGTAAAAACATAGAAAGTGAGTCAGTGAAATTGTAATTTGCTGGTTCCGTTTCGAGCCCGTAGAAACAGAAAAACGAATTTGAAATTGCAAACATCTCGTGAGGAAACCAAACTCCTAGTTCGGTAAAGGGATGCCCGATCACCCAATATCACAACGAATCCGTTTCGAATTCGCAAAAATTTATAAAAGTGGATCCGTCACGAATCCATTTTATTTACAGAAAACCAACCCGAAACGGATTCGAATGGGAAGTCCGTTGCGAATACGAGATGGATCCGAAAAAACAGAAAAAACGATCCGTTTTTTGAGAGGAATTTCATACGTAAACGGATTCGTTATGTGTCCGTTACTGATGTCCGTTTCAGACAATATATACGAAGAAGGGAGTACGTCTCGAATTCGAACCGGATTCATATGGCACACTGGGATGTTGAAAGTCTTCGTGACCCTGTAGTTGACGGTGCCGGAAGAATCCTCATTCAGTACTTTAATTGAGAAACCAGTCGCTCTTTTCCACATTCTCGAACTTATTCAGGCTGAACAATGTTTCAATCAAAGTGTAATTCAATATTTATGATAACAGAATAAATTCTCCTCCAGAACATTCCACTCCCTGATCGTGTCATGTACATTCTCCGTTGCAAAAATGACATGATATTACCTCTTGTCTAGTGGTAATGATAAATCGTATATGTATATGGAAATGTCTCCAGCAGTTGCCTTTATTGCAGTTATTGTGCGCGGTTATTATACATGAAAACGTGTGTCTGATCCCTGCTCTGACCACATTACATTTCTTTTGACGACGGTCACGTCGATTAGTGACAGCGAACCTATCGACTACTTAGTCATGAGACGTCTTTGGAAAATTCTGTTCGGAATCGGTGTAAAACCCAATCAGTGAGTGTAGAACTCCAGGGTATATAATGCGAAATAGCTTTTTGTTTTATCTGGACAACCTAGCAGATGTTTTACTGGCTGCTTCTTCCGACATTATCTCCAAGTCCGAAGGATTTTACAGTGATCAGGTAAAGATGAGCAAACTCTTTTTAGAATGAGCTTTCCTTTGAATCGTTCATATTTCATTTTCCTCCATTTATTTCACTATCCTCGTTTATGGGGCAATCATATCTCCCCATGTACATTATGGGAAAAAATGGGAGTGATAAAAAATGTGTGTGTGTGTGTGCTTGAGCGTTATTAAGAGGTTGTAATGGAGTAGGTGGAACAGATGGGAGGGCGGACGAGTATTGGATGGAGAGCTGGGAATGGAGTGCGTAGTATATATGTATATACATACTGGCACATAAAGTATCGAGACATTCACACATGTGTTAGCAGAACTTGCTATGTTCAGAAGGTGTCAGAAACAAGTCCTACTAACAAATGGCTATAATTCTTAAATTCTGTAGATTTATTTTTTTTTCTTTTCAAACCTTTCATTCGTTCACTCTAAATCAACCCAAACTCTAGGAAGATTTGAGCCACAGCTGTATAAACATTAACCATCGCCGTTCCCTTTTTTAGACAACTTCAACAGTGGGCAAAAATAAAAGAAATTGAGTATTATAGATAAAATACCACCGTATTCATAACGAAAAATAAGCCACCGGCTATCATCTGACTAACGATTTTTAATTCATAACATTTCAACTAAACTGTGTCAAACGAGTTGCCACGAAGCGAGCGAACATATGCTAACTTTTACCAAACGGCAGTCGTAACAGTAAATCATGACTATTAAGGTTAAATTTTCCTAAAACAGGAATGTTCGTATTACAGTTAGACCCTAGATAGGAAATTGTTATGAATCAGCTCTTGCTTATCAAGTGACTAAGCCTAAAAAACATACTAGTTAGACACTTATTGCATGACTATCAGGGTTGCATTTGCCTATAACAGGAATGTGAATATTAGTGTTCGACAGTAATTATGAAAATGTTATAAATTTACTCTTGGCTATCAAGTGACTGAGCCTATAAATCATTCTAGTTCGACATTCATTGAATGACTACCAGGTTAGCATTTGCCTAAAACAGGCATGTTCAGATTAGAGTTAGACCGTAGATAGGAAATTGTTATGAATTGCCTCTTGGCTATCAAGTGGCTAAGCCTAAAAAACATTCTAGTTAGACACTTATTGCATGACTATCAGGGTTGCATTTGCCTATAGGAGGTATGCTAATATTAGTGTTCGACAGTAGAAATAAAAATGTTATGAATAATCTCTTGACTAGCAAGTGACTAAACATTAAAAACATTCTAGTTAAACACTCGTTGCGAGACAATCAGGGTTGCATTTGCCTAAAACAGGCATGTTCATATTAGAGTTAGGCAGTAGATATGCAAATGTTATGAATCAACTCTTGGCTATCAAGTGACTAAGCCTAAACACATTCTAGTTAAACACTCGTTTCGTGACAATCAGGGTTGCATTTGTCTAAAAAAGGAATGATCATCTCAGAGTTAAGCGGTAGATAGGAAATTTGTATGAATAAACTCTTGGCTATCAAGTGGCTAAGCCCAAAAAGCATTCGGTTAGACACTCGTTGCATGATTATCACTGTTGTATTTGCCTAAAACAGGCATGTTCACATTAGAGTGAGACAGTAGATAGGAAAATGTTATGAATTACCTCTTGGCTATCAAGTGGCTAAGCCTAGAAAGCATTCGGTTAGACACTCGTTGCATGATTATTACTGTTGTATTTGTCCAAAACAGGCATGTTCATATTAAAGTTAGACAGTAGATAGGAAAATGTTATGAATTGCCTCTTGGCTATCAAGTGGCTACGCCTAGAAAGCATTCAGTTAGATACTCGTTGCACGACTATCAGGGTTGTATTTGCCTATAGCAGGCATGTTAATATTAGTGTTCGACAGAAGACTAAACATTAAAAACATTCTAGTCAGACACTCGTTGCATGACTATCGGGGTTGCATTTGCCTAAAACAGGCATGTTCACATTAAAGTTAGACTGTAGATAGGAAATTGTTATGAATCACCTCGTGGCCATCAAGTGACTAAGCCTAAAAACATTCTAGTTAGACACTCGTTGCGTGAGAATCAGGGTTGCATTTGCCTAAAACAGGCATGTTCACATTAAAGTTAGACCGTAGATAGGAAATTGTTATAAATTGCCTCTTGGCTATCAAGTGGCTAAGCCTAGAAAGCATTCGGTTAGACATTCCTTGTACGCTGCTTTCATACAGTGACAAACTTTCGTTGTGAATACGGGAGTTCATTGCCTGCAAGGGCTATTGAAGGGTGGTTTTCAGTGATATATCCGTTCTTGTGGATACGGATATTTAGATTTGGAAATTCCTTCAAAATCCAAATGTGGAATAGATAGGCGACAACTTCTCACAAGCAGTGACCTCTGACATTTCTTTCCTTAGATTCATTGATAGGGGCATACACTTTTACATTGATTCCGAACGGTTTTTGTGAAACTTTTTCATGGATACTGATCCTATTGTGTCAATGTGACTAGCGAGCTGATCGTCGCCGAAAGGAATTAGAGATCAGACCGGGGATTGAACCCACATTTTCATGAATATATATTATATACTATATATTACACTCTGGACGGATTGAATTTACTGTTCTAGTAGCAATTACTCTCAACTTCTTCAGGAATTTCTCTGACCTCTCCAATTTCTTAACTAATTCCTACCTTGTCCCACCGTTCTTTATGTTAAAGTCAATGTGCGCTTAAATTCATTCTCTTAGATTTTATAAATTTTCCTTCACGCTTTATGCTCTCGTGGCTTTTTGTAATAAAAAAATTTTCACTTAGTTTTTCCAACATATTAATACCGAAATCCCTTTTTGCTTCCAGGTCTCTGTTGTGGATTACTTTGTCAATTCAAAAAAGAAAAACTATAGTATGAGTTCCTTTTTTAAGCTCAGAGTTGCTATAAAATAAATATGTCATAAATATTATAAGTTATGCATCGCTGATTTTATAAGACAACAATCTGATTGAGTCAAATTCATTTCCGTTGCTTTTTAATATTTTCGTTACATTTTTCATGCTTTCCTGGTTTTCAAAATTCTTTTTTTTTGTTCGTACAAGGAAATGATTTGCTCAGCACTTATTTCTGGTATACCATAAAGTTGGAGATATAGTTAAACTAGAATAATTTAAATATTTTCTGTGAAGAATTTTTTACAAAACATACCATGAAACATTTATCGTTTTAAATAAAATTTCGTTTAAATAAAAAATTATAGTTTGACAGATGGAAACAGTAATAGTGAGAAATATTTGATGATTCCATAAGCAACGACTCAATTTGTGTCATGTGCTGGCGAAGCTACAGTAGTCGCAGGACATATTTTCAATCATTTAGAATTATAAATTTGTATATATTTCGCAGTCTAAGACCTAGGTACTTTAAGAAGACTTGTTTATTTCTTACTACAACTTTCCCTTTGACTACTAAGTAGTACCATACAACCGAGAATACCCAAAGGGTAGCGAAATATCGAAGAATAAAATTAATTCAAAATACGACCAAACGCTCGAACAAATTAATTTTTGAATATAAGACAAAAGGTCGGATAAATCATCACTTATTCACTCCTAGAGATATTTCGCCTGCCTGCGATAAGAACCAGGATTCTGCGTCATAAGGCAAGACAGGTTGTATTAGAGTCAGTCATAGCTGGGCGTTACCCGAGAGAGGGCTTTACCTCTAAAGTGCTTGCTTGGCCCAAAATAACATCTATTCGCAAGCACAATTCTCCGCTTGATCTCAAGGCTGACGTCGTTGTTTTTGTTTACGGCAGATCCGAGGTATACAAATTGGTCCACCACCTCCAAATTATAACGGTTATCAACGTTCACTCTTTGGTCTAATTGCGTGGAGGACCTGCTCGTTGAATCTATTAATTTTCTCTTGTCCTCATTTACTGTCAGACCCACTTTTGCTGACTCCTTCCCAATTCTCGAAAACACCGCAGTAACTCCTCTAATTGTGCGCCCAATGATATCTATATCATCAGCATACGCGAGCAGCATGTGACTTTTGCTGCTGATGGTTTTATTCATGTTGACAGCAGCTTTTCTCATAACGATCTCCATTAAGATGTTAAAGAGATCGCACGATAGGGTGTCGCCTTCCCTGAGGCCTCGCATAGTTTCGAAAGGTTCGGTAAAATCCTTACCAACTTTCACTGCGGATTTGGTGTTCGTCAGGGTCATCCTGGAAAGGCGTATGAGTTTTCCAGGAATACCAAGCTGACACATTGCTTCGTAGAGTTTCTCCCGTATCGTGCTATCGAAGGCCGCCTTATAATCGACAAATAGATGATAGGTGTGGATTTGTTTTTCGTGTGTCTTCTCCAGGATTTGGCGTAGCGTGAAAATCTGGTCAGTTGTCGACTTTCCAGGCCTAAAGCCACACTGGCATGGTCCAATCAGGTCAGCGATAATTGGTTTTAGTCTTTCGCACATTATACTTGATAGAACCTTATATGCTATCGATAAAAGGCTTATTCCACGGTAGTTGGGATATAGACTCGGGTTACCTTTTTTAAATATGGGGCATAGTACACTGAGACTCCAATCGCCGGGCATGCATTCATCTAACCACATTTTGCTACTGAGCTGATGCATGCACCTAATCAGCTCCTCGCCGCCAGCCTTAAATAGCTCCGCCGGCAATCCATCGGCTCCTGCGGCTTTGCTGTTTTTAAGCCGGACTATAGTTGTTCTGACCTCGTCTTGGTTAAGATGTGGGCAATCGACGTCATCGTCCATGTTGTGATCGATTGCTTCATCGTCATTGGATATCACAGGTACCAGAAATGGATATCTCAGGTAGAAATGATCTCTCCATATCCCCAAGATGCTCTACACATCTGTGATGAGATTTCCGTCCTTGTCTTTACGGAAGGGGAGCCCTGAACCATGTCCATTAGTCCCGTTTTTTACTTTTTGGTCCTTGTTCAAATTGGGATCTTTTGCCACATCGTCATTGGATATCTCAGGTACAAGTAGCGCAGGGAAATGATCTCTCCATATTCCCAAAATGCTCTGCACATCTGCGATAAGATTTCCGTTCTATTATTTACAGAAGGGGCCCTGAAACATGTCCATTAGATCCTTTTTTGACTTTTTGGTAGAATTTTCGGGATTTGTTCTTCCTTCTGCTTGCATCAATTTTCTCACTCTCGTGCTTTCTCCCCTGCCGTTCCTTACGCTTAAAGAGACGGTTTACCGCTTTTCTTTTATCTCTATTGACTGTTGCAATTGACTGAAGCATTGCCATGCGTGCAGCGATCTTTTCACCATTTGCAGTGCGACACTCTTCATCGTACCATGGTTAATTGCGAAGCGGTTTTTCAAAACCAAGTACGGGTGTTGCGGCAGTTTTTATAGATTTTGAGATGGGTTTCTACTGCGCTTCATGATCGTCATCGGGAAGGGGTGGATTCTGTGCCAAAAGTTGCGAGAGCTTCCCTGAGTAGGCTGTGGCTACCTCTGATAATTCTCTCATTCTCGCATTCTCTGCGATTCGTTTCGTGCGATATTCACTCTACTTAATATTGTGCGAACCTTTGCTGCTACCAGGTAGTGATCAGAATCGATGTTAGCTCCTCAGATCACTAGTACGTCCATTACACTGAATGAGTGCCTTCCATCAATTACCACGTGATAAATTTGGGTCTTCCTTGATCAGGGTCTACCCAAGTAGCCTTGTGGATGTCTTTATGCTGGAATCTTGTACCACTAATGCCTATATTTTCTGCCGCGGCAAAGTCAATCAGTCTCATACCGTTGTCGGAACTGTCAGCATGTAGACTGAAATTGCCAATAGTTGGATGAACCACATTCTCCCTGCCTACTTTAGCATTAAAATCTAATAGTAACATCTTAATACTATGGCCAGGGCAGCGGTCATTCATCTCCTCTAGGCGGCCTAGAACTCTTATATGTCTTTGGCATCTTCACATTTCTCTTCTGTCGGGGCATGCACACAAATTAGGGAAATATAAAAATATTTATTATGACTCACAGGATTGAACCTAGAGACTAGATGTCTTAGTCTTTTGCCAACTACAAATCCGTAACCAAATTCATGTTTTTCCTTACGGCAACTGCAGTATATGTCGCAGTTTTTTGTCTGTCTCTGCGATGCGATGTAATGTGCTAGCGTTGGAACTTCTAACATGTCGAGGGAAACGTATATTAATCAGCTAATATAGTCATTACAAAGGAACTAATTACACTGTGAGACAAAATTATATTTTTTTCAAAATAATGGGGTTCTGTCAACGGATTCTGGTAGAAAGGTCTAAAAAATAATATACGTGTATCGGTGTTTTGCCAGATCTGATCAGAATTTTTTTAGGGGAGGTCAAAGTTTCCGCCCCTCGGAACTTTTCTGCAACATATCGGCATACAAAATTGTGTGTTCCTTACTTCTGAGGTACAAAATATGTTCAGAAGTTTTATAGAAAAGATTCAGATAAACATTTTTGTGGAACAAATTTACCCTCTAACTGTCACGTATAACCATAAATTTTACTTTTTTTTTGAAAACTGGCAAAAAACTGCTCCAAATCGACGGGGGGCGTGGTCAAAATGTTGTACAAAAATTATCGCCATAAAATTTCACTGTATGTGTCCGAACACTAGAAAACACAAAACTTAGCCCAAGTGCTAGAAATTAAGCAAAAACTAACTGCCTTCTAAGGGTTAATAATGAATTTTGTCATTTTGCTGTTTCCATTAAAAATATTCCCCATAATATAATGAATTTGGTCATATTTCAGCTTTTATCTAGCACTTGGGCTAAGATTTGTATATAGTGAAATTTTATGGCGATAATTTTTGTAGAACATTTTCACCACGCCCCCCGTCAATTTGCAGCAGTTTTTTTGCGAGTTTTCAAAAAAAAAAAGTAAAATTTATGGTTATAACGGGTTTTTCAACAGAGACGTTACAAAAGTAAATCGATAGGGACACCAAACGACGCCATATTTTTTCCCGCTCTTTTGACATTTCTCTTCAGTAAGGTTTGCCATTTCATCATGGAAAGATATAGGAGCCAACAACGAGTCGAAATTATTAAAATTTACTACCGAAATTTGGAGTCAGTGGCCTCAACTTTAAGAGCGCTACGTCCAATTTATGGTCGTCATAATCGTCCTACCAGATCAACAATTGAGCATCTAGTGGAAAAAATTGAATCCACAGGCACAGTACAAAATGTTCCCATGCCACTGAGACAAATAAGTGCCCGTAGTGTCGAGAATATTGCTGCCTCTGAGGCTTCAGTTCAAGAAAGCCCAAATGTGTCTCCCACAACGTCGTTCTCAAGCGTTGGGCATCTCTGTGACAACGTTGTGGCGAATTTTGCGAAAAGATCTTGGCCTGCATCCTTACAAGATCAAACTGACGCAAGAACTGAAGCCGCTTGACCACCATAAGCGTCGTATGTTCGTGAATTGGGCTGAGCAACAACTTGAAAATGATTCGGATTTTCATCGGAAAATCATCTTCAGCGATGAGGCTCATTTCTGGCTGAATGGCTTCGTCAATAAGCAAAATATGCGTTGTTGGTCAGACAGCAATCCACACGTAATCCATGAGTCATAATTGCATCCCGAAAAAATTACGGTTGGGTGCGGTTTATGGGCCGGCGGCGTCATTGGGCCGTACTTCTTCCGTGATGATCAAGACCGGCACATTACTGTGAATGCGAATAGCTACCGTTCAATGATAACCGAATATTTTTGGCCCCAGTTGGATAATATGGACTTGGAGGACATGTGGTTCGAACAAGACGGCGCCACAAGCCACACAGCTTATGCCACAATCAATTTATTGGAAACCAAGTTTGGTGAACGTGTTATCTCACGAAATGGCCCAGTAGATTGGCCGCCTCGGTCGTGCTATTTGACGCCGTTAGATTATTTCCTGTGGGACTGCGTCAAGTCTATGGTTTATGCCAACAAGCCAGCAACGATTGATGAACTTCGTACGAATATCGAACGTGAAATTGCAGCAGTATCGGCCGATTTATGCTTGAAAACCGTCGAAAATTGGGTTCAGCGTCTGGACTTCTGCAAGCGTGCCCGTGGTGGCCATGCAAAAGATATCGAGTTCCATACATAATGGCATCGAACGGACTTTCACAGGAATAAAGAATTTCAACAATTGGAGGATATGTGCATCAGGAGTTTAAACAAGTTTGTCGATTTTATATGTGATTTCGGGGTAAGTGCTGGAATGAATTGATTGTCAATTTAAATATTTCAAATAATCCACTTCAATCTGTTTTCTTTCCATTGTTCCAGAAATCCAAACCGGGGTTTGTAATATCCGTCATGTTGGAAGATGAAGATGTGATTGTGTTTAATCCGAATTTCTCGAAATTTCAAAGTGAAATGGTTCGCATTATTGAATCTATAGTGTTGGCAGTTCAAAACCTACCACGCATTGAGAGTAAACTTTATACAGATCTCAAAATTTCCGATAAACTTATATTGACACCAGCCGTACCTGCGTCCATTATAGCTGACACACGCAATCGTATTTGCGCTATTTTGGAGGAGCAGCGTATTGGGCCCGAGCTACGACTACAAGATTTCGATGAATATATTGATCTAATGAATGGCAAAGATGCGGAGCGCATATCCAGATTTATATCTGCTGATCCTCCATTCGAGTCATTCTGTGACATGGTTTATCAGTACCGACTGAAAGAAGATCAAATATCAGGAATAAAGAATTTCATTTGTATCTAAAACCGGTTTTGTTTTATTTAAAAAAACTTTTGTAGCGCTCTTATTGAAAAACCCTTACGTGACAGAGGATTAATTTGTTCCACAAAAATGTTTATCTGAATCTTTTCTATAAAATTTCTGAACATATTTTGTACCTCAGAAGTAAGGAACACACAATTTTGCATGCCGATATGTTTCAGGAAAGTTCCGAGGGGCGGAAACTTTGACCCCCCAGAAAAATAAATTGTGATCGGATCTGGCAAAACGCCGATACACGTATATTATTTTTTAGACCTTTCTACCAGAATTCGTTGACAGAACTCCATCATTTTTTTTTGGTGTCGCACAGTGTTATAGGACTACGAAATGTGTTCAAAGCCTTAACTTTTACAATATTGAACTAAATTATGTTTCAGCTGGTCTATGTTGAAGGAGGCATTACAAGAAGACTCCCTAACTTTTCATTTTTTCAGATATGACGAAAATCGTTGTCGTCTCAAGAGAACCCTATTTTGTATTCATCGCGCTGTGGCCAATGTCTTGGAGTTATGGAATACTAAATATAAGGAAATAACACTGGTCGATGCTAATGAGTTGTCCAAGTCGGCAGTACCATTTGAATTGTTCAATTTTGCGGTAAATTTCTGAAAGATGTTCCAAAGTGATTTAACTATATAATAATTAACTCGCTCCAGTATACGGTGAGCCGTCATGTGGACGATACCAAGGAGCTTTTGAAAAATCAATGGTACGGAGAAATCCATACAATTCTACTGAAAGCCAGCCAACGCGGACATTTGCCCGATGTACGAAAGACCAGATTGATACAACGTTTTTATAATTGTGTGGCCGCACTGATGACCCAACAATTGGAGGATATGTGCATCAGGAGTTTAAATAAGTTTGCCGATTTTATATGTGATTTCGGGGTAAGTGCTGGAATGAATTGATTGTCAATTTAAATATTTCAAATAATCCACTTCAATCTGTTTTCTTTCCATTGTTCCAGAAATCCAATCCGGGGTTTGTAATATCCGTCATGTTGGAAGATGAAGATGTGATTGTGTTTAATCCGAATTTCTCGAAATTTCAAAGTGAAATGGTTCGCATTATTGAATCTATAGTGTTGGCAGTTCAAAACCTACCACGCATTGAGAGTAAACTTTATACAGATCTCAAAATTTCCGATAAACTTATATTGACACCAGCCGTACCTGCGTCCATTATAGCTGACACACGCAATCGTATTTGCGCTATTTTGGAGGAGCAGCGTATTGGGCCCGAGCTACGACTACAAGATTTCGATGAATATATTGATCTAATGAATGGCAAAGATGCGGAGCGCATATCCAGATTTATATCTGCTGATCCTCCATTCGAGTCATTCTGCGACATGGTTTATCAGTACCGACTGAAAGAAGATCAAATATCACGCAACATATGGGGAGTTATCAGGATGGGCTTGTATGAATTCCATCGTGAAAAGTTTATAGCAAACCTGGAGAATTTTGGTAGGTATATGCAGGAACAGTTACTGACGCATATGGTCAATGACCAGCAAGCGAAAATCTCTAAACTTGGCAAAGAATATGAGTCTATAGCGAAGAAAGCCTTAACCATACCCAAGGACACAGCCGAACTGATGAGCTTGAAAGCATACGTCATTAATACCGAAGAGAATGTTGTACCTGAAATGGAACAGAGATTACGAGTTAATATGGGTCATATCTTGTGGCTAATGGATCATACTTTATACTCTCCCTTGCAAATTAAAAATAATTCCAATACCTTCCAATGGTATTTGAAATTGCCCTCCCTATTCGATGAACATCGTGTCATAATTGCTGACAAGACCATTGAATACCAGGAGCTTTTGAAAAAGCGCATCGACACCTTCCGTCGAGAGTTGCAGACTTACAACGAACAGGTCCAGACCTATGATGAGTGGGGCGATATTAAACAATTGGCCAAGTACAAACGAAAGGCTACTATACTTGATAATCGCTTGGTGGTGGCCATGGACACTATAGACAGTATCAATGAGGAGGAAACTTCGTATGGCTGGGATTTATCACAATATTTTATAAGAAAGAAGACTCATGATCAATTAAAGCCTTACAAGTCATTGTACGATGCAGCTCAGGAGTTTATGGATAAATATGAGCTATGGATGAATGCCCAAGTTGGCACCTTCGATCCAGATGAAATTGAATCGGACGTGGCGACTGTGTATAGAATAATACAAAAGTTGGAGAAACAAATGGGTGATCATCCAACAACGATGATATTAATAAAGGATGTGAGTATTGTTAAAAAAAGGAAAGATTAGGAAAACTTTAAAGGGTTTTATTACTGTCCATTAGGGTGTTCCATTAATAAATTTTTTTTGCTCAAGCTTAATTTGAAAGCTTATAGGGTAAAGCATTTTGGAGAATTTTTTCAGATTTTTCGGAAGTGGTTTAGAGGTCGCGCAAGTCGAATTTCCTCCAAAAAACGGGTATTCCGGAGGTTTTTGGAATTTTACTTAAAACTCGATCAATAACCACGATTTTCTTAGTTTGCAAGTCAACATTTTTGAAGCTAAACGTCCAAACTTTTATTGTATATGTACAAACCAGCAGTGTTGGCAATGATTTTGCTCAATAAGGTACCACGTACTAAATTTTTTCGTAAATTTTGGGGTAAATCTTGTAAATAACGCTTAATATAATTTAAAATTCCTATGAAAATGTAACAAACTAATGATGCGCTATGAAAGACGTATAAATTCCAAGCAATTTTATGGAACACAATTTTTAATTTGCTGTTACTGTTCCAGAGTTATACCATTTTAAAGCCTTTTACCCATTGTATGAAACTAATAATATTATAATCTGTTTCCTATTTTTGCATCAGATTTGCTTTAAATTTCTACGAAAATTTAGAATATTAATTATGCACTTTAAAAGATGAGTAAATTCCAACCAATTTTCTAAAAAAAAATTATGAATTTGCAGTTACTGTTCCAGAGTTATGCCACTTTAAAACCCTTTACCCATTGTATGAACCTAATAATATTATAAACTGTTAGTTGTCTTTTTTCATAGGATTTGCTTTGAACATTGTATTATTGAAAAAATCTACATGCGCTAAGTAACGACAAAGAATTACACGTAGCAAAAAATTGGCCCGGCAACATATTGCAGGAACCATATATATGATTGCTTGCAAACATATATATGCTTCCTGCAATATGTTGCTAGGGCCGATTATTCTGCGTGTAACTCTTTGTCGTTACTTAGGGCATGTAGATTTTTTCATGAATATAGTGTTTGGAGCAAATCCGATGCAAAAATGACAAACAGTTTATAATATTATTAGTTTCATACAATGGGTAAAGAGCAGTAACTGGAACAGTAACAGGAAATTAAAAATTTTTTCTAAAAAATTGCTTGGCATTTATCCGTCTTTTAAAGTGCATCATTAGTTTTTTAAATTTTCATAGAAATTTAAAGCAAATCCGATGCAAAAATGACAAACAGTTTATAATAGATTTAGGTTTCATACAATGGGTAAAGAGTTTTAAAATGGCATAACTCTGGAACAGTAAAAGCAAATTCACAATTTTATTTTACAAACTTGCTTGGAATTTATACGTCTTTTAAAGTGCATCATTAGTTTTTTAAATTTTCATAGAAATTTTAAGCAAATTCGATGCAAAAATAGCAAACAGTTTATAATATTTTTAGGTTCATACAATGAGTAAAAGGCTTTAAAATGGCATAACTCTGGAACAGTAACTGCAAATTCAAAATTTTTTTCTAGAAAATTCTTAGAAATTTATAAGTCTTTTAAAGTGCATCATTAGTTTTTTTTTAAATTTGCATAGGAATTTTAAAAGTTATGAAACATTACTAACAAAATTTATCCAAAATTTACGAAAAAATTTAATACGTGGTACCTTATTGAGCAAAATCATTGCCAAAACTGGTGGTTTATGCATATACAATAAAAGTTTGATCACTTTGCTTTAGAAATGTTGACTTGCAAACTAAGAAAATCGTGGTTATCGATTGAGTTTTAAATAAAATTCAAAAAACATCCGGAATACCCGATTTTTGGGGGAAATTCGACATGTGCGACCTCTAAACATATTCTGTAAAAAAAACTTCAAAAATAGTTTACCCAATAAGCCTTCAAATAAAGCTTGAGCAATCATGACAATCGAAAAAGGAAATTTTTTTTGTGACATCCTACTGTCTATATTCTACTTCAGTTGTAGTAAAGGTCATATATACGAGGGGTAACAACGAAAGTTTAGTCTCAAATATTAAATCTTTGACTTTGATTTCATCAGATCTCTGGCTTATGATTGTTTCGTATCTCTCCTAATTATAATACCATACTTGTCTGTTTCCAGATTAAAGAACAAATCGAAGCATTCCGTGAACATATGCCAATTATCTCGACTCTGGGCAATCCTGGAATGAAGTCACGCCATTGGGAATTAGTATCCGAAATTATTGGATTCCCTATTAAAGTGTCGGCCGACTTGACTTTGGCACGTATTATTGAATATGGTTTGGAGGATTATGTCGCTAAATTCGAAAATATTTCGGAAAGCGCCACCAAGGAAAATAATTTGGAGAGAGCCATGTCGAAAATGGTGGGGGAATGGGAAGATATATCATTTTCAGTTTCACCCTATAGGTAAGGACACTGATTGCCAGTATGCTTATGTACTTACTAATCTTCAAACACATCCTTCAGAGATACTGGAACCTTTAAATTGGCAGCGGTTGATGATATACAGGTTCTACTGGATGACCAAATTATTAAGACACAGACAATGAAGAGTTCACCATATATCAAGCCATTCGAAAAGGATATCATGTAAGTCCAAGGTTCCTTTTGCTGCTTAAATTTATATTTAATGTTTCCATATTTAGCAAATGGGAAGCTAAATTGATTCTGTTACAAGATATACTCGATGATTGGTTGAGGGTTCAAGCAACCTGGATGTATTTGGAACCCATATTCTCCAGTCCTGATATTCAACAGCAAATGCCCGAAGAAGGAAGACGTTTCAGTGCTGTCGATAAGGTGGGAATCTTTTAACCAGAACAAGTTTATCCCAAACCTGTCAATCTAATTCATTATTCATTCTTCAAAAATGTTCACTTTTAGATTTGGAAGGAACTAATGAAACAAGTCAATACCGATCCTCGTGTAATGACCGTGGTGGAAATTGATAAAATGTCTGAGAAACTTAAGAAGGCCTTCAATCTATTGGAGATTATACAAAAGGGCCTTAACGCGGTAAAATATATTTTCTTGGGAAAAATGTTGTTAATCGCATTGTGTCTCGTCCTTTTTAGTACCTGGAAAAGAAACGTTTGTACTTTCCCCGTTTCTTCTTCCTATCGAATGATGAACTTTTGGAAATTCTATCCGAAACTAAAGATCCAACTCGTGTCCAACCACATCTCAAGAAATGCTTTGAAGGCATTGCTACTTTAAAATTCACCGAAGAACTGGAGGTTACTGTAATGCGTTCATCGGAACGTGAGGAGGTGGAATTGGTCGATATCATATCGACGGCCAAAGCGCGTGGCCAGGTGGAAAAATGGCTTCTAGAACTAGAGATTGATATGAAGAAGAGTATACACAAGAAAATGAGTGAAGCTTTCTATAGTTATCCAAAAAGTGTCAGGCATGAATGGGTCTTGGTGTGGCCTGGCCAATGCGTTCAATCTGTTTCCTTGACATACTGGACTTTGTATATAACCGAATGCTTCTTCTCGGATGATCCGAAGACCAACTTGCGAAAGTATTTGGAAACTAATATAGTACAGGTAAACTATGAAATGTTTCGTGATGCCGGCGAGTTCACTAAGTTTCCCACATTTAAATTCTTCGAAAGATTAATCGTATTGTGGACTTGGTCAGAGGCGATTTAAGTACCCAGAACCGCATTACTTTGGGGGCCTTGGTAGTGCTAGATGTTCATGCTCGGGATGTATTGGCGGAGATCGTAGAGATGGAGGTGTCGGAGCTAAATGATTTTCAGTGGTTGTGCCAGGTAAGTAGAGTAAAACGCCCGTGAGCTACAAATTGTTGTGCATCTGTTTTTATCCTCCAGCTCCGCTACTACTGGGAAGACAATAACCTGGATACTCGCATGATCAATTGTTCCTTGAAATATGGCTACGAATATCTGGGCAATACTACACGCTTAGTGGTTACACCGCTAACAGATCGTTGCTATCGAACTCTATTCAGTGCCTTGCATTTGCATTTGGGTGGTGCACCCGAGGGTCCCGCCGGAACGGGCAAAACGGAGACGACCAAGGATTTGGCCAAAGCGGTGGCTAAACAATGCGTGGTCTTCAATTGTTCCGACGGCCTAGACTACTTAGCCTTGGGTAAATTCTTTAAGGGGTTGGCTTCTTGTGGAGCCTGGTCCTGTTTCGATGAATTCAATCGTATAGACTTGGAGGTGCTATCGGTGGTGGCTCAACAGATACTGACTATACAAAGGGGTATTAACTCTGGAAGTCCTACATTGGTATTTGAGGGTACCACCCTAACTTTGGATCCCACCTGTTCGGTATTTATAACCATGAACCCCGGTTATGCTGGACGTTCGGAGTTGCCAGACAATTTGAAGGTAAGAAGTACCAGTCCTATGAAAGGATTTTAACCCCTTTCTTAATTTATATTTTCTTGATTTAGGCTCTTTTCCGTTCGGTGGCGATGATGGTGCCCGATTATGCTTTAATTTCCGAAATTGAATTATATTCCTACGGCTTCCTAACAGCCAAACCGTTATCCGTGAAAATTGTGGCCACTTATCGCTTGTGTTCGGAACAGTTAAGCACCCAATGTCATTATGATTATGGAATGCGTGCGGTAAAATCAGTTTTGAAGGCAGCAGGAGCTTTAAAACTGCGTTATCGTGATGAAAACGAAGACATCTTGATACTGCGCTCTATTAAGGATGTTAACCTGCCCAAGTTTCTCAATCAGGATGTGCCCCTGTTTCATGGCATTACATCAGATTTGTTCCCCGGCACGGTATTGCCCGAAGCCGATTATGTTACCTTCAATGAGTGCTGCCGCCAAACATGTGAGAAGAACAATAAACAATGTACGGATTTCTTTTTGGAAAAGGTCCAACAACTATACGAGATGATTGTAGTACGTCATGGGTTAATGTTGGTGGGTTTGCCTTTTGGTGGAAAGACAACGTGTTATAGGATTTTGGCGGAAACTTTGGAGTGTATGGAGAAGAGGGTAAGTTGAGACATTAATGAGCCATTTGTATGTCCAAACATATAATGTTTGTTGCCTACCCGTTTTTTAGGATACCGGCGAGAACCGTGGCATTTACACCATCATCAACCCTAAGGCTATTACTATGGGCCAACTCTATGGGCAGTTTGATGCCGTTTCACATGAGTGGAGTGATGGTGTTCTAGCTGTGAATTATCGACAATTCGCTGTTTCCGAATCACCGGATCGAAAATGGTTAATATTTGATGGACCCGTTGATGCTATATGGATTGAGAATATGAATACCGTGTTGGACGACAACAAAAAATTATGCCTAATGTCTGGCGAAATTATACAACTTTCTCCCACTACCAATCTCATATTCGAGCCCATGGACTTGGAGGTAGCCTCTCCTGCGACTGTGTCACGTTGTGGCATGATCTATATGGAACCCTCTTCCCTGGGCTGGGAACCTTTAGTTACATCCTGGAAGAATAAACTTCCAGCCAGTTTTCATGCAGTTGCCAAGCAACTTGTATCCACCTTGGTCACCCGATTTTGTCCCATATTACTGTACGTAGTACGAAAATCATCACTGTTTGAAATTGCCCCAACATCGGATGCAAATCTCATGGTGTCCCTTATGAATCTCTTCGATAGTTTTCTAGACGACTTTAAAGATGAAAAATATGTGCAAAATCTTTCAGATTTAGATATGAGAGCTCAGATAGAGGGCGTCTTTCTATTCTCCTGCATGTGGTCCATAGGTGGTTCACTGGACTCGAATAGTCGGGACAAATTAAATTTAGTTTTTAGAGGATTAATGGAAAAGACCTTTCCCGAGAATCTTTACGAAACTTTTGGTATTCCTGAGGAGCTACATGTCCCGGTGTTAACGAAACCCTTTATATTCCCCATACCCAAACAGGGGTCGGTGTTCGACTACCGTTTCATTAAAGAAGGCAAAGGTAAATGGAAACCTTGGCAGGATGATGTTACGGCAGCTGCCCCAATTAGTCGTGATATACCTGTAAATCAAATCATCATTGTGACCAACGAAAATGTGCGCATGACTGCCATTTTGGATCTGCTGGTGCGTCATGGCAAACCTGTAATGTTTGTGGGTCCCACCGGAACCGGAAAGAGTTGCTATATCATCGATTATATGCTAAAGAAAATGGACTTATCGTTCTACAAGCCTTTACTAATAAGCTTCTCGGCTCAGACATCGGCTAATCAAACGCAAGATATTATTATGTCCAAACTGGATAAGCGACGCAAAGGCGTCTTCGGTCCCCCACTAAATAAGCGATTCGTTATATTCGTCGATGATGTTTCGATGCCTTTGAAGGAGAACTACGGTGCTCAGCCGCCCATTGAGTTGTTGCGCATGATGATGGATCATTGGATGTGGTATGATCGTAAGAATATAGTACCTATGAAACTGATTGACATACAAATGATTTGCGCCATGGGGCCACCGTCGACGGGCAATACAGTAACGCCTCGTTTTCAGCGTCATTTCAATGTGCTATCGATAGATGAATTCAATGACGATATATTAAAGACTATTTTTAGTAAGATTGTGTTGTGGCATTTGGATACGAGGTGAGTTTAAAATTGAAGAGTACAATAAAAAGTCGCACATTAGAGCTGAACTACTATCTAAGTTCTGATAGCATATTGCTCTAATTTGACACGAAATAATTTAAAAAATGTTCTTTTTTTCAGAGGCTTCTCCAAAGAATTCGATCCCTGTATCGATGAGATTGTCAATGCTACGTTAACCATCTACAATAAGGCCAAGCTTAATCTTTTGCCCACGCCTGCCAAGTCCCACTATCTATTCAATCTAAGAGATTTCTCCCGAGTCATACAAGGCGTCCTGCTATCAGTACCCGAAGCCACAGAAGATTTAAGTTCCATGCGCCGCCTGTGGGTGCACGAAGTCCTAAGAGTCTATGGCGACCGTTTGGTAGAAGATGCCGATCGCACATGGCTCTTCAATGCTCTGTGCGAACAGATGCGAACGAGTTTTAGTGTCGCACCGGAAGTACTATTTGAACGCCTCGTCGAAAAGGGGCAACCCTTAACGGAAACAGATTTTCGTAGTTTGATATTTTGTGATTTTACCAATCCCAAGGCGGATACAAAGAATTACGTAGAGGTACAAGATTTGGAAGAGTTGCGGAACGTGGTCGAATCCTATTTGGTGGAGTATAATAATATGTCGAAAAAACCTATGAACCTGGTACTCTTCCGTTTTGCCGTGGAACATTTATCGAGAATATGTCGCATAATAAAGCAGCCACGTAGTCATGCTCTACTCATTGGAGTCGGAGGCTCCGGACGTCAGAGCTTAACACGCTTGGCTTCGCATATATGTGACTATGAATTGTTTCAAGTTGAAATTTCTCGATTATATGGACCGAATGAATGGCATGAAGATATCAAGGTCATATTGCGTAAAATAAGTGCAACGGAAATGCATGGAGTGTTTTTATTCACTGATAGTCAGGTATGAGCAGAGGAGACAAAGTAATTGGGTTAATAGAAGTGTTTGGAGAGAGGAAAGAATGTGCCACTTTGTCTAAGGGGAAAATATCGGAATCCGAGGAATAAAGCTAGCGAAGACAATATTTTGATAGTGCATAAAATTATATGATAAGAGTTCTGAAGCTTTCAAAACAGCTTTCTTTGAGAAAAAGCTTGTAATTCAAAAGCTACAGAAATAAATTAGTTTTAGGACGAGTTTCACCCTCGTTATTTAAAAGCTCACTTATTTTAAAAGCTCACAGAAAACTGTCATATTAAATAACATTAAAATGACAAGCATCGGGCGTTCTACAAACTCAACGTAACTATTCTTATATCTAGTTGTCAATCAAGCTAATTGATCAAGCTAGAAACGCTATTTTCGCTTAAACAGATGCAGCTTTTAGCCTTGATCTCTAAGGGCGAATTTCACACTTGTCACTTAAAAGCTCAATTTAAAAGATCACAGAAAATTTTCATATTAAATGACAAGCATCGTGCATTTAAAGTACATTTAAATGGAGAACTGTGGTGAATTGTGGAACTGGCCATTAGATCCGAATAAATATCTTTTTGAAGATTAAGTCGCAAAAGCTTTTGCTTGGCAATGCTTAATAGAAAGCCGAATATATGTATATGTTTTTTCGACCCAGATTTCAAATAGCAAAATAAAAATTTTTGACAAACTATATTTCCTTTAGAATCTATTAGCTTAAAGATCAAACTGTTGGAAGCCAAAGCTTCTTGGACCATTTAAATAGTCATATCAAAGAGCTTTAATATGGAACTTCTCAGCTTCAATTCTGACAAATAAATGCTCTTTATTTTTCTATGCTATTGTATCAATAGATTGGAAAGTATTTTAAGTTCGACTTCTTGGCAGTTTCGATTTCGGTTAGAAAAGAAAGCTTTCCAAGTCCGCATCTACTCAGAGTCGTGTGGTACATTCAGCGCCATTTGCTTGTGAAATTGTGCTTACGAAAGCACCAATTATGGAAAAATGCTAAATAAAAAAAGCTTTCGCTTAAACGTTTTCAGCTTTTAACCCAGATCTCTTAGATTCGTAGAAAAATCTTTTTGAACGTTAGGTCGGAAAAGCTTTTGCTTGGCAACGCTTCACAGCATGTTGAAAATAGATATGTTTTTTCGACCAAGATTCAGAATATCTTGTTATTTTTAATAAAGATCAAAGTTTTGGAAGCCAAAGCTTCTTGGACCTTTCAAATTGTCATGTCAAAGAGATTTTTTATGGAACTTCTCAGGTTTAATTTGGACAACTAATATCAATAGATTGGAAAATATTGGAATACCAAATCTCATCTATACACCAAAGAAATCTCAAGCTTTCCAAGTCCGTATCTACCGAAAGTCGTGCGATGCATTTAGTGCCATCTGATTGTGAAGTTGTGCTTACGAAAGCACCAATTTTGGAACAATGCCAAAAAGCTTTCGCTTAAACATTTGCAGGTTTTTGCCTAGATCTCTTAGATGCGTAGGTAATTTTTTTTTAATGTTAGGTCGGAAAAGCTTTTGCCTGCCAATGCTTAACAGCATGTCGAAGATATATGTGTGACCTGCTCCACGAAAAGGGACCTCTGCGCCGAAAAAATTTTAATTTTAAAAAAATCGCCAAAATATGAAAATAGCTAAAATAAAAAAGAGGCTATAAATCGAAAACGGTGTGCCCAATATAACAAATAATAAAAGTTTCACTTCACTGGGAGTCTTTAACCAATGGATGTCTTCAATATGGCATCACTGTTTTTTTTTTTTTTAAAAATCGATAAAACTAAAATTTTTCGAATAAAAATTCGCTAAAACGCGCTCATGTCTATATCTCGGAAACGGAGCGTCCAATCGAAAAATATCCAATTTTTCCGGGCTTCTAAGGGCGTTTCATAATTCGTATGGAAGACTTTTTGTTTAAAATAAGCAAATTTTTTTACTTTTTGAGTGATTCTTATAGAAAAAAAACGCTCTTTCAAATGCCGCAAACCGCAAGTTTCTATGTCTTTTAGTTTTTTTACAAATCACCTGTAAAGATGAACATAATTAATGAAATAAATGAAAAAATGAACGAAGCTCTTTTTTTAAACGCGTTTTTCTCAAAAACTTCTTTTCGGCGCAGAGGTCCCTTTTCGTGGAGCAAGTAACATATTATGTTTTGTAAAAATGTATTTGTAAAAATCAAACTTTAGGAAGCCAAAGCTTCTTGGACTTTAAGATTGTCATATCAAAGAGGTTTTATATTTAACTTCTCATCTTCAATCTGACAAATTGGACAAATAAAAGCTATTTATCTCTCTATGGTATAATATCAATATATTGAAAAGTCTTGTTGGCTCCACTTCTCAGGCCGGGGCCACACTGGCGTTTTCTTGTCGCGCGTTTTCAAAAGCTTTCGTAGAAGTATTAACAATCACTAGCTTTATTTTGTCGCGCGTTTTGAACTGCAACGCGCGTCGTAGAAAACCCCGACGTTGAGTTTGTAGAACGGTCGCGTTTTTGAAAGCTCTCACTCTCTCATCGTGTGTGTGGTTGTTTTGTTAGTGACGTTGTTGGTATTAACAAATTGCTTCCGTTGCTTCCATTGTTTTTCAAGCAACTAAAAGTTAAGCACAATGTATTCTCACATTAACCAGAGTACCAAAACAACAAAGAGCTTTTCAAAACGCGCGTTAACAAAACGCCAGTGTAGCACCCCAGAAACGTACTCAGCGTTGAGCGTTAGAGCTTTTGAAAACGCGCGACAAGAAAACGCCAGTGTGGCCCCGGTTTCAAAGAGCTTTTATATGGAACTTCTGAGCTTCAGTTTGGACAAGTAAAAGCTCCTTATCCTTCTTGGTATTATATCAATAGATTGGAAAGTATTGTAAGCTCCACTTCTTCGTAATTTCGATTTGGATATACTATTTCAAGGTATGGATTATACTTTCACCAAAGAAGTTCAAGCTTTCCAAGTTCTTATCTACCGAAAGTCGAGTGATACCTTTAGCGCCATCTGTTTGTAAATTTGTGCTTTCAAAATTAGCAATTATGGAACTATGCGCTATTTGAATTTTAAAAACCATCTTTATAAGGTCAACTATTAATGAATAGCTATAAGGTTCCTAAATTTTCCTCCTGGAAGTGGCATATTTTTCTACTTAAACTCCAAACTATTTCAAAGTTTTTATGATAATCAATGTAGATCAAAGACGAATCATTCCTGGAAGATATCAATAACCTACTAAACTCCGGAGAGGTGCCAAACCTATTTTCCAATGAAGAGAAAATGGAGGTGGTGGAGAAAATGGCTCAGATCGATAAGCAACGAGATAAAGCGGTACAAACCGATGGTAGTCCTGTGGCTCTCTTCAATTTCTTTGTTACCGTATGTTCCTATGATTTTATCAAATATTTTATTCCAAACTTCTCATCATCACTATTCCCCAGACGTGTAAAGATCAATTGCATGTGGTTCTGGCCATGTCACCCATTGGTGAAGCTTTGCGCGTACGTATTCGCAAGTTCCCCTCAATTGTGAATTGTTGTACAATAGATTGGTTTCAAGCCTGGCCTGAAGATGCTTTACTGGCGGTCTCTACACGATTTTTGGCTCAAGAAGAACTCACCGATTTGGAAAGGCGAGCAGCGATTGATATGTGCATGGAATTCCATACTTCAACTCAGGCATTATCGGAAGCTTTCTTTCTACGATTAAAGCGTCATAATTATGTTACGCCCACTTCATATTTGGAACTAATACAGACCTTCAAGACTTTGCTTAATAAGAAAAGGACGTAAGTATTGCAAAGACAGGCACCTACTAAACCTTTTAGGACTTCCCAGTGATTCAAATTTTTGAAATTGTGTTGATAAATTTTCTTCTTCCCCGATTCAGCTCCATTTTACTCAACAAAAACCGTTATTTAACCGGTATCTCCCAACTGGACATAGCTGCCCAACAGGTGGGAGTTATGCAAGAACAGTTGGAAGCACTGGAGCCCAAAATTAAAGCAGCCGCTGAAACTGTCGCTATACAAGTGGCCAAAGTTACAGAAGATAGTAAAGCAGCCGAAGAACAGCGCGAAATTGTCAAAGAAGATGAGGCGGTGGCCTCGGCCCAGGCCGAGGTAGCTCAAGAAATCAAAGATGAATGTGATGCCAAACTTGGTGAAGCTTTGCCTATACTCAACGAAGCTATGGCGGCTTTGAATACTTTGACAACTGCTGACATCGCTGTGGTGAAGACAATGAAAAGTCCTCCGGTCGGAGTACGCATTGTCATGGAGGCCGTGTGTATTCTGAAGGAAGTTAAGGCGGAACGTGTCGCCAATCCCAGTGGTGTTGGAATGATTGAGGACTATTGGGGTCCTTCGAAAAAGGTGTTGAGTGATATTAAATTTCTAGATAGTTTACTTAATTTCGACAAGGATAATATACCACCCGCCGTCATGAAGAAGTTGCAGGAGCGGGTATTGACCAATGAAGCCTTCGATCCGGAAAAAATAAAAACCGCTTCCACAGCGTGTGAGGGTTTATGCAAGTGGGTCATAGCTTTGTCTAAATATGATGTGGTGGCCAAAATTGTGGCACCCAAGAAAATCGCATTGGCTGAAGCGGAAGCGGCTTATAATGTAGGTTAATGATGGAAAGGGGTTAGGGGTGCTGAAGGTGTTAATCAGTAGGGGTATTTTTGCTTTTTAAATTTTAGTCTGCCCAAAAAACTTTAAAGGAGAAGTTGACTCAATTGGCTCGGGTGGAAGCGAATCTGGCGGCTATTCAGAAGGTGTTGGATAAGCAAATGAAGGAATATGGGTAAGTTATCCTGGATAGATTGTTAGGTTAGTTATTGGTGTTAATTGATGACCGACTCACTTAGACTTATTAGCAGAGTTAGTAATTACCCCCCATGTGTACCCCATACATATCGTCGTAGAGAATGTGTAGTTAACGTTTACCTATTACCCACTGGGTATGGGGAAAATAATGGGTAGCTACCCCAATGGGTACCTAATGGGGATTTACCCATCACTATTACCCATTACCCACAGGGTATGGGGAAAATAATGGGTACCTATCCACGATAATGGGGAATTACCCATTACGCTCAGGGTAATGGAGAAAATAATGGGTAGCTACCCACGACGATGGGGAATTACACATGAAGATTACACATTACCCTCAGGGTAATGGGGAAAATAATGGCTAGTTATCCACGGTGATGGGTAATGGGTTACCCAGGGAAAATATGAAAAAATTAGAAAATATTTCTATATCTCGGAAACGGTGCGCCCAATCGCAAAAATAACCAATTTTTAAGGAGTTCTAAAGGGGTTTCATAAAGTGGTCCAGTTTGTATGGAAGATTCTTTTTTCATAAAATCGCCAAAATAAGAAAATCGCTAAAATAAATGAGTGGTTATAACTCGGAAACGGTGCGCCTAATCGACAAAATAACACAAATCTTATCTCCGTATAAAGCTTTTACCACTGGATGTCTTCAGTATATCATCACGTTTTTTTTTTTTAAAATCGTTAAAACTAAAATATCGAATAAAAAATCGCTAAAAAACATATCCCATTTTTCCGGGCTTCTAAGGGTTTTTCATAAAAATATCTCCAAAATAAGAAAATCGCTAAAATATAAAACGCTGCGTCCAATGGAACAAATAATAAAGGTGTTCCTTCATTGGGAGCCTTTAATCAGTAAATGTCTTCAATATGACATCACTTTTTAAAAAAAAATCGCTAAAACTAATATTTTTCGAATAAAAAAAATCGCTAAAACGCCCTCATGCCTATATCTCGGAAACGGAGCGTCAAATCGACAAAAATATTAATTTTTCCCGGGTTTCAAAGGGGTTTTCATAAACTGGTCCAATTCGTTTAGAAGACTTTTAGTTGAAAATATCGTTAAAATAAGAAAATCGATAAAATAAAAAACGCTGCGTCCAATGGAACAAATAATAAAAGTTTTACTATATTGGGAGCCTTTAACCAAGGGATGTCTTCAATATGGCATCACTTTTTTTTAAATCTAAACCTACAAGTTTTTGAATAAAAGAATTGCTAAAACGGCTTCATATCTATATCTCGGGAGTGCCACATAATCCCCAAAATCAAAATCCCCAAACACAAAATCCCCAGACGAAAAAAAAATCCCCAAATACAAAATCCCCAAACACAAAATCCCCACACTTTTTCAGAGATATTGTCACAAAATCCCCAAACACAAAATCCCCAAATTTTTACGATATTACCGAAAAAAAAATAAAATAAATGTTGAGCGTCTTAAGAAAATTAAAAAAGTGGTTGAATCTCGAACTGATTTAGATAAAATAACTCATTTGCCTTGTAAATCTCATAATATTTCACTGTGTACCTAAAAGCTTTATAACATGTTATAAATTTCATCTTATGTGTAAACTCTTTTGATAAAGAAAAATTATTGTTTTTATCCCATTATGCAACTCTACTCTCGTTTAGTTCGTTTTTTAGTTGTGCTCCGTGAATTTACTTCATTTTCGTATTTTAAAAGTTTAAATAGTGCTTGTTGTGTTAATAGTGCGAAGATAAGTTAAATTACATTGCTTGATATAATTGTGTGTTCAGTGCAGTGCTTGTTTATACTGTTTTTGTATTATTGTGTGCAATTGGAAATTCTGTTGATCGTGTAAAACACAAACAACAACAATAATATTTGTTTGTCATTGTTGAGAACGTCTAACGTTGTAGTTGTTTGATTTTTGTTTTTCTTTCATTCTCTTTGTTTCGTTATTTGTGTGTCAGAGTTGCCATCTAGTTTTGGGAATTAATATCAAAGGGATAATAAGTTCATACGTTTTTGGGAATTTTGTCGATTTTGGAATTCTGTTTTTAGTATTTGTTTCTTATTTATTTATTTATTTTTATTTTTATTTTTTTTTTTTTACTCTGAATTAATTATAATGATGACTTGCATGAACAAAGACTGTAAGGTTAGATCGGATACCGATACTCTTATTTCGTGTTGGTTGTGTGATGGCTTGATACATGTCAAATGTGTTGGCCTTTATGCAAGAGTGGCGGACAATCTTAGTGATGACAAGGGTCTGCGTTGGTGTTGCGTGGATTGTAGAAAATTGGATGTGGAGTTCTACAAATTTTTCAGGAGCATGAAGTCCGAGTTTTCTGAGATGGAAAAGGAGCTTTCGGCTTTATCTGGCCGATTTTCCAAGTTTATTGGGATGTTTAATAAATATCCGGGATTGGAAAAGAGAGCGGGTTCACCGAAAGCTTCCTCGCCGAAAAGGAAGAAGACGGCTAAGAAGGCCCCTCCATTGTTGGTAATTCCTTCCTCGCCGAATTTAATGGACGTTAATTCTCCAGTTACAGTTTCAAGTCCAATGAAATCTTCTGCCCCTCCTACTTTTGCTGAAGTCGTTTCTGTAGTTACTATAGCTTCCACGGACAGCGATAAGTCGTCTCCTCCGGGTGGTAATCCCGCCCCAGTGCCAGGACCGGGACCAAGAACGTTGACTGTCGTACCGGCAAGGAAGACAGTTTTTGTGTCTAGACTTTCCCCCGACACGACCGAAGAGGATATACGACTTTACATATCGTCTAAATTAGTCGGGAATAATTCTAACGATTCCATACAGTGCTTCAAGCTGAAGTCACAATTTTCGGAACGTAGGTCGTCTTTCAAAATTATTGCACCGGATGATCTATTTGTCAAACTGGTGGATTCGGAATTTTGGCCTCACAGAACATTCGTAAGGGAATTTGAGTATCGGGATAATGGTAGGCGTGATAATTTTGCTAGATTACCGTCTGGAGATAAGCCAGCTCCAAAAAACTAATTGGGAGTTTGAATTTGGCATATCAGAATGTTTGCGGTTTGAATACTAAATTGTCCAGATTATTTGTTGATAGCTTTGGTTTTGAATTTGATGTCATTGCATTTTCTGAGACATGGCTTAAACCTAATGTTTTTAATTCTGAGTTGTTCTGCGATAAGTACGTAGTTTATAGAAAAGATCGTGTTGGTAAAATTGGTGGTGGTGTTTTAATCTCAATTGAGAATTCTTTATCTTCTGAGTTGGTTACAGTTGATGACATTGGCGATCTTGAGTTTCTTGTGGTGTCCATTAATTTAGGCGATTTGAAATTGTTTGTCACGTGTTCCTATATTCCGCCATCTTCATGCTTTGAGGTATATCAAGTGCATATTGACGCTATTGCAAAAGTTATTGCGTTAGCCAGTGGAAAGGACCGTATTTTAGTCTTGGGTGACTTTAACTTGCCGTCTGTGACATGGGTGTCTTTACCCGATACTAATTCTCTGACTCCATTGACACCATATGATTGGTCATCTGATTTTGTTACGCATATTTCCGAACTTGGGTTGATTTAATTGAACGACATTCCCATCTATGAATCGAGTCCTTGATCTAGTTTTAGTGGATGATTCTAACAACTTTGATATTTCTCGAATTGATCCGTTAAGTTCTCCTGAGGATAGTTACCATCCAACGCTGGGAATTAATTATACATATGATACCATGCAGGTTGGTTGCAATTGCTCTTCGTCCTATGTTGGCCTATGCTTTTCGCGTGCGAACTTTATACTTTTGAATAATCTTATCTTTGATACCGACTGGCATAGTATATGTCAGTGTGATAATTCTTTTGAATTTGAAATCGCCCTGGATGATTTCTATAATATTATTAATGGCTATATTTCTAAGTCTGTACCCAAGAGGCCAATAAGGGGTGATACTGGTCCCCCATGGTCCTCAAGGGCTCTAAATAGTCTCAAGAATGTAAGGAATAGATGTTCGAACAAGTATAAAAAATCTGGACTGCTAGCAGACTATGCTAGGTATATTGTTGCTAGGAGTAGATACAACTCTAAATCTCGTGAGAGTTACAGATTATATTTGGATAGGTTGAAGGCTAATTTTAAACGGAACCCCAAATCATTCTTTAGATTTGTTAACTTGAAGCGTAATTCGTCTTCCACACCTTGTAGGATCAAAATGAACAGTATTGAATATTCAGATGAAGAGTCTATTGCTAATTGTTTCGCCGATTTTTTCGCATCTATTTATTCCACCCGAGCCTATGATGTTTCCAAATCATACCCGTACACTGTCCGCTCTACCATTCCGTTTGATGCACCTGTCGTAAATTCTTCGTGGTTGCTAGATAACTTAATCAGCTTGAAAGCCTCGAATAAAGCTGGTCCTGATGGTATCCCGGACTCTATGTTGAAATACTGCTCGAATTCTCTCAGCTTACCGTTGACTCTCTTATTTAACGCTTCGTTGAAGTTCGGCCATTTTCCTGCAAAGTGGAAGAGCTCTTATATAATCCCTCTCCACAAATCTGGTAGTTTAGTAAATGTTGCAAATTATAGGGGAATTGCAAAATTGAGTGCCATTCCTAAACTTTTTGAGAAGTTAGTCACAGAGGTAATTTCTCATCAGGTTTCCTCTATTTTAGATCCATGTCAACATGGCTTTCGGAAGGGTCGTTCCACCGTGACTAATTTGCTTCAGTTTTCCTCTTCTATTATTGACGGCTTTATTAATGGAGATCAAACTGATGTGATTTTTACCGATTTTAGTAAGGCTTTTGATAAAGTTAACCACAATTTGTTATTATATAAATTAGGGGCAATGGGTTTTAATTGTAACATGCTGAATTGGATTAGTTCTTATTTAATGAACAGAGAACAGATGGTATCATTTGGTCGATCATTCTCAAGATCTATTTTTGTGTCATCTGGGGTGCCTCAGGGCAGTCATCTTGGGCCGGTTCTATTTTTATTATTCATTAACGACTTACCCGCCTCCATAATGCACTCTAAATTGTTAATGTACGCTGATGACGTGAAGATCTATTTTTCTTACAAGGATCCTTGTCAATATACTTTACTTCAGAGGGATTTGTCTACTTTCCAGACGTGGTGCGAGACCAATTTGATGGAGCTTAATTTTACGAAATGTAAGCATATGCTGTTCTCTAGGTCATCATTATTTTCGGCAAAATACATTTTAGGTGGCAATGTTCTTGAATCGGTGGATTCATTTGTTGATCTTGGTGTTCTCTTGGACAGAAAATTGAATTTCAACTCCCACATAATTACGATGGTGAACAAGGCTTATGGCGTTCTGAACTTTATTAAACGTTGGGCAAAGGAATTTTCAGATCCCTACGTTACGAAAAATCTTTTTACTTCACTAGTCCGCCCTATTCTCGAATATGGATCAGTTGTTTGGGACCCCCAGTACAATTTGTATGTTAATATGATTGAATCGGTCCAGAAACAGTTTCTCATTTTTTGTCTGAGAAATCTTCAATGGAACCCGAACCATAATCTTCCTTCGTATAGCAGTAGACTAGCATTGATCAGATTGCCGACTCTTAGTAGTAGACGTACCATGATAAACTCTATTACAGTTTTGAAGATAATTGATGGATGTATATGTTCTGAATTCCTGTTATCTAAGATTTTCATAAATGTCCCATTGAGACCCACGAGGTACTATAAACTCGTAAACATCGAGTTTCAGCGTTCGAATTATGCGTCCTTTGATCCAGTTAGGAGAATGTGTCGTGACTTTAATGAGCTATATCAGTTTATTGATTTCACAGGTAGTTGGGAAACGACAAAGTCTAGCATAATTTGTCATTTGAACCGATTGCATTAGTGCTGTATATTCGTTGACGTACATATGTAAATTTAATTTACTTTATCCTTACTATCTGGTCTGATTTATGATTTGGTTTTCGTTTTGCTCGTAATTATTATATATTGAAGTATCTTATGTTAATATCTCGTGATGTGCTTTTATACTTATTTATGTTAGTGTAATACCAACTGGTGAAGAATTTCTGTAGTTGGTTGTAACGTGTGAACTTATAATCCTTGCTTTCCCGTTATAGACCGGTCTATAATGTGTACGCTGTCCTCACGTTATGGGGACGTGGCCCTCTCGGTCGGTAGGGGCGGGTAAGAGTGGCGGCGATGCGTTCGCTCGATTTAAAAAAAAAAAAAAAAAAAAAAAAAAAACATTTGTGAATTCATTTTATAATATGTTTAAAATTTTAATTTCTAACTGAACTATTTTTATAACGAAATATTGTTGTTTTCCCCTTATTGTTATATATATTATATATTTTAGTTTACTACTACTATTCATGACATACCCAATGAATATTTGTGAATAAATATTTACAATTTGTTTTGAATTTTAATTTCAGAAAAAATTCCAAACACAAAATACCCATTTTCTGTGTGAAATACATTCAAATTAGGTTTAAAATCGCGGCGATTTTTAACCTAATTTGAATGTATTTCACACAGAAAATGGGTACTTTGTGTTTGGGGATTTTGTGTTTGGGGATTTTGATTTGGGGATTTTGATTTGGGGATTTTGATTTTGGGGATTATGTGGTACACCCCTATATCTCGCAAAACTAAGCGTCCAATCGAAAAAATAACCAAGTTTTCCCTGTTTCTACGGTTGTTTTCATAAATTGGTCCAATTCGTATGGAAGACCTTTTGTTAACAAAATCGCCAAAATATGAAAATCGCTAAAATAAAAAAGTGGCTATAAATCGAAAACGGTGTGCCCAATATAACAAATAATAAAAGTTTTACTTCACTGGGAGTCGTTAACCAATGGATGTCTTCAATATGGCATCACTGTTTTTTTTTTTTTTTTAAAATCGCTAAAACTAAAATAGTTCGAATTAAAAATCGCTAAAACGGCGTCATGTCTATATCTCGGAAACGGAGCGTCCAATCGAAAAATATCCAATTTTTCCGGGCTTCTAAGGGTTTTTCATAATTCGTATGGAAGACTTTTTGTTCAAAATAAGCAAATCGCTAAAATAAAAAAGTGGCTATAACTCGGAAACGGTGCGTCCAATAGAACAAATAATAAAATTACTACATCATTGGGAGTCTTTAACCATTAAATATCTTCAATATGGCACCACTTTTTTATAAACAAAATCGCTAAAACTAAAATAGTTCGAATTAAAAATCTCTAAAACGGCGTCATGTCTATATCTCGGAAACGGAGCGTCCAATCGAAAAATAACCCATTTTTCCGAGCTTCTAAGAGGTTTTCATGAATTGGTCCAATTCTTATAGAAGAATTTTTTCAAACAAATAGCCACAATAAATTTTATTCGAAAAATTGTAGTTCTCGGAATTTTTTTTTTAAAAAAAAGTGATGTCATATTGTTATATTGTCCATTGGTTAAAGCCTTCTATGGATATAATATTTTTATTATTTTTTCGATTGGACGCATTGTTTCCGAGTTATAGCCACTTTTTTACTTTAACGTTTTTCTTATTTTGGCGATTTTTTTAACAAAAAGTCTTCCATAAGAATTGGACCAGTTTATGAAAAACCCTTTGAAACGGGGAAAAAATTGGTAATTTTTGCGATTGGGCGCTCCGTTTCCGAGATATAGAAACTTTTTCTAATTTTTTCATATGTATTTTCAATCAAACATGGGGATGGGTTACCCTGGGTGACCCGTTAACCGTCACCGTGAGTAACTACTCATTATTTTCCCCATTGCCCTGAAGAAAATGGGTAATCGTGTTCCCCATTGTCGTGGGTAGCTACCCACTATTTTTCCCATTACCCTGTGGGTAATGGGTAATCGTGATGGTATTTTCCTCATACCCTGTGGGTAATGTGTAATCGTGATGGGTAATTCCCCATCGTCGTGGGTAGCTACCCATTATTTTCATATTTATCCTGAGGAAAATGGGTAATCGTGATGGGTAGTTCCCCATTGTCGTGGGTAGCTACCCACTATTTTTCCCATTACCCTGTGGGTAATGGGTAATCGTAATGATATTTGCCTCATACCCTGTGGGTAATGTGTAATCGTGATGGGTAATTCCCCATCGTCGTGGGTAGCTAACAATTATTTTCATATTTATCCTGAGGAAAATGGGTAATCGTGATGGGTAGTTCCCCATTGTCGTGGGAAGCTACCCACTATTTTTCCCATTACCCTGTGGGTAATGGGTAATCGTGATGGGTAATTCCCCATTGTCGTGGGTAGCTACCTATTATTTTCCCCATTACCCTCAGGGTAATGCGTAATCGTGATGGGTAATACCACATTGTCGTGTGTAGCTACCCAATATTTTCCCCATTACCCTGTGGGTAATGGGCAAACGATCGCTACCCATTCCCCACGGCAATAATAACCCAGGGTTACCCATTACCCACGAAATACGAACCGTGCTTATTATACCATTATGATGATACAGGCTAATTACCCTTGAATCGATGCTGCTTGTGATCGTCATTTAGTGGAATAATTTTTTTGATACTGACTATTCCAAAAATCTGTTTTTCCATTTCAGAATTCTTCAAGCCGAGCACGAAGCCTGCACCAAAAAGTTGCAACGAGCCCAGGAGTTAATTTCCGGCCTGGGAGGTGAACGTACCAGATGGTCAGATACTGCCAAACAATTGGGACGCACCTATAACACCCTAACCGGTGACGTTCTGATTTCATCTGGTATTGTTGCCTACTTGGGACCTTTCACCATAGACTATCGCGTCGGCCAAATACGAAAATGGGCGGAAAAATGTGCAGGGTTCGGAGTTGTTTGCAGTCAGGACTTCCAGTTGGTCAGTGTTCTGGGTGAACCGGTAGAGATACGCAACTGGAATATATGTGGTCTGCCCACAGATGCATTTTCTATAGAAAGTGCCATTATGATGCAGTAAGTAGCAATTAGTTATAGCAAACTTTATAATTATCCCTTTGGGGAGCGAACGTAACATGATGTAACGTAATATGAGACGATAGATAAAATTAATGCCATAAACATGTCAAAATGGGAATGTTCGCGTTTGTCCTTTGTCATTTATTATTGAAATTTTCGTATAATCCCTTTGGCACACAAGAGCATAGAGTTTTTGCAATTGGGGTGGAAGGATGTAACTATCAGGACCACTACTGCCACCACCCGCTTTAATGGCACACTCAGTCAGCCAGCCAGCCATCGTCACCACCATTTGATTACAGAACTTTTACACTCCAGAGTATTTGTGTGTTGTAGCATCAGCATCCGCATCCGCATCGTCATCATCTTATGCCAACAAAAAATTAATTACATTTACATTACAAGATATTTTAATTACAGCTTCTTAACGCAACAAACTTCTGTAACTGAAGTATGAACGTGCGAGTGGCAGGAGGTGGTGGCAAGGAAGGTATTGTTGCATGCAGCAATTTTACTACATGTTCTGTCACTACTCCTGATGATTACATCTGCTGCTGTCATAGTTACTGGCGATTTTGATGAGCATCCTCCTTAGCTGCTTTTTGAGCATTCATGTGCTACATTTTTTCGAAATGCGAAAAGGGTGTTGATGTTTTTAAATAAAACAAACAATATAAACTTTAGCTGAATAAATCACTTGAATACATTTGCAGCTCCAGGCATTTACAAGACAAAACAAAAGTTGTTGGCTGCCGATTCCAATTTCTAAGACACTTACGAAACACTTCAAACTTTAACACTTGTGATTGGGAATTGAAAAATCATAAACTCTTATGGTTTTCGAGATAACATAAAGACACATGAATCCGAAAATATCTTTGCGTGATATCTTGGAAACCAAAATAATACTTAAACTTCTCCATGAAGGGATTGGGGAGAATTTCCATGCATTGATTGGGAATTACTGTGTTACAACTGAATCAACCTTTTAGCTAGATTTGGTTAAAATACAATGTGCTTGACATTTATAGCTCTAACTAAATTTCGGAAGAAGTTTTCTGTAGTGGGTTGTTCGAATTGTTTTCATAGAGCGTCCATGATACAACTACAAGGTAGTAGCGTCCATAGATAAAGTAAACAAATAGATGAAGCACAAGTGTTGGGAAAATGTTAGTGTAATGGGTAATTTTCTAGATGTCGTTGAAAGCAATAAGTGGAATTTTTTTTGTTCCCAAAAAAAGTCACAAAATATGACAATAAAAATCTAAAATTTCATATCAAAAGAAAAAATAATTTTCAATAAAAATAAGAACAAAGCAATACAACACGTTACTTAAAGTAGAATATCTGATGGCCATCGAATTGCAAAGCCATGTCACCATCGTCTATGTCCTAACAAATTGGTTCTTCCGCAGGTTCAGCTACCATTCCTTGTTGAGAGTCCTTAGAAACTCTAACGGTTTTGGCATCTGCGGCCACAGAAGTTGCTACAGTTTTTGGGCGGGGAAGTTTTTAGATTAAAAAGACGTTCCGGGATGTTCATCTTTGGGCGGTCTTACAGGTTTTGTCCTATTCATATCCCAACACCGGCCTCATGGCTGTGAAATAGTTTTTTACATAAGAAACAAATGCTATTATGTAAAATCACATAAATTTTGTCACATTTTCAATTGTTTAAATTACTCTCACAAAAATTTCCGACAAATTTGAATAAACGTCAATGAGAAGTATGGGAAACTTCAGTGAAAGTGACAGTAGTACAGGACAGCACCTAGTGAACAAATTTGACAATGGTCGCGCTATATCTATTATTTCGTTTATCTATGGTAGCGTCAGCCCATATGATTTCCTTTGTTTACATTTCATCGTACCCAGTAAATGTCAAAGTTGTTTTCGTGAGTGCGTTCTCTTTTGATTTCATCTATCTAGGTTCAAAGTTGTACATGTATGTGTACATTTTTATCAGATGATTTTGACAATAACTGGGTACAGAAATTACAATAATGCTAATGCTGCTACCTTCTATTTGTATCATGAGTGCGTCGTTCGAGTTTTCGACAGTTCCATAAAAACCGAATGAGCTCTTCTAGACATATGAGTACTTCGGCCTAATATTCTAGGTTGATCACATACATAACTCCGATGAACATTGCCTGTGAAAATGCCTATACACACAGAGAAGAGATTCGTTGTCACAACTATATTTACAGCCAACTAAAATTTGGCGGTTCATTGGACTATCACATAATTCTGTTGTGATTACCAATAATTGTTATCAGCATCACCAAATGTTGTGCATATCAATTCATTTCTAATTTAGTTTTGGTTGCAAGAACTGTCATATTTAGTTGAAGCCACAGCAACAAGAAATAAATGTGATCTGTCAATCGAGTTTTAGTTCTAGCAATCAAATTATCCTGTAGTGGTGAATATTCTAATAGTTGGATGAACAAAAAATGAAAAAACTAATTCGGTTGCACCAAATAATATATTGGTATGCTAAACTAAAGTAATTACTTGAATTTGATGGCTGTCACAACTATTTGGTGATGCTTTAACCCCTTATGAATTTTATAGAAAAAAAGTAAAAAAACGCTTGCAGAAGTCCAGACGCTGAACCCAATTTTCGACGGTTTTCAAGCATAAATCGGCCGATACTGCTGCAATTTCACGTTCGATATTCGTACGAAGTTCATCAATCGTCGCAGGCTTGTTGGCATAGACCATAGACTTGACGTAGCCCCACAGGAAATAATCTAACGGCGTCAAATCGAACGACCGACGCGGCCAATCAACAGGGCCATTTCGTGAGATAACACGTTCACCAAACTTGGTTTCCAATAAATTGATTGTGGCATTCGCTGTGTGGCTTGTGGCGCCGTCCTGTTGGAACCACATGTCCTCCAAGTCCATATTATCGAATTGGGGCCAAAAATATTCGGTTATCATTGAACGGTAGCGATTCGAATTCACAGTAATGGTCCGGTCTTGATCATCACGGAAGAAGTACGGCCCAATGACGCCGCCGGCCCATAAACCGCACCAAACCGTAATTGATTCATGGATTACGTGTGGATTGCTGTCTGACCAATAACGCATAGTTTGCTTATTGACGAAGCCATTCAGCCAGAAATGGCCTCATCGCTGAAGATGATTTTCCGATGAAAATCCGAATCATTTTCAAGTTGTTGCTCAGCCCAATTCACGAACATACGACGCTTATGGTGGTCAAGCGGCTTCAGTTCTTGCGTCGGTTTGATCTTGTAAGGATGTAGGCCAAGATCTGTTCGCAAAATTCGCAACACAACGACGTCACAGAGATACCCAACGCTTGAGAACGACGTGTGAGAGACACATTTGGGCTTTCTTGAACTGAAGCCTCAGCGACAGCAATATTCTCGACACTACGGGCACTTCTTTGTCTCACTGGCACGGGAGCATTTCGTACTGTGCCTGTGGATTCAAATTTTTGCACTAGACGCGCAATTGTTGATCTGGTAGCACGATTATGACGACCATAAATTGGACGTAGCGCTCTTAAAGTTGAGGCCACTGACTCCAAATTTCGGTAGTAAATTTTAATAATTTCGACTCGTTGTTGGCTCCTATGTCTTTCCATGATGAAATAGCAATACTCACTGAAGAGAAATGTCAAAAGAGCGGGAAAAATATGGCGTCGTTTGCTGTCCCTATCGATTTACTTTTGTATAATCTCTGTTGAAAAACCCGTTATTTAGTAAGACCTATTTTTATCTATCAATAACATCGACAAATAATTCTGATGTTTGACAGTTATGAATTCTAATCAAAAAATTGACTTTATCATGGAATTTCCAATGCCTGAATTGATTCCCAACTAATCTTTTCCCTGTGTGTAGAACAGTGACCGGCAAATCCTACACACAGTGCATTTTTGAGCTTCATGCTTTCACAACGACATGCGCTCACGTATTCAACCAAGCCATACGCTATCATTTACTCTCACTTGAGGATGCGAACAAGAAGATTGATCGTTGCTTCTCGTGTGCTTTGCAGTGTGAGAAATGTTCCATGAAGAATTGGTAAATGATATTTTGTTTGCCGAAATTTTTTTTCGGTAAGCCCGAATGATTATTGTCTTTCTCTCAGTGCAGCTCAGTCACACAATGACATAATTAAGGCTGTATGAGATTACCGGCCACTGGTATTGAATAGTGATACGTAACCTGAACAACAATCCTGGTTTTGGCGGGATTATCTCGCTTTTCGATATCCCATCCCGACTTGGACTTCAATCCCGCTTTTTACAGAAAAGTCCCGCTTTATGAGAAATAAAAAAAAAAAAAAATGGTTTCCCATTACATTCCATGAAGGAATCGGGAAGAGCCTCTCACAACCAGTGAGCTGTGTGCTTTCTGGTTTTATACTTACTGATTGGGACCTACAGTTTTACACCGGTTCCGAACGGTATTTTTGAGAAGCATTTTCATGGCTAAATACTCGATAGTGTCGCCGTCACTATGCGAGGTGACCGCCGTCGAAGGAAATTTTAAGGTGGTCAGAGCTGGGATCGAACCCAGGATCTCAAGTACAAGAGGCGCGCACACTACGCATTGCACCACTGACGAAATAGAAAAGTATTATTTAGCTTGGAGCTTGGATATTTTTTCAATATACAATTTTCAACAGTCAAAAGCAGGATTTTAATTCACAATGTCTGGCTTAAACAAAATAATTAAAAAAAAAAATATACGTCTGATTTGAACATCGGCTGAAAAAAAATTATATGAGGTGTCAGGGGACACCCGGTTGAAACGAAGTTCCTTTCGCTATATATTATGTACTAGTTAGTTCCAACACGCCTAAGGCGCCTGTTGAAAAATACTGTAATTTAAATGGATTTATAAGAAAGCTACTCTTTGTAAAATGATACATTTTCTTAAAGAAATTTTTTATTTATTGAATGTATTTTTTTAAAAAAAGTATATTTTTAGGTCCCTTTTTTAAGAATATGTATTATAAAGGGTCCGCCAAATATCTTTTTTTTTTTGAAAATGCTATAAAAAAAAAACTACTGAATATTTTCTCAAATTTCTTTTTTTATTTGAAAGTACAATCCTTCCGGTTAATAATGGAAAATAATTTCATTCAAATGGCTGCCTCGGCTGGCCATGCAGTAGCCTACATGATCCGTCCAATTTTTAAGCACATTATCGATTGTGTGCAGCTGTACTTCACCAATGGCTTCACGAATATTGTCCTTTAAAGCGTCAATTGTCTCTGGCTTGTCGGCGTAACACTTATCTTTGAGGGCACCCCACAAATAATAGTCCAACGGTGTCAAATCGCAGCTCCGAGGTGGCCAAACCACATCAGCTCTGCGGCTGATAATGCGATAATACACACATTCTGCAACATTACCATGATTTTCAAAGTAATGTCGCAATATTTTCCATCGTTGTTCAAGCGCATACACAACCAGCGGAAGGATAAAACTAATTATCTGTCAAATCAGACATGAGCTAAGTGTTACCATTCACGAAATAAGTACTAGTTGAAAAAAAAACGTTAGTTGAAAAAAAAACTTTATTTTCCCGAAAAGGTCGTTTCTTTAATGAGAGGTACTTATTTTATTAAAAGCCAATGTTTTTTTTTAAGAAAAGCTACAATTTTTAATAAGAAGTGTTTTCTGTAAGAAGAAGCCAAAGAGTATGCATTTTTTTTTTACCGGGAAGTACTTTTTTTAAGAACAGGTACTTTTTAAAGAAGTGGTACTCCATTTAGGAGATGGTTATTTTTTTAAGAATATTTACATATTTTCAAAAAGACTACTTATCTCAAGAAAAGAAAAGAATAGGTATTATTTTATTTTTAAGAAAAGGTACTTTTAAGAAAGGGAATTTTTGTAAGAAAATGTATTTTTTGTAAGATAAGCTATTTTTTTTGAAGAAGCTTAAGCTATGATAATGTACTTTTTTAAGAAAAGGTACTTATTTAAAAAAATTACTTTTTTTAAGAAAAGGTACTTTTTGTAAGAAAATTTATATAAGAAAAGGTACTCTGTTTAAGAATATGAATACATATTTTTTTTGAGAAATTTATTTTTTTTCAGCGCACTTATTTAAGAAAATTTTATTTTTTTAAACTTCTTTCACTTTGGCTTTTCTAAATTTACTTTTTATTCAGATCAAACTACAATATGTAATAAACAAGCTCCACCTAGAATATTTCCCAATAAACAAGAAATATCCCCTCATATGTTAGTGGAGATACAAACCAAACCAAAAGTGCGAGTGTAAGAGTAAGTGTGCTGCCAAATGTAATTCCATGCTCAGGGTTGTATTTCTTGGATTTGCCAGTCTTGTACTTTGGCTTTTTTAAATTTACTTTTTATTGGGTTCAAAACTACAACATGTAATAAACAAGCTCCACCCAGAAAACTTCCCTTTAAACCAAACCAAAACCAAAAAAGTACCCAATATAGTTGAAAATAATGGGTTGTAATAAAGTAGTTACAAAAAGTTGTTTAGCCCCCATCCCGCAACGTGCGATAAGGAATTTCGTTCCAAAAATAAAATAGTTTCCCGTTACATCCCATGAAGGGATTGGGGATAGCTTCTCACAACCAGTGAGCTGCGCTTTCTAATTTTTCACTCACTGATTGGGACCTACAGTTTTACTCCGGTTCCGAACGGTATTTGGAGAAGCTTGTTTCATCACTACGCGAGGTGACTGCCGCCAAAACCTTTTCATGTACAAGAGCAGCGCACATTAACCATTAACCATACCACCGACGGTACCACCGATAGAGTATGCAACATTATGCAGGAACATCCATATACTTACGTGCAAAAATTGTTTTGACGAATTGAAGATCTGGTGCTTTTTTGTTTCTTTGTTATAGGTCACGTTTATTTTTATCAGCACTCACACCTACACGCTAAAAAATCAGTTTTTTTGTTGTTTGGATGCAAATATAACGTGTTTGTAGCTTTTCGCAAACATATTGTGTTTGCTATTCAATATAACATGTTTGAGCCACAATGATTAATGGGCTTTAATATATGTTTTTGAGAACCAAATGTGGATTTTTTTGTTGAAAACCGCTAAAAACAAATACGAGAAAGATATCAAAGAAACAACAAGGCATCAAATCTTCAATTCATGAAAACAGTGCTTGCAAACATGGAAATGTTTCCTGCAATATGTTGCTGGGGCCAATATTTTTCAGCGTGTAGATATCTTGCACTATCCTTTGGGCAAACTTCTCCGCCATATTAGAGGCGAGGGATGAATATATGGAACCCTCTGTTTCCTGGTAAAGAATACAATTTCGGTATTCTCTGGATTTACACCCAGTCCATTCTTCATGGTCCACTTAGAGAGTCTCCTAATTAAGTTCTGAAGCACATCTCTGCACGTGGAGAGGTATTTTCCCTGCACTGCAATTGCTAGGTGGTCAGCATATGCTAAGACCGTGCAACATGATAGCTCCTACTCTAGCAGAACACTGTTCAGTGGCAAATGCAAGTGGATATCTGGAAGGTCCATATACCAGGTCATAGAAGTTATTTAGGTTTCTACACTGACGGCGCCAAACTAGATGGCAAGGTAGGGTTTAAAGTATATTCTAAAGAGCCTCGCACTAAAGCTACCACACCATTGTAGTGTCTTTCAGGCAGAGTTATGGCAATCGGAGAGGTTGCCTTTGGCTGGGACGAAACGCCATCACCGTCTGGAGTATCAACATGTGGCCTAACAGTCAGGCTACTTCGAAATCCCTGCAATCTGTATTTCGGACTTCAATAACTGGTCAAGCAGTTCGGTATTCACCTTATATTGGTGCCGAGGCGTAGGATCGTTCCAAGGAACCATAAAGCAGATGAATGAGCTGGCAAGATTGGGAACTACCTTACCTGCTCCACTGCACGCTGAAAAATAACGGCCTTTATTCTGTAGGAACCATGTAAATGTTTGGAACACACTCCAAAGTTCATATATTTACAAGTCCTAAATCACTTATATTTGAATGCAAACGTTAGCATTTTTACTTGCAAAGGTGAATACTTTTATATAGAGCAACATAACTGTTTTATCCCAAGCATCCATATACGTACGACGAGGCATTAGTGTGTTTACTCCCAAACTAACGACTGGCGAATGAATTTCTGAAACTAAAACGCCACAGATTAGTCAACAATTCATTCACACACGCATTCAGGAATATTTCTGAATAATGAATATTAATCAGTTATAAATTTGCAATAACATTAACTGAGGCTGAGAACAATACAACTTTATCCCTCTTTATTATTTTACTCTCGACAGACCATAGAGAAAAAAATAAGTAACCAGTGCACCAAACACGTCTGAATTTGTATTACAAATGAAGATGTATTGGGATCACAAACACGTATAATAACAATAATAATATAATAATATAACATATGTATTAATAATTGTGTCTCAAATATGTAATATTTAATAGCAAACACAATGTGTTTGGGCACAAGTATACTATATTTGCGACAAGCTCCTCCGACACGTTATATTTTCGTCCAAACAAGAAACAAGATAGAGAGATTATATATATATAATCTCTCAAACACATTCTGCAGGAATCATGTACATATATGTTTGGAACAAACTTCAAATATTCATATATTTGCAAGTCCTAAACTCACACATATTTAAATGCAAACAGTAGAATGTTTACTTGGAAATATGCATACTTCTACGTGGAGCCATATACGTGTTTCATCCAAAACATCTATATGCTTACGTCGAAGCATGCATGTGTTTCCTCCTAAGCGAACAATTGACGACTGAATGCACGAAACTAAAACGCAACACGTCAGTCAACATAAGAAACTCTTAGTTCATTTACATACGCATTCAGGAACATTTTTGAAATTCTGAATTGTGCAAAAATAAAGTTGTATACTTGCAATAACATTAACGTAGGCTGAAATCAATCTCTCATTGTCCATCTTTGATTATTTTGCACTTGACAATATACTGAAATATATCGGCCCAGCAAAAAGATATTGCTGGAACCATGTATATGTTTGCAAGCGTTGTTTTGTGAATAGAAGCTGTGATGCTTTTTGTTTCTTTATTGTCTGTAACGTTTTTTGTTTTCAGTAGTTTTCAACAAATAAGCCAAATTTGGGAAAGAAATACATATGTTATAACCTATTAATCATTGTAACCAAAATATGTAACATATAAATTATTGAGTTCCAAACATGTTATATTGAACAGCAAACACAATGTGTTTAGACACAAATAAACTATAATTGCGACAAGCTACTAAAACACGTTATATGTGCATCCACACTACAAAAAAGGAAAAATTTTCAGCACTAAGGCACGGCGGCAAAAAAAATTAAGTAATCAGTGCATCATATCATACTATAATGTATTTGTATCACAAACAGAGCTGTATTTGGATCACCAACTCATATATTATAATATTCTCAAATATGTTTCATTGAATATCAAACACAATGTGTTCGAACACAAGTATAAGTGTACTGTACAAGATCTACAAGCTCTACTAAACTCACATTATATTTGCATCCAAACAAGAAATAACTACAGATTTTTTAGCGTGTAGATGCTCTCATGGCACTAGTAGCAGGATCATCAGGCATGTATGGCCAAGTTATGACTAGATATCTTTATGTTACTAGCCGTGATCAGTGGAGACAGTTTATCGTAATATGTAGACTTGGAATCTCAGCTCATGATTGCTTGCAGAAGCTGTGGGGAAGAAGAGTGGGACGAGAGCGTCGAACATGTCATATGCTATTGCCCGGGCTTTTGTAGGAGTAAGTGCAAATATCTAGGCTCTTACATCATGTTGTACCTAAGACAGATTCTGGAAGTTAAGTGGAATGATCTTAGGATATTTCTGCAGGACAACTAATTGGTTCGCGAGGCATCAATGCACGTCTTTTCTTCAACTTACTTACTTACTTATCCGGTCTCGGACAACCCCGGGGGGTCAGGGACCTTACAAAACGAAGATAACATATTTCGCCAACCAGTTCGATCTTTTGCTTTATCTCTCCAGTTGGCAATACCAAGTGTACGCAGGGATTCGTCAACCTGATCCCTCCAGCGGAGTCTTGGTCTTCCTATTTTTCGTCTTCCTTCGAGTTCGGTTTCGAAAACCCTTCGCGCTGGTTCATCTGCATCCATTCTACTGACATGGCCTAGCCAGCGCAATCGCGTTATCTTGATCCGCTTAACTATGTCAATGTCAGGATAAAGCTCATACAGCTCATGATTCATGCGTCGCCGATACTCGCCGTTGTGCACTATAGGGCCATAAATTTTTCGGAGTATTTTTCTCTCGAAGACTCCTACAGATGTTTCGTCTGCTTGCGATAGGACCCAGGATTCTGCGCCATAAAGCAAGACAGGTTGAATGAGAGTCTGGTACAGCTGGACTTTTGTTACTCGAGAGAGGGCTTTATCTCTAAAGTGCTTGCTTAGCCCAAAATAACATCTATTCGCAAGCACAATTCTCCGCTTGATCTCAAGGCTGACGTTGTTGTTTTTGTTCACGGCAGATCCGAGGTATATAAATTCGTCCACTACCTCGAAGTTATAACGGTTATCAACGTTCACGCTTTGGTCTAATCGCGTGGAGGCCCTGTTCGTTGAAACCATTAATTTTGTCTTGTCCTCATTTACCGTCAGACCCACTTTTGCTGACTCCTTCTCAATTCTCGAAAAAACCGCAGTAACTTCTCTAATTGTGCGCCCAATGATATCTATATCATCAGCATACGCGAGCAGCATGTGACTTTTGCTGCTGATGGTTTTATTCATATTGACTGCAGCTTTTCTCATAATGATCTCCATTAAGATGTTAAAGAGATCGCACGATAGGGTGTCGCCTTGCTGAGGCCTCGCTTAGTTTCGAAAGGTTCGGTAAGATCCTTACCAACTTTCACTGCGGATTTGGTGTTCGTCAAGGTCATCCTGCAAAGGCATATGAGTTTTGCAGGAATACCAAGCTCAGACATTGCTTCATAGAGTTTCTCCCGTATCGGACTATCGAAGGCTGCTTTATAATCGATAAATAGATGATAGGTGTCGATTTGTTTTTCGTGTGTCTTCTCCAGGATTTGGCGTAGCGTGAAAATCTGGTCAGTTGTCGATTTTCCAGGCCTAAAGCCACACTGGTATGGTCCAATCAGGTCAGCGATAATTGGTTTTAGTCTTTCGCACATTATACTTGATAGAACCTTATATGCTATGGATAAAAGGCTTATTCCACGGTAGTTGGCACAAATACTCGGGTCACCTTTTTTAAATATGGGACATAGTACACTGAGACTCCAATCGCCGGGCATGCATTCATCTAACCAAATTTTGCTAATGAGCTGATGCATGCACCTAATCAGCTCATCGCCGCCAGCCTTAAACAGCTCCGCCGGTAATCCATCGGCTCCTGCGGCTTTGTTGTTCTTAAGCCGGGCAATAGCTGTTCTGACCTCGTCTTGGTTAGGAGGGGGCAATCGACGTTGTCGTCCATATTGTGATCGATTGTCCCATCGTCATCGGATATCTCAGGTACTAGTAGCTCTCTCCATATACCCAACATGCTCTGCACATCTGCGACGAGATTTCCGTCCTTGTCTGTACAGAAGGGGGGCCCTGAACCATGTCCATTAGTTCCGTTTTTAACTTTTTGGTAGAATTTTCGGGCTTTGTTCTTCCTTCTGTATGTCTCAATTTTCTCACTCTCGCGCTTTCTCCACTGCTGTTTCTTACGCCTAAAGAAACGGTTTACCTCCTTTCTCTTCTCCCTATACCGCTCAGTTGCAGCTCGCGTTGCAATTGACTGAAGCATTACCATACGTGCAGCGTTCTTTTCGTCATTTGCTATGCGACACTCTTCATCGTACCACGGTTTATTGCGAAGCGGTTTTTCGAAACCAAGTACGGTTGTTGCGGCAGTTTTTATAGAGTCGGAAATGGGTTTCCACTGCGCATCAGGATCGTCATCGGGAGGGGGTGGGTTCTGCGCCAAAAGTTGCGAGAGCTTCCTTGAGTAGGCTGTGGCTACCTCTGGTAATTGTAGCTTTCCGATGTCCAGCTTCCTCTGCGTCTGGTTTCGTACGATTTTCGCTCTACTTAATCTTGTGCGAACCTTTGCTGCTACCAGGTAGTGATCAGAATCGATGTTAGCTCCTCCATTACACTGGATGAGTGCCTTCCATCAATTACCACGTGATCAATTTGGTTCTTAGTTCTTTGATCAGGGGATACCCAAGTAGCCTTGTGGATGTCTTTATGCTGGAATCTTGTACCACTAATGACCATGTTTTTTGCCGCGGCAAAGTCAATCAGTCTCATACCGTTGTCGGAACTGTCAGCATGAAGACTGAAATTGCCAATAGTTGGATTAAACACATTCTCCCTTCCTACTTTGGCATTAAAATCTCCTAGTACAATCTTAATGTCATGGCCAGGGCAGCGGTCATACGTTTCCTCTAGGAGCTCATAGAATATGTCTTTGGCATCATCATCTTTCTCTTCTGTCGGGGCATGCACACAAATTAGGGAAATATAAAAATATTTCGCTTTTATGCGGATTGTGGCTATTCGTTCACTCACAGGATTGAACCTAGAGACTAGATGTCTCAGTCTTTTGCCAACTACAAATCCGGAACCAAATTCATGTTTTTTTTTCATGGCAACTGTAGTATATAACGCAGTTTCTTTTTCTTGTGCAGCCATGTCCTGTCAATCGCATTTCCTGGAGAGCGGTAATGCCAGCCGTATAACTTTCGAGGACATCTGCCAGTTGGATACTTGCACCGGATCTATATAAAGTTCTTACATTAAAAGTGCATATCCGTAAATCGTGGTCCGTATAACGTTTGCGGGGGTCGTCAACAAATAGGGGTTGTTTATGTTTTCTGTTTCGTTTTTGTATTTTCACTGCCATTATGAACGGTGGCGGGAGGCAAACCCAGTCCACCGGGTTTTTGCATTTTACCTACTGCCAGGATATTTGATTGCAGCCGCCCATTATGGATCAGACGCTGACCAGGATGCGATATGTTGAACCTGGATTTTCTTCTTTTAGTTTCTATCCGCTGTTGGCCCGTATGTTTGGCTCATCCGCCTTCTAAGGACAAAAGAATATGCTCGGTTGTTTGATGAGCTTCAGTGACATCAGTCACCTACTAAACCTGATTTGATGCTCATTTGTTTCGCCTTCTCACTCTAGCTAGCTAACGGAGGCTTCCGAAAAGCCATTGCCCAGGACTTACTGCGTGGAAGTAGTGAGCTGCTTGGACTGCCCAATGAAGGAATCATTTCTGGCCACTCCCAAGTGAATGGCAATCAGAAAATGTCCACCTCCACGGACAGTCCCATGTCCTCTTTTCTTCAACTACGTCCTGGAATATTGGGTTGAGGCATCATATGGCTTGAACGCCCCTTGACTATACCGTGTCATTTTACAGGTCCAACGATGGGGGCGGAATATGACGTCCCGTGGTATCACAACAGTTCTCATTGGACCAAGTGCGTCAGTTGTGACAGCTGCTTCGACCTACGTACTTTTGATTTAATTTTCGAATTATTTAGGTGGAATTTGTATAGAATTATATAGAAAATATATTGAATTATATAGAAAAGCTTATCATAATACGGTTCGGAAACGGTGCAAAACTGTAGGTCCCAATCATTGAGTAAAAATTAGAAAGCGCACAGCTCACTGGTTTGTGAGAAGCTCTCCCCAATCCCTTCATGGGATGTAATGGGAAAAAGTATTGACGGATATGACAACTTTGCACCTCTCAGTTCAATATTTTTGCAGCAAATGCTATTACCTTTGCATGCGGTCATTTTCCTAAATTCAAAATTTCGGCTTGGTAAATGTTTCAATGATCAGGTTGTCTACGAGAAAGAGTTCTCTCTCATTCATTTTCAAACCAATCGTATAGAAATTTACATAGCCACCGAGAGGAGTGACGAAAGTTTCGCGGTGAAAGTTTCACTTTGTTGGGTTTAAATCAGCATTACGTATACAATGTTAGAGCACACTTTTTACTGCTCCATAAATGGCCTTCAATTTGCGATTAATTATTTTCTAATCGTAATGATCCAATCAATTGATAATGAATTTCTAACACTATAGCTGATTTCTAACGAGCATTTGATAATGCAACCTTTTAACCTCTTCGTGGGCAACAGTGTAACATAAGTATTTAGTAAATGTTTTACGTCGAGGAGCAAGCGCTTAGTTAGTACGTGTTACAGTAATTAAGGAAAACAAATTAAAACTTTACTACCAAGTACATGCTTGTATTTGTATCTCTCAAAAACTTCCAACTTTTACCTTTATAACCTCAAGGATATGCACGCACATTTCTCCCACTCGTCCGCTGTCATGAGAAAATTTCATTTAATTACATAAATATAACATACAATTTGTTAACAAAAGAATTTTATGCATTTCTCTTAGAATTCTCATGTCAGAAGATCCTTTGTCGTCCTTTCAGTACATGGCGAAAAAGTGCCCCTGTGTGGGTGAGAGTGTGTGAGACTAATGTTCGCGTTTAATTTGGGTACTCTCATATTAAATGCGAAATTTACAATTTCAAAACATTTCGTATTAAATGTCATCTATATGTTGTTGTTATTATATTCCTTCAGATGAGGATGATGCTGCTGCTACCAGGACAAAAAGGTGGTGAGTTAGTCAGTTGTTATAGGGTGGTGGTGGTGGTGGTGGTGAAGGAGGCTGTGTTGGCGTGGCGACATTTAATCGAAGGGTTCCGTCACGGGAATGGGTTTGTGGTAATTGTAATATATTTTAGATATTTCATACATCTGATGCTGATATTTGCTCTTGATAACGCACAAGATGAAAAAGCAAACACACGAACTTGTGGAACTCAACCAAAGCTGCGTATACTACATGTTTACATATCCTTTTGACGGGAGTGCTGTCAGCGATAGACTGCAATATGCGTATGTTTGTGTACACCGTTTAATGGAAGGGTGCTGTTTTTGATTGTATACCCTTTGTTGTTTCACGCGCACGAATAACATAAGTTAAAAGTTTACTGGAAGAAGACACATATAAGAGTTGCCAGATGTAGGTTTTAAAAATAGAGGAAGCAAATATTTTGAAAGGTACATTGAGAGTTTGTGTTCCATCAAAGAGAACTTAAAATATGACTTAAAAATTCAAAGTTTACTGGAGGAAGACAGATACAAGAGTTGCCAGAGGTTGGTTTTACAAATAGAGGAAACAAATATTTTTAAAGGCATCTTGACAGCGGTTTTTCATTAAAGAGAACAAGTAGTATTTTAAAACCTAAAAGCTGAAGCTTCGTATAGTATTTTATTTATGTTGGATAAATATTTGACGAATGTTTAAAAACTAATGAAGGAATCCCCAGGGCATGGCTGTATCTCTTGTAAAAGTACTTGAAAGTAGCGCTCATAATACAGGGTCGGCCGAAAGTCACTAAAGTCTGACTAACTGTTGACATTTAACTCCAAAATTGAGACGTTGACGATGATCTGCGGATTTTTAACACTATTATGCTACAACTCAGTATTATCAACTATATTGTGTACTTTTGCTTTGGTTTGTGTCTAGACTATCATACAGGGTGGTTCAGTCATGACTGGACAAATTTCACCAGCGTTTTCCTTGGCTCATTTCATGAAAATATGTCAAACTACGACCATCCCCGAAATTTTAAGGGAGCGAAATTGCAGCGGTTCGAAAAAATTGGTGGTCGCAGGGTACTAGGGTAAAATTGCTAAGTTCTGAACCAGTGGCCGCATTTCTTTGTTTTTGGGCTTGTTTGAAAGGCCTTTAAGGGACCTTTCAGCGTCTTTGTCCAGTTATTTTACCCTGTAGCATTCTTAATTTCAGATTTATAATGAGCAAAATTAGTTTTTTTGTTTATTGAAAAATACGATAATTTAAATAGATCTTTAAAAAAAGATTATTTTTGTAAAATGATAAACTTTTTTTAAGAAAATTTTTTTTTAATGAATGTAATTTTTTTTAAGGTATTTTTTTGGATTCTTTTTGTAAGAATATGTATTATATTTTCCCGAAAAGGTAATTTTTTAAATTTTTTTAATAGAGGTTAAAAGCTAATGCTTCTTTAAGAAAATGTACTATTTTTAAGAAGAAGTACTTTCTGTAAGAAAAATCAATTTTTTCCAAACTACTTTTTTTAAGGACAGGTACTTTTTAAAGAAGTTGTAGTCTTTTTAGGAAAAGGTTTTATCACGAAAATTTACATATTTTCAGAAATGCTACTTATCTCAAGAGAAGAAAAGAAAATGCATTTTCTTATTTTTAAGAAAAGGAATTTTTGTAAGAAGAAGTATTTTTTTAAGAGAAGGCATTTTTTTACGAAAAGGTTTTTTTTTAAGAAATAGGAATTTCTTTTAGAATTAGTCCTTTTTCAAGAATAGGTACATTTTTATCTAAAGAAAAGTTATTTTGTTTCACAAAAAGGTACTCTTTAAAGAAAATGTAGTTTTTTTTTAAGAAAACTCAATTTTTTGTAAGAAAATGTACTTTTTTAAGAAAAGGGTACTTATTTAAAAAAGAATCACTTTTTTTAAGAAAATGTACTTTTTGTAAGAAAATTTACTTTTTTTAAGCAAAGGTACTTCTTTAAGTTCAGGTATTTTTTTAAGAAAAGGTACTTTGTTTAAGAATATGACTAGGTATTTTTTGGAGAAAATTTCCTTTTTTTTTGCCAGTCTTTCACTTTGGCTTTTCTAAATTTTCTGTTAATTGGGTTCCAAACGGCAATATATACTAAATATTAGGTTACAGGCTCCACCTAGAGGGGGTACAAAAAATGACCCAAAACGAAATCGCCCACAATAAAAAAAAAATTAAAAATGCTGCAAAAATTTTCTATAGAAAATTGGGTCTAATTTCATATGAAAAAACGCCCACAAAAGTGGGTTATATTTCTCGCTTTTTTGGGCAATTTTTCTTTTGGGCGTTTTTTCATTACGAAAAATCGTCCATAAATTAAAAATGAAAAACAGCCCAAAAATATTGTTGTCGATTTTTCATTACGAAAAATCGTACATTATCTTAAAAAAAGTGATTTTTTTTAAATCAGTACCTTTTCTTAAAAAAGTACATTTTCTTTCAATAAATTGACTTTTCTTAAAAAAAGAACTACATTTTCTTTAAAGAGTACCTTTTTGTGAAACAAAATAACATTTCTTGAGATAAATATGTACCTATTCTTGAAAAAGGACCAATTCTAAAAGAAATTCCGATTTCTTAAAAAAAACCTTTTCGGAAAAAATGCCTTCTCTTAAAAAAATACTTTTTCTTCCAAAAATTCCTTTTCTTAAAAATAAAATAATACCATTTCTTTTCTTGTCTTGAGATAAGTTGCATTTCTGGAAATATGTAAATTTTCTTAATAAAATAACCTTTTCCTAAAAAGACTACAACTTCTTTAAAAAGTACCTGTTCTTAAAAAAAGTAGTTTGGAAAAAATGGATTTTTCTCACTGGAAGTACTTCTTCCTAAAAATAGTAAATTTTCTTAAAGAAACATTAGCTTTTAATAAAGGAAGTACCTCTATTTAAAAAATTACCTTTTCGGGAAAATATAATACATATTCTTACAAAACGAATCCAAAAATATACTTAAAAAAAATTACATTCATTAAAAAAAAGTTTCTTAAAAAAAGTTTATCATTTTACCAAAATAATCTTTTATGTTCTTAATAATTGTTCGGTTCAAGATCAATAACTATTAAAAAGTACTTTTTCTATGAAAAAGTAAATTTTAATAGAAATATTAAAAAAAGAAAAATTGTGAAATTGATCATAATGGTGGATGGTTGGGAATATAGCTATTTCATTGCCTCCCAAGCATATCATCAGTTCCCTTCTCCACAAGTATTTAGGTATATATCACACATTATAGGGATAAACAAATCTCAAGTAAGCGAGAATTGTCTAAACTCCTACTTGTGCGAAAACATCCACAACAATACTTTGCCATAACCATCAATATTCACAAGATTCCTTTCCTATGCATGCTTTCATCGAAAGCCATTGCATAGATGTTGTTGTTTCAAAAAAGAAACAACGCTTGCCATGAGATTGGCGTTTAGAGTGTACCGTCTTCAAATTTATCCGAGTTTATATTATTCGATCTTTCATTTGTTATGTTCTTAATAATTGTTCGGTTCAAGATCAATAACTATTAAAAAGTACTTTTTCTATGAAAAAGTACATTTTAATAGAAATATTAAAAAAAAAAAGAAAAATTGTGAAATTGATCATTATGGTGGATGGTTGGGAATATAGCTATTTCAATGCCCTCCCAGGCATATCATCAGCTAAATTTTTTTTTAAATTCGCCATAGTGACGTACGAGACATTCCTAGCTGAGCAGAACCCCTTCTGGTAGATGTTCCTGGTGTTTCGTCAACACTTTGATCTGGTTCTCTGTTGTGTATCTCTCCATTATTTATTCTCCAGGTGTTGGCTATATAATGTGAAAAAAATAAACGAAAAAGTTATTAGATGTTTAAACCCCATGATGACTTTTCGCCCACCCTGTATATAAAAACGAAAAACTAAACACTTTGCTTCTGGTTCTTTGTTCAGTTGTGAATCTCTCCATTATTTATTCTCCAGGTGTTTTTATATAATTTGAAAAAAACAAATAAATAAAAAAATATATAATCGAAATTATTAAATTCTTAAACCCAATGATGACTTTTGGCTCAACTTGTATTTATGGTTATTACCAGTGCACCAAAACTAACTGCTGTCAAATCTTAGTCTGTACTCATTTTTTTGTTTGGAATTTATGAAGCCTAGTTAAACAAGTTATATTAAAAAGAGGCGTGGCTATTTTGTCCAGTTATTTTACCCTGTAGCATTACTAATTTCAGATTTATAATGCAAAATTATTTTTTTTGTTTTTCAAAAATTGTCTGTATGGAAAACTTACTTACTTAGGTGACTTCAAATAACCCAGAGGGGTCAAGGGCCTTACAATATGAGGATAACATGTTTCTACAACCGTCTGTATCTTCAGCTTTCCCCCTCCAGTTGGTAACACCAAACAATTGGAGGCAATATTCCACTTGGCCTTGCCAGCGAAGTCTTGGTCGTCCTATTTTGCGATAACCTTTGAGTACGTCTTCGAATACCTTACGCACTGGTTCATTCTGATTCATTCTGCTGACATGACCTAGCCAGCGTAATCGCTCAGTTTTGATACGCATAACTACGTCGATGTCGGGATACAGATTATACATCTCGTGGTTCATCCGTCGTCGAGACTCGGACTATAGAGGGTTTTTCAACAGAGACGCTACAAAAGTAAATCGTTAGGGACAGCAACCGACGCCATATTTTTTCCCGCTCTTTTGACATTTCTCTTCAGTAAGGTTTGCCATTTCATCATGGAAAGATATAGGAGCCAACAACGAGTCGAAATTATTAAAATTTACTACCGAAATTTGGAGACAGTCGCCTCAACTTTAAGAGCGCTACGTCCAATTTATGGTCGTCATAATCGTCCTACCAGATCAACAATTGAGCATCTAGTGGAAAAATTTGAATCCACAGGCACAGTACAAAATGTTCCCGTGCCAGTGAGACAAAGAAGTGCTCGTAGTGTCGAGAATATTGCTGCCGCTGAGGCTTCAGTTCAAGAAAGCCCAAATGTGTCTCTCACACGTCGTTCTCAAGCGTTGGGCATCTCTGTGACAACGTTGTGGCGAATTTTGCGAAAAGATCTTGGCCTGCATCCTTACAAGATCAAATTGACGCAAGAACTGAAGCCGCTTGACCACCATAAGCGTCGTAAGTTCGTGAATTGGGCATAAGCGTCGTAAGTTCGTGAAATTGGCTTCGTCAATAAGCAAGATATGCGTTATTGGTCAGACAGCAATCCACACGTAATCCATGAGTCATCATTGCATCCCGAAAAAATTACGGTTTGGTGCGGTCACGGTACTTCTTCCGTGATGATCAAGACCGGCACAGTACTGTAAATGCGAATCGCTACTGTTCAGTGATAACCGAATATTTTTGGCCCCAATTGGATAATATGGACTTGGAGGACACGTGGTTCCAACAGGACGGCACCACAAGCCACACAGCGAATGCCACAATCAATTTATTGGAAACCAAGTTTGGTGAACGTGTTATCTCACGAAATGGCCCAGTCGATTGGCCGCCTCGGTCGTGCGATTTGACGCCGTCAGATTGTTTCCTGTGGGGCTACGTCAAGTCTATAGTCTATGCCAACGAGCCAGCGACGATTGATGAACTTCGTACGAATATCGAAGTGAAATTGCAGCAGTATCGGCCGATTTATGCTTGAAAACCGTCGAAAATTGGGTTCAGTGTCTGGACTTCTGCAAGCGTGCCCGTGGCGGCCATGCAAAAGAAATCGAGTTCCATACATAATGGCATCGAACGTACTTTCACAGGAATAAAGAATTTCATTGGTATCTAAAACCGGTTTTGTTTTATTTAAAAAAAACTTTTGTAGCGCTCTTATTAAAAAACCCTTTATGACATAGTTTAATTCCTTGTTTTTGCCTAGCTAAAATCTTCATCATATCTGGCAATACGTCTCTGGACATAAAAGTATGATTTTGATTCATCACCATAAAAAGTTAATAAAACAATATGCCCACTAACGGCAACGATCGCAGAAAAAATTAAACTAACAGCAACGATTGCAAAGGGAATAGGAAATATGTTATTGTGGTGGGCACTATGAAAGCGAAAGAAAGAGTACTTTTAGGAAAAGGAAATTTTGTAAGAATTTTTGTAAGAAAATTGTTGTATTTTTTGTAAGAGAAGGTATTGTTTTTTTGAAGAAAAGATTTTTTTTACGGAAGACCAGATACAATTTTAAGAGTAGGTACTTATCTCAAGAAAGGTTATTTTGTTTTACAAAACAGTATTCTTTAAAGAAAAGATAGTTTTGTAAGAAAAAGGAATTTGTTGTAAGATAATGTACTTTTTTAAGAAAATGTACTTATTTAAAAAATTACTTTTTTTAGGTAAATGTACTTTTTGTAAGAAGATTTACTTTTTTTTAGCAAAGGTACTTCTTTAAGATAAGTTATTTTGGTAAGTAAAGGTACTATGTTTAAGAATACGAATTGGTAAGTAAAGGTACTATGTTAAGAATACGAATTTAAGAAAATGTTATTTTTTTAAACTTCTTTCACTTTGGCTTTTCTAGATTTACTTTTTATTCGGTTCAAAACTACAATATGTAATAAACAGGCTGCACCTAGAAAATTTTCCATTAAACAAGAAATTTCTCCCCATATGTTAGTCTAGACACAAACCAAACCAAAAGTGCGAGTGTAAGAGTAACTGTGCTGCCAAATGTAATTCCATGCTCAGGGTTGTATATCATGGATTTGCCAGTCTTGCACTTTGGCTTTTCTAAATTTATTTTGGGTTCAAAACTACAATATGTCATAAACAGGCTCCACCTGGAATACTTCCCTTTAAACCAAACCAAAAGTACCCAATAAAGTTGATAATAATGGGTTGTAATAAAGTAGTTAAAAAAAGTTTCAGAAAGCCTACCTATCTCAAGAAAAAAAGGTAATATTTTATTTTTAAGAAAAGGTACTTTTAAGAAAAGGAATTTTTGTAAGAACATATATTTTTTATAACAAGATATTTTTTGAAGGAAAGGTTTTTTTTTAAGGAATAGTAATTTTTTTAGAATTGGAATTGGAGAAGAGTAGGTAAATAGTAGATATTGTCATATTAAATGAGACAAAATTAAACCATAGACACAATGTAATATTTAAAAATTATAAAACCATAAGCAAATATCGAATTTATGCATCAAGGGGTGGGGGTACGGCTATATTAATCAAGAATAACATACAATACTAAAGTCACAATAACAAAAGTAGATATTCGCTAGATGCTTTAGAGACATGCGATTTAAAGATACCCGTTGAATGCGACAACTTCTTAGTTATTACATGTGCGTACTATCCGGCCGACAATATAAATTCAATACGAGCATACTTGCAAAAACTATTTGATTTTACGAATCTTCAAAATTCAAGTAACTATATGTTACATGCGGGAGACTTGAACTGCAAGCACACAGAATGGGGTAATACTGTTAATAACGCAAAAGGCAATAACCTAAAAAAAAGTCAACATCGAATTCCTCTCACTTCCAACATGTTCAGCGAAGCCCGCTTTCTTTAGTCGTAATTATGTCATAATGCCTTCCATTGAAGCCAGCACACTTCACAATGGCATGACTATCACAAAGCCAACATGAAAGGACACAATCCTTATATACGTCCCTGACTGTACAAATCTAGTAATAATTACCAAATCCTAAAATTATGCAGAATAACACTGGGTTGTATCCTGGGTTATGGCATAATACGGTTAAAAAAATTTTTTAAAAAATTTTTTCATTTAACCCCCATCCCGCAACGAGCGATAAGGAACTTCGATCCAAAAAAAAATTGAATTTTCAGTAGGGGAAAAATATGGACTTAAAAAAAAAAATGGTTTCCCATTACATCCCATGAAGGGACCGGGGAGAACTTCTCACAATCACTGAGCTGTGCGCTTTCCAGTTTTCACTCACTGATTGGGACCTACAGTTTTACACCGATTCCGAACGGTATTTTGAGAAGCTTTTTTATGGCTATATACTCGATAGTGTCGCCGTCACTAAACGAGGTGACCGTCGTCGAAAGAAATTTTAAGGTGGTTGGAGCAGGGATCGAACCCAGGATCTCCTGTACAAGAGGCGCGCAAACTACCCATTGCACCACCGACGGTCACTATATGGATTTGCTAACTTAAAATATATATATGAAAATCCGCAATAATAGAACATTACTACGAAAGGGAAGAGAAAATGACGACATATTTCTACAAATGATACATATTACCTAAAACACATTCTGCAGGAACCATTCGTATGTTTGGAATACACTCCAAATATTTATATATTTGCAAGTCCGAAATTCACTTTTATTTAAATGCAAACATAAGCATATTTACTTGCAAAGATGCAAACTTTTTTGAGGAGCCATATGCGTGTTTCATCCCAAACACATACATATTCTTACGTCGAAGCATCTGTGTGTTTCCTCCCAAACGAACAATTGACAACTGAATGCATGACACTAAAACGCAACACATCGTCAGTATAAGAAACACTCAAATCACTTACACACGCATTCCGGAATATTTATGAATCAATGACTGAAAGAATAATGCAAAAATACGCAACGCTGAAAAAAACGGGCTCTGTAACATATTATTTCAAAAACGTTCTGCAGGAACCATGTATATATTTGTAACACACTCCAAATATTCATATACATATTTGCAAGTCCAAAACTCATTTACATTTAAATGAAAACATTAGCATGTTTACTTGCAAAGATGCATTGAAACCATATGCGTGTTTCATCACTAACATCCAAATTCTTACATTGAAGCATTCGTGTGTTTCCTCCCAAAAGACACAAACGATCGACGGGTGACTGACGACTGAATGTATGAAACTAAAACGAAACAGTTCAGTCAACGTAAGAAATACTCAATTCAATTTCCACACGCATTCCGGAATATTTATGAATCACTGACTGAAAGAATAATGGAAAAATACAGTTAAATACTAGCAATAACTTTAACTTACGCTTATAACAATCTTCCGTTGTCCCTTTTTTATTATTTTGCTCTCGACAGAGCATAGCGACATAAAAACCAAGTAAACAGTGCACCAAACGCAGCTGTAGTTGTATCAGAAACAAAGCTGTATTTGGATCACAAAACAATGTGTTTTCGATACAAGTATACTATATTTGCGGCAAGCTCCACACACACGTCCTTTTGGAATTGAGCATGTGGATATGGTCCTTGACTCTTTTGCCACTTTTGTGATTGTAGTTGCGATATGCGCATCCAACCATCAAGTTTAATGAACTCAATTGAACAGCATCTTTTAGAATAGAGTAGTAGAAATGTAAGCATTTATACACCCCGCGAAACAAATATAAAGGCAACACAATTTTTTATTTTTTCCCAATATTGTGAGGAATTTTCAAGCTTTTATTTTATATTGTATTAGTCCTTTCAAAATTAAGTACTTTTCAACAAAAATACTTTGACTATGACTTCTTCAAGGTGCATCGACAAAAATAAACTAATTACTAGTGCGAAATATTTATAAAGGCAAAAGGTTTATTTAAATATTCTAAAAAGTTTCGTAAGACATTTGATCTCCATTATCGCTGATAACTTCTACTAAGCATCTTGGCATTGAGTTTATCAATGAATGAATATGCGCAGGGTCAGTTGTCTTCCATTTTCTTTGTATTGCTACACCTCGACCCTTCACATTCTTCAACTGGCGTCCTGGGTGGTAAACTTGGGTAGGCAAAATGGACCAGAGGTTCTCGATCGGATAGAGATCAGAATTAAGTGCATGTCAGTCGAGAGTTTGTATTACGAGTTTGAATTTTATGTTTCGGAATTAGAGAACAAAAACAAATATTAATCATCGAAAATCACTTTATTGTTTTTCAAAATATTCTCCATGAAGATTTATACACTTTTGCATGCGTTTGAACCAATTGTCGAAACTCTTTTACCACTCTGATTGAGGTATCTCCAAAACATGCAGTCTGAATATAGCAACCGCTTCTTTAGGTGTCGAAAAACGTTGACCTCTCAGTTTGTTTTTCACGTACGGGAATAAAAAGAAGTCATTCGGTGCCAAGTCAGGACTATACGGCGGATGACCCATCAAATCGATGTTTTGGGTGCTCAAAAATGCAATTGTTTCAGCCGATGTGTGAGAGCTCGCATTGTCGTGGTGAAGAGTGATCCGTCTTTGGCGGTTGGTTTTCCTGATTTCTTGGAAGGCAACTGGCAAACAAATGGTTGTGTATTCACTGTTCTGCGTTGATCTAGTGGTACGGTTGCGACATGTCCGGGTTTTCCGAAAAAATAGGCGACCATTTGCTTGGAAGTGCTTCGGGCGCGAACAACTTTTGTTGGATTTGGCTCATCTTGAGACACCCGTACAGTTGACTGCTGTTTACTTTCGGGCTCATACGCGTAAATCCAGGATTCATCACCTGTCACGATGTCATAGACGTGATTCGAAGCACCGCGATCGTATTTTTGGAGCATTTCTTTCGACCAATCGACACGAGCCTTTTTTGAGCGATTGACAAATTCTATGGGATCGAATGCGAACAAATTTTTTTGACAGTCTAATGTTTATGCAATATTGAATGTATGCTGGTCCCACTAATGCCGAAGGTTGTCTCAATCTCACGATAGGTCACATGAGGATCTTGGAAAATCAGTTCGCCCACAGCATCAATGGTTATCGGAACAACAGCTAATTTTGGACGACCTTAACGAAATTAGTCTTGGAGTGAACTACGGCCACTATTGAATTCACCATATCATCGATAAACACTGGGCCTTGATGGAGCTTCATCGCCAAAAATTGAATTAAGTTCATCCATGCACTGTTGCTGCGTTAATCCACGTCGAAAGTGGTAAAAAATAATCGCACGAAAATGTTCACGATTTAATTCCATTTTTGGGTTGAGATGAATCTCTCTAGAATTAACTAAGACGACATTCAATAGTCGGAGTCCAATACTCGGAGTCCATTTTTGTGGAAACGAAACATATTGGAGTGGTTCCTCTATAATTCATACCTGCCCAAACCATAAGGGAGCCAGCGCTAAAATTTCGCAGCTGACGCCTAATTTTGAAAAAATCTCTGGAATGCCAATACTTGTCCGAACCATCAGGACCATTCAAATTTAAGTTTTTCCATCGGAAAATATTACCCGTCATCCAAAATTCGTGTCTTGCCATGATACCAAGTTTTCCATACTTTTACCGATATGACAGTTTCAAGTCGCGTTTCATTATTTGTTGAACAAGACGCAACCCTGCTCCCAAGCTCAATTCAGCAATAATTTCCATATCGCCGAAGTTTTCTCTAACAGCAACCCTTTTGATCTCTCTTTTGGCTCTGCCACTGATCGGTGGTGTCCTTACTGATCGTTTTGTCATTCCATCTTGGCCACCCTATTTTATAATTGTCAATGTTACAGCTAGATTTCAATTGCCTCGAAATTTCCCGATTGGACAGCCCTTCATCATTTCTTAGTCCTGACTTGACACCTTTTCAATTGCCTCGAAATTCCCCGATTGGACAGCCCTTCATCATGATAATCTTAAATTTTTCCCTCTTCTTCTTTACTTAGGAACTTACCACCAGGTATTCTATATAAATTATTTTTTTTTAATTTGACCTACGTTAATTTTAAAACAATAAAATAACAACAAAAGAAAGCTCACTTCTAAGTTGTAATTTCCCTAAGAAGGCTAAGAGATCATGTTTTCCCCGGTTAGTGAAAAAAAAAATGTAAATGCCGCGGGTGGGATTCGAACTCTCATTCGCTGGACGATCATTTCGATGTTTGTGAAGCATCACCTTCAGCAGCGTCTAGCCCGATAAGCCACTGCGGTGTGTATTCACACCAGTCACTAACCGAAGATATTTATTTTATTGTGCAGAGTGATTGTTTGTCGCTACTTACACATTGATTTCCTACTTACACGCACTGATGCCGAAGTTTTCGAAAGTTATATTTATAGAACGCACTATTCTAATTGTAGTTGTCTCGTTCTGTTTTGGTGTGGCCCTACCATATTGTACAAATTTAGCCGTCCTAGATCCTCGTTATATTCAAAGTTGTAATTTCCCTTAAGGCTAAGAGATCATGTTTTCCCCGGTTAGTGAAAAAAAATGTAAATGCCGCGGGTGGGATTCGAACTCACATTCACTGGACGATTGTTTCGATGTTTGTGAAGCATCATCAGCTTAAATTCCTATTTACTACTGTTCAAATTCGGGTTCTTTCCCATGTTGCCTTTATACATATTTCGCACGAGAAACAGAAAAAACGACGTCACTTTTCATTTGAATTGTAAAAGAGATCGACTGGTTATATTCTCTGACATAATATACGTACTGACACATATGTATATGCATTAAAATTCTACACAAAAAACCTAGTGCATTGAGAGTACCGAGAAAAAATATATTGCCTTTATAATTATTTCGCTGGGTGGGTAGGTAACATGTAACACCGCTTGTTGTTTCATCGGAAGGAGTGTGAACGGTGTTAAATGCAACACCCAAAATATTTAGCTCAGTTTTTTAAATGACTGAATTCATTAAATTCTATTTGTAATACTGACGCACCAATCATGGCAATATTCATCGAGTAATTTCATCCAATATGTGAGCGTACGGGTGGGCATACAACAAACGATAATTCCGCAGCATCAGGCAGGCACGCACCCATAAACCTACATAAATCCCTAAGCAAAGACGAAAATCAAAAGATGACGACGAACAAATTGAAAGGACCACCACATCTGTTGTGCTGTGTACCAAATCACCCCATCCCTCCTAGGAAGGTGGTAAATGTTGCTTTATGCTGAAATGCCACTGCCAATGGTACTACCCACTGCCCCCCTGATAAAGGCAAAACAGATGCGGCACAGTGGGAGATAATTTAAACAACGAATATAATTCAAGTAGAAGTATAATCGTACTCAGATAGAAAAACCTAAGCAGCTAAGGCAAAAAGTATTAGACATGATACAAGTAACATCTGTACAAGCTATAAAATATCTTCAACGATTAGCACGTTGGGATTCATTATTAATCATTAATCTTCACTCAAAGATAAATTTCCTTTCCCTCAAACGAGACTTTATTCAACTAAACTTTGTTTGAGGAATTTCTTTGCGGCAAATAGACTATTTATTTTTTGTGAGAAATAAAAAGCGGGTCATGGCGGTAATTAACACGAAAAGCCATATATTGCTGGCGTATGCTGACGACATAGACATCATTGGGCGAAATTTGCGAGAGGTTGCTGGAGTATTTTCAAGAATCGAAAAAGAATCAGCGAAGGTGGGTCTTGCTGTAAATGAGGGCAAGACAAAATTGATGGTGTCAACGACTAGAGAAACATCTCGACTTGGACCGCACTTGAACGCTGATAGCCGATTTAATTTTGAAATAGTAGATGAATTTGTCTACATTGGATCCGCCTTGAACAATGACAACAACGTCAGCCTGGAGATAGATAGGAGAATTATGCTTGCAAATAGATGATATTTTGGGCTCAGCAAGCAGTTTAGGAAAAAATCCCTCTCTCGACGGACAAAAGTCCAGCTATATCACACTCTCTTTTAACCTGTCTTGATATATGGCTCCGAAACTTGGGTCATATCGCAAGCGGATGAAAAACACCTGGGAGTTTTCAAGAGGAAAATTCTCCGTAAAATATATGGTCCTGTTAGAGAAAACGGCGAGTACCGACGTCGCTGGAACGCAGAGCTATACGATTTATATTCTGACATGGACATAGCTAGGCGAATCAAATTAGGCCAATTGCGTTGACTAGGCCATGTTATTAGAATGAATGAAGATGAGCCAGCGCGAAAGGTTTCTGATAGCGTACCCGATGGAAGCCGGAAAAGAGGACGACCAAGACTCCGCTGGAAAGACCAGGCAGAAGAATCCCTCCGTATCCTTGGTGTTACCAACTGGCGGGAAAACGCGAAGGATAGAGCCAGTTGGAAGAATATGTTGAAATTTGTTTGTTTAATTAATATGTGTAAGACGTCTGACCTCATGAGGTTGTAAAATAGTCAATAAAAGTAAAGTAAAGTAAGAAGTATAATCGTACTCAGATAGAAAAACGTACGCATCTAAGGCAAAATGTATTTGATTTTATTCAAGTAACATCTGTATAAGTTATGAAATATTTTCAACGATAAGCACGTTGGAATTGATCAATAGTTATTGATCATTAATCGGCACGCAAAGATAAATTTCGTTTCCAACAAACGAAACTTTAATCAACTAAACTTTGTTAGAGGAATTTCTTTGCGGCAAATAGGCTTTTTTTGTGAGAAATGAAAAACGGATCATGGCGGTAATATTAGCGTCGAGAAAATGAGAGATGCCGAGTGACCCAGGTTTATATTTTTGTAGATTTTTTAATTGATTAATTTATTTACCTGACAAATTATTAAATTCTATTCTTACTTACCCTGAATGACACTAATTTTGGATGGAATTGTACTGTCATAATAAAAGTAGGTTTTTTGAATTTTAAATGCAAATTTGTGTTAGTACTTAGTACCAGAGTTCGTATTTACGCCCCCATCTGTAACCCATACACATCGTTGTGGGGAATGTGTAATGAACGTTTACCCATTACCCACAGGGTATGGGGAAAATAATCATCACAATTATCCATTACCCTCAGGGAAATGGGGAAAATAATGGGTAGCTACCCACGACGATGGCTAATGGGTTACCCAGGGTAACCCATCTCCATTTGTGATCGAAAATATGAACAAATTAGAAAAAAATTCTATATCTCGGAAACGGAGCGTCCAATCGAAAAAATAAACAATTTTGTCGGGTTTCTAAGGTGTTTCCATAAAGTGGTCCAACTCGTATGGAAGAATTTTTTTTTCGAAAAATCGCCAAAATAAGAAAATCGGTAAAATAAAAAGTGGCTATAACTCGGAAACGGTGCGTCTAATCAAAAAAATAATAACCCTGGGAACCCTGGGTAACCCATTACCCATCGTCGTGGGTAGCTACCCATTATTTTCCCCATTACCTGGTGGGTACTGGGTAATTGTGATGGTTAATTCCCCATTGTCGTGGGTAGCTACCCATTATTTTCCCTATACCCTGTGGGTAATGGGTAAACGATCGCTACCCATTCCCCACGGCAATAATAATGGGTTACTTTGGGTATCCAAGGGTAATCCATTACCCACGAACTACGATCGCTGCTAAGTACTTTAATACTTTCTCCGAAATGGAATTGAACTCAGGCATTATGATTGTAAGTCCGCGCGTTTTTCTACCGAGATATCGCAGGCACTGCGTGAAAATAAACTATACCTTAACTTTAGAACTTATCAATTGAGTTTTCTTGAAAGAGCCAAGCGCACCATATGAATCCGTTTCGAATTTGAGACGGACTGGCTTCTTCGTACATTTTGTCCGAGACTGAAATCAGTTTCCGTTTCCGTATGAAATTCCTACAAAAAAAGCGGATCGTGTTTTACTTTTTCGGATCCATCTCGAACTCGCAACGGACTTAATTTTTGAATCCATTTTGGGTTGTTTTTTTTTTTTAAATAAAATGGATTCGAGATGGATTTACTTTTATCATTTAGTGAAAATGGTGCTATCGATGTATACTAGTATAATCAGACCAATACTATCCTACGGAGCAATGGTCTGGTGGCCCGTCGCGGAATTGTTGTATAGAGTTCAGAGATCAGATTGCATCTGCATAAAAACGGCCTGCATAAAAACGGACCCACTAAATGCTCTTGGAATCTGGAAGAGCAACGCATATGGACATGCGAGAATAAAGTACTAGAGACAATCCCAAGAGAAATCAATATAACCACCGATTACTGAACCTCATCATTGACGTTCGATAACCTATTCGATGTCAGGTTTCCTAGAAGAATAGATCGTGATAAAGGGGGAACCGCTGACAGGGTTTGACACCAAAGTGTTTACGGACGGATCCAAAATCGAATGTGGAACCGTCTCGGGTGTCTTCTCCAAAGAGGCAAGCCTCAATTTATCATTCAAACTCCCAGACAATTACAGCGTTTTCCAAGCGGAGGTACTGGCCCGTCAAGGAAATCTGCGCTAAACTTATACTACAGCGGAGAACAGAGCCCATTGGAATATTTGTAGATAGCCAGGCGGCTCTCCTGTCACTTTGTCGAGCTAGGTCGACTGGCGAATGTCGTCCGTACTTGGATACCGGCCCACAAGGGTCTTAGTAATCGCGCAAGATGGCTGAATCTTCCATATAGTGACCAGTGCCGTGCCTGTGAAGACGCAGAAGAGGAGGCGATGGTGGAACATTTCCTTTGCAGTTGTCCGGCTCTAGTGAGTAGACACCTAAAGACTATTGGAGGTCCCTTCCTACACAACCTCACGGAGATACACAAGATAGATCAAGGTGATCTAATGAGGTATCTCTGACTAAGAGGTTGGGTATAGACTCTGTACATTAGACTGTCTGGAGTGATATGGTATACAAAACGGTGCCTCAAGAAACTAATTGATCTTCAGCTACCACGTGAACAACCAACCAACATATTCTCTCAAACACATTCTGCAGGAATCATGTATGTACTTATAATTGCTACACACCACAAATATTCATATATTTGCAACCCCTAAACTCACTTATATTTAAGTACAAACATTAGTATGTTTGCTTACAAATACGTATACTTTTACGTGGTGCCATATGCGTGTTTCATCACAAACATCCAAATACTTACGTCGAAGCATTCGGGTGTTTCTTCCCAAACTGAATGCATGTAACTAAACCGCAACAGATCAGTCAACACAAGAACCACTCAATTTATGTGCGCACATATTCAGGAACTTTTATGAATCACTGACTCAAAGAATAATGCATAAATACAGTTATACACTTGCAATAACATTAACTTAGACTGAGAACAAGCTCTCTTTAAACTGTTTGTTAGTTTCCTCGCGACAGAGCAGAGCCATAACAAAAATTAAGTAAATAGTGCACCAAACACAGCTGTATTTGTATTACAAATAAAGATGTATTTGGACCACAAACACATGTATTATAACATATTAATCATTGTGTCTCAAACATGTAATTTTGAGTAGCAAACACAAGCTGTTCGAACACAAGTATACAATTTACTATATTTGCGACGTTATATTTGTACCCAAACAAGAAAAAAGTACAGATTGTATTCCCCGCAGAGAAGGTTGTCCGCAGCGTTAGCATCACATACGTGGTTTTTGAACAACAATAGTCTCTGCCTGAATGATGTGGAAAATTGATGCCTTTTGAAACATTTATGCTTTTTGTATTGGTTTATGTAATAACATTGTCGAAATGGTGCATTTACATTGAAATATTCTATAAAGAGAATAAGACTCGTTTATGCTCTTTTACTCAGACTCTCTACATGAGAGCGGAAAAAGATTGCAATAAGGTCTCTATACTATTCAATACTTTTTGTCGTCGCTCTGTTTATGACAAAACAAGCACAATTATTTCAGTGAGCTAAATATTGCTTTATTTATTTGAACAATATTACATCTAATGTTAAAACAGATGTAAGAAAAAAAGTGCAATAGCAAAAGAGCCTTCAGCACAAAAACTATTTGTTTTTTTATTTTCCAATGTAACATTTACTAATGTGTTCGTAGAAATCGAACAGGTACAGGTGTAACAAAAATGTTTATTTATTTTATTTATTTTATTTTTTATTTATTTGGAGGAAGCGTTTCAACTGTTGAGTATACGAGGCAAACGAAATATATTTGAGTCAATCGACCTTCAAACGTTTTTATATTTGCATGTGTTATGATGTCTAAGATGTTTTTTTCAAGATAGTTCCACCCCATTGTGCATTTCGCACCACTAAACTCCACACCATACAATGGTAGCCATAAGGGGCATCATCCATTAGTCACAGCAGCAGCCTTATCGCAATGTTTCACGGCAGCACCCGAACACAACATCGTACGGATGAAATTGGACGCCAACAACAATGACAACACACAGAGTAACAGCAATTACAGGAACAGAAACAGGAGAAGAAAAATTGATTAATGTCCTTTTGCGATAGATTAAAAAGCGCACCACATTTGCTATTAAAAACATATGAATGCATGAACGAACAAACAAAACGAAATGACTGAATGAATGAACAAATCGAATGAATGGAACGAATATACTCATATGGCACCAATGTACCGCACCACCGTGTGTGTATACGTTTGGGTGAGTAGCAGGATATAGGAGGTCTAATTCAAGTTGATGAGGGGAATTACGACAGCCACACCATGCCAAAATGGCATTTGAAGGATTTTGGGTCGAATTGTTATTTTTTTATTAAAAAATTCCTCATTTTCCATTGGAATATTGTAGAATTGATTATCCAGTGTGGGGGTATGTGGCTGTGTGTGTGTTCACACATACATCTGCCTACCAAATGTCTAATAAAACACAAACATGCATTTGTGCCTAATGCGCTATATGGGTGGACAGATTGGACAATAAGGTGTAATGTGCGTACGTGCCTCCCTCGCTCTGTATGGGTTGGGTGGTTGAGTGCCCTTAATGCCTATATGTGTTAATTTGATGGATAAATATCGGCGCGTGTTCATTAAATTGGAGGCAGGAATGTAATTGAACATTTCTCTCGACAGAAGTTGTTTCATGAATTTTAGAATTGTATTGTTTTTCCCAGAAATTGTTAAAGGTGATGTTGAAAGTTCTTGCGCACTGTATAAAGGACACCTACATATCTGCTTTTTCTACGAATTTCCCCCGTTGAGTTCATTATTTTGAAACGCGTTCAATTCCGCGGAAATCAATGGGGAAACACAATTTGTGCCATAACTATGTTGCAATAAAGGATTTGAAAATAAATTGAAAAAAATTCCATTTAAACAAAAATTCTAAGAATAAATGCAATCAATGTATCTCACATGAACAAGCCCAGCAAAAACGCGTTTTTAATAGATTCCTGAACACATTGACTTCAACGTCAATGATTTTTGTTGGACATAGTTATCTGAAGAATCAATCTTTGCGGACCACACACACTTATAGAACATGTTATTTCATTGCAAATATTTGTATGAAATTGTCATGGTCAGAACTAATTCTGCGAATCAATTATAAAACAATTTTGAGATTCAAGGCACCTCTTTAGATTAAATTCTATGAATATAAGTTCAACCAAATTGTTTTCCAATATTTGTTGGAGTTTTTCTTAAATAAAAGCATCCTACATGCTGAAAAATCTGTGTATTTTAGTTTTTGGATGCAAACATAACGTATTTGTAGCTTCTCGCAAACATAGTATACTTGTGCCCAAACACATTGTGTTTGCTATTCAATATTACATGTTGGAGACACAATGATTAATATGTTATTATATGTATATGTTTGTGTGGCCCAAATACGGCTTTAATTATTGAAAACTGTTCAAAACAAAAACGCGATAGACAACAAAGAAACAAAAATACAGCAGATCTTCAATTCATGAAAACAATGCTTGAACGTAAGTACGTGGATGTTCCAAACATATACATGGTTCCTGAAGAATATTACACGGCCGTGTTTTCAACATGTAGCTACAAATCTGTTGCCGAAGAACAACGTGTCAAGGTGGTCTGGGATAATTACATGCTGAAAAATAACGGCCCAGCAACATATTGCAGGAACCAGGCATATGTTTGCAAGCATTGTTTTCGTGAATTAAAGATCTGCTGCTTTTGTTTCTTTAGTGTCTGTCACGTTTTTGTTTTCAGAGGTTTTCAACAAACAAAACCATATTTGGGTCACAAATACATACATATATCATCATTGTGTCCCAAACGTGTTATATTGAATAGCAAACACATTGTGTTGGGGCACAAGAATAAAATTTTTGCGACAAGCTACATACACGTAATTTTTGCACCCAAACAACAAAAAAAACAATATTTTCAGCGTGTACAAAGTTAATTTAAGGCGATAGATAGGCGATGGTCTAAGTGAACCGCTCGTCGAGTGTCACCTACACCTAACCTATCTGAATTTAATTGTGGCAACTTCAGTTCGGTTGTGACAAACGCAGTTCTGTTACAACAAACAAATAGTCCTGTGAGTGTATGAACACCTACATGATATTGCCTACGCACTAACAGTTGATGGTTCGTTGAATGAAGACGTGGAACCAATCAACTATTTGGGATGCAAGATTACCAAGAATGGTGAATCCTGCTGTGCGCGTTCTACTTTTATTCTCACTGATTGGGACCTACAGTTTTATAGCGGTTCCGAACGTTATTTTGAGGAGTTTTTTCACGCCTAAATACTGTATAGTGTCGTTGTCTCTAAACGAGTTGACCGTCGTCGAAAGTACTGTAAAGTGGACAGTGCAAGGATCGAAGTCATATTCACATGTTCAAGAGCCGCGCACACTGTCGAAATAAAATCTCACAGAAGCCTGTATAGCGACTATTCAACTGCAGTCTGAAGGCTGCACTACGGCTGTACTAATTGGAGCTAGACAAAGAAGACAATGAAGAAGGTCCAAAAGTTTATAAATCGGAGTCTGAAGTAAATGCTCCGTATTTACTGGTCTAATACAAGGTGGCGCAAGAGTAATCCTCCTATCAGAAAATGCTATAAATTTTGCGATTGGCCCCTAATGTCAGTTCTGTTTAGACATTTGTGTAGTAAACACATGCGAAATACACGTTAATAAACAATGTTACGCTACACTGCTCCAGAACGCGGAATATTGCTGACTATTTATTTGACCAATAATCGACCAGAGGAAGATGATTTTTCATCAAAAATAATCATGAGTGATGAGGCCCATTTCCATCTTAGCGGGTACGTAAATAAGCAAAATTTACGCTTCTTTTGACGTAGAATACGTCTTACCTTACGGTATGAGGAGTCATGTCAGGTTTTTATTGTTGTAATCTTTATTTCATTGAATTTGAGGAAACGGCTAGATGAATTTTTTTAAAATTTTTTTTGTAGGTAAATTAAGATGTTATCTTTCGTTTGATATACATTTCATATTGGTTGATATATTTCTAGTATTTTAATTTCTCAAATGAAAATTGTTTAAACACATACACTCAAACATATATGTGGTGTTTGGTTGAGTGTTTTTGGTTGCTCAACATTGCTTAGGAACATGTATCTAGTAAAAAGTGAAACGAACAGCAAGCTAATGTTGCTTGGCAACATGTATCTAGTAAAAACTGAAACAAATAGTAAGCTAACGTAATAAAGCTTTTTTGCGAAAGCTTCGATAAAGCTGTTGTAACATTAATTTTGAATTGTAAAGCGTAAAGCTTTCACACAACGCTCGAATGCTAATGCGAAGACTCGATAAGGTAAACCTTTTTTAATATTAGGACGGCGCTCTCAACATTCGCAGAACTTATTTCAATAAAAATATTAATTAAAATACATAAATTAAGTTAAGTTTAAAAAAATTGAACATAATATTTTTTTTTTAAACGGACTTGAATCAAATGCCGTTGGTAAATATAAAAATTACAGCAAACAGTTGTCCGAGGCCTTCGGCCACGGACTGTCCCTGCAGGCTGTGTCAGAGACACGGCCATTAAGTTTAACGTAGAATACGCCATCCGATAAGACAGAAAACATATATAACAATAAATGATAAATAATATAAGCAAATGAATTTATTGTTATATATGTTTTCTGTCTTATCGGATGGCGTATTCTACGTTAAACTTAATGGCCGTGTCTCTGACACAGCCTGCAGGGACAGTCCGTGGCCGAAGGCCTCGGACAACTGTCTGCTGTAATTTTTTCCGCAACTTGATGAATTGGGATTGGAAAACATGTGGTTCCAACAGGACGGTGCAACGGCACACACTGCACGTGCCACAACCGATATGCTGAAGGATGCATTTCCCGGGCGCCTAATCTCCCGTTTTGGCGATTTGCACTGGCCAGCAAGATCGCCTGATTTGACCGCTCCAGACTTCTTTTTGTGGGGCTTTTTGAAGTCGCGGGTTTATGTCAACAACCTTCAGACTCTTGCAGCTCTTAAAGACAATATCCGTCAAGAATGTGAGGACGTATCGCCGGAAGTTTTGGCCAAAGTGATGGAAAATGCCATAAAAAGGGCTCAAATGACAATCAACTGTGGCGGCGGCCATTTACATGACATCATATTCTCGACTTGATGTAAAAATAAAAATAATCCACAAGAAGAATCAAAGTTTTCCATTTTTTTTAAATTACAGCCACAAAACATCAGAAGTTTACTTTTGCGCCACCTGTATATGTTTTCGTTAAAATTTCTGGTAACGCAAAAATAACGGTCCTATTCGAATTTTCGTAGAAGAAAATGGACTTGGATCAGCCATATACTTAGGCGCACAACGTCAGATATTGTTATAGCAGTACTTGAGCCGAAACTACAAGGCTTTCGCAGGGCAAGAAAACTACATGGGATTGATGCCTGGGAAATGACTATAAACCAAATCGACTATCATTGAATCAAATGATTTTGCTTGAAAGGGATACAAATTTATGAAGAGAATTCGTGAAACTTTTGATTTTTGGTTCGATTGAATACATAAACACACACATAGAAATTTTTTTCTTAGTTGCATGCAAATATACCGTGTGTTTGGAGCTTTATGCAAATATATTATACTTGCGTTCAAATACATTTTGTTTGCAATTCAATATTACATGTTTGACACACAATGATTAATATGTTGTAATATACGAGGTTGTGATCCAAATACAGTTTTGTTTGTGTTACAACAATAGCTGTGTTTGGTGCTCTGTTTATTTTATTTTTTTTCGCTATACTATGTCGAGAGCAAAATAATAAAAGACGGAGAAATAGAGATTGTTTTCAGACAAAGTTAATGTTATTGCAAGTTTATAAAACTATTTTTAGATTATCATATCAGTGAGTGATTCATAAATATTCCAGAATGTGTTTGTGAATTAATTGCTGACTGATGTGTTGTGCGTTAGTTTAATGCATTCTGTCGTCAATCCATTGAGTACGATATAAAGAGTGTGCATGCGTGTTTCAGTGCCACCAAATTCTCGTCAACAGTCACTGGGCTAACGACAATTTTGATACAGTTTTTTATGCCAGTTTTGTTTTGCCAGAATTTGGACGTAATACAAAAATAAATTGCATAAGATGTCAGGGGACACCCGGTTGTCACGAAGTTCCTTTCGCTGTATATTATGTAATAGTTCCAACCCGTCTAAGGCGCCCGTTGAAAAATACGTAAAGGTCCTTTTGAAAGAGAGGTACTTCTTTTATTAAACGATTATAATTTTTTCAACAAAGTTGCTATTTTTAAGAAAAAGTACTTTTTTAAGAAAGGCCATAAGAATATAAATTGTTTTTACAAAGCAATACTTTTTAAGAACAAGTACAGTCGGTGGTGGAATGGCTAGTATGCGTGGTTTTTGTGCATGAGAACGTGGGTTCGAACCCTGCTCTGATAACCTTAAAAGTTCCTTCGACGACGGCTACCTCGCTTAGTGATGGCGACACTATCGAGTACTTAGCCATGAAAAAGCTTCTCAAAATACCGGTCGGAACCGGTGTAAAGCTTTAGTTGCCAATCATTGGGTGAAATATTAGATAGCCCACAGCTCACTGGTTGTGAGAAGCTCTCCCCAACCCCTTCATGGGATGTAATAGGAAAGGTTTTTTTTTACGTTTTACTTTTTAAAGAAATGAGATTTTAAAGAAAAAGTTTATTTTTTTTAAAGGGTACTTATTTATTATTATCTCAAGAAAATAAAAGAAATGATATTCTTTTATTTTTAAGAAAAGTTACTTTTTAGAAAAGGAATTTTTGTAGGAAAATGTATTTTTTTTAAGAGAAGTAATTTTTTTTGAAGAAAAGATTTTTTAAAGAAATGTGAATTTTTTTAGAATTAGTCCTTTTTTCAAGAATATTTAAATTTTTAAGAGTATGAACTTATCTCAAGAAAAATTATTTTGTTTCACAAAAAACGTACACTTTAAAGAAAAGGTAGTTGTGAAAGAAAAGGCAATTTTTTGTAAGAAAATGTACTTTTGTAAGAAAAGGTACCTATTTAAAAAAATTGCTTTTGTTAAAAAAAAGGTACTTTTTGTAAGAAAATTTACTATTTTTAAGCATAGGTACTTTTCTAAGATAAGGTATTTTTTTTAAGAAAAGGTACTTTGATTAAGAATATGACTAGGTATTTTTTGGAGAAAATTTACTTTTTATTTAAGAAAATTATATTTTTAAAAACTTCTTTCACTTTGGCTTTTCTAAATTTACTTTCTTTTGAGTTTAAAACTACAATATATACTAAACATTGGTTTCTGGCTCCACCTAGAATACTTCCCATTAAACAAGAAATGTCCCAACATATGTTATTCTAGACACAAACCAAAGCAAAGTACCCAATATAGTTGATAATACTGGATTGTAGCATAATAGTGTTAAAAAAGTTCTTTAATTGTTTTCATTTAGCCCCCATCCCGTAACGTGCAATAAGGAACTTCGTTCCAAAATGAATGAAAACTATTTTATTCTTCAACTTGGAAATAATTTATTGCATATAAAGCATACATGGGGCAAATTAATTATATGACAATTATAATTTGTAGTCTAATTTGAATTACCCCGATAAATGTTATTTTCAAAGCATTTCTTTCATGTCTGACAGATTTCATTTTCAAATATTTTATACAGTTCAGGTTTATGAATTTGAAAGTACTATGAGGCAATACCTATCGAAGACACAAACCTCTATACATAAAATAAAGTACTTACAAACAGAATTGCCAGCAGTCAAAAAAAAAATCCAAAATAATGAAAATAAACAATCTACATTTGCATTGCCTGAAATGAAATTTCAGGTATGGTAATTCTTTTGCATTTGCATTACATAAAGTATTGCCAATCCAATTCCAATTCAATTCAAATTAAAAAAAAACCATGTATGACTATAGTCATAAGCGTGAATAAAATCAAGATTAAAGTCTCTTTTTTAATTCGCATGTCACTCATTCCCTTTCACATTGTATTCTGTACCAAATTTGCAGCCCTGTGCACGCTGAAAAATAATGGCCCAGCAACACATTGCAGGAAACAAGTATATGTTCGCAAACATTGTTTTCACGAATTGAAGATCTGCTGCCTTGTTGTCTCTTTGCTATCTGCCTCGTTTTTGTTTTAAGCGGATTTGCAAAAAAGCAAACACAATGTGTTTGCGCACAAGTATAGTATATTTACGACAAGCTACAAACACGTTATATTTGCACCCAAGCAACAAAAAATACAGATTTTCAGGGTGTGCTAATCGTTCGTTTGGGACGAAAAACACGAATGTTTCGACGTCAGTATATGGATATTAGGGAGGGAACACGTATATGGTCCCATGTAAAAGTATGCATATTTGCAAGTACAAATGTTATTGAATGCATTTAAATATAAGTGAGTTTAGGATGTGGAAATATATGAATATTTCCAAATATATACATGGTTCCTGTATAATGTGTTTAAGAGAATATGTTACAGTGAACGTGTTTCTATATATAAATTGTGTCATACCTCTATTGTAAAAATTGGTGGATGCCATATATCAAACATCCAAGATAACTTTATCACAAGGCATAATTTAAAAACACAACTTATTAAGTGATGAGAATGGAATCTGCCAAATATTTTTATCTTGTGGCTTAGGCAACTTCAATGATAAAAATATACCATAGTGGTCTAAATTGTAACAGATCCATTTTTCATGATTTCAACAGCATTTTAATAACTTTTTGTCGACATGTGGTTACATTAAATTTATCGCATTTGTCTCATTTCCCAGAAACAAACACACCAACTGGGATCTTTTGATGTCACAATGGATATACGTATGAGCATACGCACTATCTCCCCACCTTCATCATTCCCTTTAGCAACCACATATCCTTTACTCATTAACCACATGCGAGCACATGGATCGATTTATTTATTCATCCATCAAATTTTCAATTTATAAAAGTGCTCATATCGCACTTTGTGCGTTCACTCAACCGTTGCAAACCAAAGCAAATGGAACCGAATCCAACCATTCTTCAACGCTGCTATTGCCTTTCATCTCATCCATCTTGGTGTCCTTTTAATCATTCCGTCATTTGTTTATCCTTTTGAACCTATCAATTGTAATGGCTTACAGGAAAATACCAGCTTACATTCCTTCTATGCAGTGATGCATTTATTTACTCGATTTCATCATTTTTCGATTAAATTTATGTTTCCAATAGCAATTTAATCATTCCCGCAGCCAACATGAATATCGTCCTTTGCAACATCACCAGGCGATCCTTTATCCTTGTTGTTTTCCAATTTCGTTACGAATGTGAATGAATGATTCTGTGGTTTAGCTGAGAACTTCGTCATATGGCTTTTGGCTTCATCCCTGTTTTGAGTGTGGGTGCGTGTGGGGGATGTGTGTGTTTGATTGTGCGTTTGTGTAACTGTATCCTTGCATCCTGGATGTTGTGTATGTATGTGGGTGCAAGTGTGTGTGTGTATGTACTGGCGTGTAACATGTGCGTTATTTTACGGATTAAATCGAGTAAATTAGTTCCTTTTTTCGTGTAATCTCATTTTATTTCTATGCCACGAATTTTCCTCAATTTACTGCTTTGTTGCAAAGGATCCCAGTATTGATTGTTTCTGAATCGCTCAGTATGACTGAGTGTGTGCATATTAGTGTTGAAAAATAAACGATTATTAGGTATAGAATAATCGGGTATTGGAATAATATTACATTGATGTTTAGAAAGCATACATGGGGCAAATTAACAAATGCAAATTCATAAAAAAATTTAAATACTTTTGGCAATTGTACTTATTTTCAAAGCATTTCCATCATCTCATAAATGCACATTCAAAAAATGTAAATACCTTTGGCGATTGTACTTATTTTCAAAGCATTTCCTTCATATTGACAGTTTTAGTTTCTTAATATTTTATACAGTACAGGTTTATGAATTGGAAAGTATTACGAGGCAATACCTATCGAAGCCACAAACCTCTACATATAAACTACTATAAAAACAGAATTACCAGCAGTCAAACAAATTCAAAATAATTGAAAGCATTGCCATATTTAATTACAATTGGCATTCGATTCCACAACCATCACTTGCATTGCCTGAGCAAATGCAAACCCAAAATTGTTTAATTGTCATTGCGAACAATGGTAATTCATTTGCATTTGCATTAAAATCCAGTGAAAATTAAAAATCCCATGTATGTTAGAAACTGTTAATTTTTTTTGAAACGAATCGATAACCAAACCATAGAACATCAGGGAAAACGTGGAAAACATTTTCCAAACGACTGGAAATAATCAAGAATAAGTAATAAATATGCACAAAAAAGAGTGTAAAAAAAGTGTACACAAACGTACAACAAAATAAATAGGTAAAAAACTAATGCATTGCAAAAATATACGAAGCTCATTAAACATGTACATTAGGGTGTCCCAAAAAAATTTTATGTTTCGAGTTTCATGGTTGCTCAAGCTTAATTGGAAAGCTTATAGGGTAAAGTATTTTTGAGATGTTTTTCAGATTTTTCGCGAGAGGTTTAGAGGTCGCGCAAGTCGAATTTCCACAAAAATCCGGTATTCCGGACGTTTTTTGAATTTTACCTAAAATTCGCTCAATGAATACGATTTTCTTAGTTTGTAAGTCAACACTTTTAAAGCAAAACTACCAAACTTTTAGTGTGTATGCATAAACCTCCATTTTTGGCAATTATTTTTCACAATAAGATACCATGTATAATTTTGAATAAATTTTGTAAATAACCCTTTATATCTTTCAAAATTCCTATGCAAATTTAAAAAAAATAATGATGCAGTAAATTCCAAGCAATTTTTTAGAAAAAATTATGAATTTGCGGTTACTGTTCCAGAGTTATACCATTTTAAAGCCTTTTACCCATTGTATGAATATAATAATATTATAAACTGTTTGCCATTTTTGCATCGGATTTGCTTTAAATTTCTATGAACATTTAAAATACTAATGATGACTTTAAAGAGCGAATAAATTTCAAGCAATTTTGTAGAATACAATTTTGAAGTTGCTGTTACTGTTTCAGAGTTATGTCACTTTAAAACTCTTTACCCATTGTATGAACTTAATAATATTATAAACTTTTTGCCATTTTTATCGGATTTGCTTTAAACATTGTATTATTGAAAAAATCTACATGCTCTAAATAACGGCAAAGAATTGCACGCAGCAAAAAACGGCTCCGGCAACATATTACAGGAACCATATATATGTTAGTAAGCAATCAAGCAATCAATAATGTACGTTGATATACTCCAACTCCAAGATATGTAACTCCATACATACACTCACTGTACGAGACGAACCACGATATAAACTAAGTAAACTAGAATCCGACACAACCAGGAAAAATAAATCCTACTCTACGGAGACTTCAAAACTAACATACATAAATGTTGAAACATCCCTACATTCTGATCTCTACATACGAACAAATATCCACTGTCGTCGCTCAAAAAAAGCGAAGTGCTAAAATAATTCCACTTCTGCCGAGTGTCCTCGAGTCACACAAATTTTATTTTGCTTTATGATTAATAACCATACGTGGGGTTTTTTAATTTGCATTGGATTTTAAATAGCATTTCTTTATCTAATGCAAATGCAAAAGAACTACTATTGATCGCAATGCCAATGAAAAAATTATGTATTTGTATTTGCTCAGGCAATGCAAATGCAGGCTGTGGAATCGGATGCCAATTATAAAGAAATATGGCAATGCTTTAAATTATTTTGAATTTGTATGACTGCTGGCAATTCTGTTTCTAAAGTATTTTATGTAGAGGTTTGTGGCTTCGATAGGTATTGCCTCGTAGTACTTTCAAATTCATAAACCTGTACTGTATAAAATATTTGAAAACCAAAACTGCCATATAGGAAATACTTTGAAAATAAGTACAATTACCAATGGTATTTAAATTTTTTTTTGAATTTTCATTTGTAGAGGTAATTCAAATTAAACTACACATTATAATTGTCATATAATTAATTTGCCCCATGTATGCTAATAACGAGAACCTCAAAAAGAGTAATCGATTACTTAGAATGTACTGGAATATTACATCTCTATGGCGTAACAGTAACTGCCTCATTCATTTATTACTTTTCGGTTTCATGCATTACAAATAAATGAAGGAAGAACAAGAGGACGTACAAAATGAATTCACGGGTAAATTGTGCCTCAGCCAGTGAAAGCGGAAGTAAAATATTCGACAAAGAATTTAACGGAATTCTCGTTCATTGTTGTTGTTGCTGCCATATCACAAATTACTTTAATCGTTTATATTGATTGGAATTATTGCTGTTATTGTTGTGTTTATTGCAATATTTTATTTTTAGTTACTGTAGCGAATCTCGTTAAGCGTTAATCGCTCCCTTTGCCAATCAGCCAACATGCTGCATTTGTGGAGCAGAATTTGAAGGGCTGATTGCGTGCAGCATCTGAGTTTTATGCCACGAATCTAATTACGTTTAAAGTTACATTTATTCGACGGCGTGTTACGTTACATTTTAGCCGTTAAATCCGGCGTGTAATTAAAAAATGTGTTTTTATTTTTATTTGACGCTGCTTTTGTAATGGGCATTCACATTTGAATTGAAGCTGATGGGGATTTTATTGTTCGGAATATATCTTAGGTGTATTCAAATTGGTTGTGTGGTTATGTGTATTTTTACTATCGTCTTGTTGTCGAGTTCGTTTAAATTTGATTAAAGGTAACAGCCTATTCCAATTACCTTTAAAAATATTTATTTTAATTCAAAATATTCAACAATTAAATATTAAAAAATTCTATTTCAAAATTATAAAGCGACATTTGAAATTTAAGAGACATCAAATTATACCATTCAAAGACGTCAATTTTTGTGCAGTTTTTCGAATTTAGGTCGATTTTTCCATACTGAATTGGTGTTTAAGTGGCATACAAGGTTTTTTTTTAATTTGCATTGAATTTTAATTTGTATTACTTTATTTAATGTAAATACAAATAAATTACCATTGTTCGTAAAGGCAATTAAAAAATTTTTAATTTCCATTTGCTCAGACAATACAAATGCAGGTTGTGGAATCGGATGCTAATTGTAATGAAATATGGGAATGCTTTTAATTATTTTGAATTTGTTTGACTGCTGGTAATTCAGTTTTTAAAGTATTTTATATGTAGAGGTTTGTGGCTTTGATAAATATTGCCTCATAGTACTTTCAAATTCATAAACCTGTACTGTATACAATTTTTGAAAACCAAAAGTGTAAGATATGAAGGAAATGCTTGACATTGAAATTTTTTTGAATTTGCTTTTCGAAAGGTAATTCAAATTAAACTACAAATTGTAATTGTCATATAATTAATTTGTTCCATGCATGATAAGTGGGCTTTCCTTGGAATTCAGCAATGGGAATCATTTGTTCTCAAAACATTGCGAATGGTTTCGAGATTAATACTGACTTGATTCGATTTTCCGAGATATTTTTCCACACCAACTGTGGTAGGTTTTGACCCACAGAGCTACAACATTGTAACACTGCTTTAGTTTCCATAAAAATCTATGCGCCTATTCCTTCCCCACCAGCATTGGTTTTTAAAATGCTCTTTCAAAATGTAGACTGCTCCAACTTCGATAAATCTAGCATTTGGGCCGAACTCTCATCAACCCGGTTGAACTCCAAATCCACAATGCTACCGTCCCCAGTTATGTATTTTCGAAACAATTCTTCTAACCTGAGGTCTACTCTCTGACTTAGTACTACGACCACTTCTACTGCCCCTAATTTAAATCTAAAAAAATCTGATTTTGTTGTTTATTGTTATCTACCAAATTTCATAATTCTAGGCAGACACGTGACGCTAAATTCTCTGATTTAGTGGCACACCCATTTCTATCCTTCATCTTTCTAATTTCGTAATATGCCGAATATTTTATTTTCCATTCTTTAGAGGGTTGAATTTTATGTTTCGGGTTTAGGGAACAAAAACAAATATTAATCATCGAAAATTACTTTATTGTTTTTCAAAATATTCCCCATGAAGATTTATACACTTTTGCATGCGTTTGAACCAATTGTCGAAACACTTTTGCCACTCTGATTGAGGTGTCTCCAAAACATGCATGCTGAATGCCGCAACCGCTTCTTCAGGTGTCGAAAAACGTTGACCTCTCAGTTTGTTTTTCACGTACGGGAATAAAAAGAAGTCATTCGGTGCCAAGTCAGGACTATACCGCGGATGACCCATCAAATCGATGTTTTGGGTGCTCAAAAATGCAATTGTTTCAGCCGATGTGTGAGAGCTCGCATTGTCGTGGTGAAGAGTGATCCGTCTTCGGCGGTTGGTTTTCCTGATTTCAGTTGCCTTCCGGCAAACAAATGGTTGTGTACCACTCAAATTCACTGTTCTGCGTTGTTCTAGTGGTACGGTTGCGACATGTCCGGGTTTTCCGAAAAAATAGGCGACCGTTTGGAAGTGCTTCGGGCGCGAACAACTTTTGCTGGATTTGGCTCATCTTGAAACACCCGTACAGTTGACTGTTGTTTACTTTCGGGCTCATACGCGTAAATCCAGGATTCATCACCTGTCACGATATCATAGACGTGTTTCGAAGCACCACGATCGTTTTTTTGGAGCATTTCTTTCGACCAATCGACACGAGCCTTTTTTGAGCGATTGACAAATTGTGTGGGATCCTATGCGAACAACTTTTTTTGACAGTCAAATGTTTATGCCATATTGAATGTATGCTGGTCCCACTAATGCCTAAGGTTTTCACAATCTCACGATAGGGCACATGACGATCATGCAAACTCAGTTCGCGCACAGCATCAATGGTTTTCGGAACAACAGCTGCTTGTGGACGACCTTCACGAAATTCGTCTTGGACAGAACTACGACCACGATTGAATTCACCATACATAAACACTGGTCCTTGATGGAGCTTCATCGCCAAAAATTGAATTACGTGCATTCATGCACTGTTGCTGCGTTAATCCACGGCGAAAGTTGTAAAAAATAATCGTACGAAAATGTTCACGATTTAACTCCATTTTTGGGCCGAAATGAATCTTTTAAGTTACTGTAAACAACAAAAATAGCGCTCGTATGTCAAAACGTTCTGAGTACGCATAACCTCAAAAATGTCCAACTTTACGATAGAGCTGTCAGTTGCCAGATTGCAATACTAGGGTTGCCAGTATGATAAAGTGGCGTTTGGCCAAAATGATAATTTCTCTGGTTTAATGCCACGCCCATTTCTACCGCCCTCAACAGGTACTTCGAAAAGTCCTGCATTTATTATTTGTTATTTTCTAAGAGGGACGTCTACACCTGATTTGATGATAATTGAGCGACGCGGAGCGAAGGTAATTTCACTAAATTAATGCCACAACCATTTCTTCCGCCCACAATTGGAATTTAAAAAAATCCTGAATTTACTATTAATTTCCTAAGAGGATCATTCACACCAAATTTCATGATTGTAGGAAGACCGCCCCCAATTAACGTTTCCAAAGATCCCTCCTTAGCTGTTGTCTACTTCATAAAGGAAATATCAACATCCTGTCTTGAGTCGTTTGGCCACAGCGCTGATGAATCACCCAGGCAGTCAGTCATCAAGCAATTTTATATATGTTGATAACCAAAGTGAAAATGAATTCGGCTGTACCAACAGAATTTATGAGAAATTTGTTTGCATCAATATCACTTTTCATAAATACGGTTGTTGTAACCGACTTAAAGTCAAATTCGATTATTGCAACCAAATGCACTTGTTGGAACTGAAATTGTAGAAAATTTCGTTGATACAGCGAATATAATAGGACAGGCAATTAGTTGGAACAGCAGAATAAGCTACAAAACAAGGTTGCTTCAACCGAAATTCAGTTGGGGTAACCGCAATTCGGTGGCAACAAACGAATTTACGGTTGCTACAACCAATTTTTAAAATATTTAGTTCTGTGAGTGCAGGTAACTTAAGTTTTACCAACTGCGGTTTTAGGCCTCAGGTCTGAATATTAAACACAAATATAGAAGGTGGTGTGAAGAAACGTTGATTACTGGGAGAATCTTGATGATCTACTCTTGCTAGGAGAGGGGCATAGTGAATCAGCATGGATAATTTTATGATGTTTTCAGTTTCCACTTTCTTTGCTTTGCTTGTACCTTCTCTGATTCGTTCTTATTTGAAACTATTTGCCAGTGTCGTTCCGCTGATGGTTGAAAATTACATATTCCGGCATTTGGCGCTTCTTGGTCAGTTTCATATGTTTTCGAAGAGCTTGGGAATGATATTGTTGAGAATGTGATGGATTTATTATATTATACTGAATATTGAGATAGCGATAGAAATTGATCTGGAGTCTTGGGTTGGAGTTTTTCAGTATCAGAAGGTCTATGTCTTTTCGGAGTTGAAGACATAGGTATGTTCTAGTAAAACATTTTTCTCAAGGAGTTCGGAGATAGTATGTTGTATGTCCAGGAATGGGTGATGAGGCGTAGGACAAATGCCTCAACTTTCCTTTCTCCCTTTTCAACAATAACATGATTATGACAAATGCCGCTACCTTTCTCAAATATCACATCAAATGTTGTGCTCAATCCTCGAAAATAATGACATTCGTAGTGTTTCGTTCGTAGTGTTCGTAGTGTTTTATTTGTTTTAAATTCTTTATATCGATTTGAATGATATTTAGGTCGATTTCACCATGTTCAGTTATCTTTCAGTTAGAGCTAACGAACAGTTTTAGCTCTAACTTTGTTTGGTGAAATTGGGCATTAGTATAGTAAGAATGGGTTGAATTTAGTCGTGACAACACAATTTTGAATAAAGTTGGTTGTAGCAACTGTATTACAAATATATTTGGTTGCTGTAACTGAATTCCCATCAAATTTGGTTGCTGCAAACGAATCAATGCCATATTCGGTGTCGGAAACTGAGTTTATGGAAAATTCATTTACTACAACCCCAAGCAACTGGAGAAGAAAAGCTGATGGTCGAGGCGGTTGGAGACACATGTTGTTCTCATTTTGAAGGCCCTTGATCCATCTGGGTTGTTTGAGGCCCACTAAGTAAATAAGTGGGTAATGTAATAAATAGAAATTTCGGTTCTCGCAAACAAATCAATAATGAAAAAATATTGTTACGACCAAATTTTAGTTGTGGTATCATCAATTCAGTTGTTGAAACATCAATTCAGTTGTGACAAACGCAATTCGTTTGCAAAAGCCGAATTTTCGATTGATGCAAACTCGTTTTGAGCAAATAGTTCTGTGAGCGCCTTCTAGTGTGGGGTATAAACAAAGCAAGTCATCGAAATTGTTTTACTATACGCTGAAAAAAAACTGTCTCTGTAACATATTCTCCCAAGCATATTCTGCAGGAACTATGTATATGTTTGGATCACCCTTCAAGCATTTATATGTTTACAAGTGCCCAACACACTAGTATTTAAATGCAAACAGTAGCATGTTTACTGCAGGATTTTACGTGGAAACATATGTGTTCTTCATACTAAACATCCATATACTTACGTGGAAGCATTCGCGTGTTTCCACGTAAACCTCCATATAATTAAGTGGAAATATATGCGTATTTCCCCACAAACATAATAATATTTAGAAACGAATTATTCTTTGAATTCAGTATATATGTATTATTTATTATAATTAGTATTATCAATATAAATCCACATTTAAAAATAATTAATTGAAAAAATTCAAAGATTTAAAACGACCGTTTTTACAGAATTGTTTTTTTTTTCATGAAATGAGATCCTGCCGCTCTTTTGCTTTTCCTTTCTTTATTGTCTCTCACGTTTTTGTTATCAGAAGGTTTCAACTATACGTATAATGTACTTATGTACAAAGAGGGGGATTCTGTGGCACAGCTGATCGAAAAGGTACTAGGCCGATGCTAGAGAATGAGAGAGCAAAGAAGACAGGAACCAATTTTAAATAGTGTTTATTGATGCTAATGACAGCTATTTTTTTATGTTATTTGTATTGAACGAAAATCCGCATTCCCTTTGATTTCTGTCCGTTTTATGTCCAACGAAAGTGTAAAATTGGTAAAATACCGCAGCAAATAAAACTCTATGAAATAGCCTACTACCTCGTCGTCATGAAGGGGCAACGAAGAGAGTAATGGAAGCTCTTATGTATTTCTCACTGGTACAAATCTAGTACATGCAAGCCAAGCGCGTATTAATTACTTGTGTTTTTTATTATATTTCCCAAATGATCCGCCGTTCCGATTTTCTCAGTAAAGGCTCGGAGAAACAAAGAGCTTCACAGTGTTGCCCTTTCCAGTTTCTTTCCTCCAAATTGTTTCTCCCTTTGATAGCACACAATACATATATACGAAACACATACACAAAAACCAAAGCAAGACCTTTTAACCGTGGGAGCCTTTGTTTATTCTTTTTTCACTGATCAAGCGCTTTTGATATCCTTTGTCCGATGAACCATTGACGAATCACCATTGAATCAGTGACTGAGAGAATAATGCAAAAATTTCGATACACACTTACAAGACAGACTCTCTCGTTGTCCCTCTTTTATTCTCTTGCTCTCGAGAGAGCATAGACAGTGCAACAAACACAGCTGTATTTGTATCACAAGCGCCTAAATATTTGGATCGCAAACACACATATATTATATCATATTAATCATTGTGTCTCAAACGTGGAGTGTTGAATAGCAAACACAATGCGTTTGCACTATATTTGTGACGAGCTTCAAACACACGTTATATTTGCATCCAAACAACAAAAAACTACAGATTTTTCAGCCTGTAGAAAACTTTATCAGAGTAAATCCCAATTACTAAGAAAATTTTGACGTATTTATTTTCAGAAATGCACGTCGATGGCCACTGATGATTGATCCTCAGGGTCAAGCTAACAAATGGATTAAAAACCTCGAAAAGAATAATAAACTTTGTGTCATACGACTCAATCAGCCCGACTACACAAGAGTCCTAGAAAATGCCATACAATTTGGACTGCCAGTATTACTGGAGAATATCGGAGAAGAGCTGGATCCATTGTTGGAATCGATATTACTGAAGCAGCTGTTCAAGCAAGGAGGAGCATTATGCATTAAACTGGGTGATTCTGTGATAGAATATAATCACAATTTCAAGTAAGTGGGGGAAAATCTTAATCTTATGAATGAACATTGAACCAATAACTGATCTCTTAAAGATTTTATATGACCACCAAGCTGAGAAATCCCCACTATCTGCCGGAAGTGGCGGTTAAAGTGACCTTGCTGAATTTTATGATTACCACCCAAGGTCTGCAGGATCAATTGTTGGGCATTACAGTGGCTAGAGAGCGTCCAGATTTGGAAGCTGAAAAGAATACTTTGATAGTTCAGGGAGCTGAAAACAAACGTATGCTAAAGGAAACTGAAGATCAGATACTAGAGGTCCTTTCAACAGCTGAGAATATACTGGAAGATGAGACGGCCGTTCAGGTTTTGAGTTCGGCTAAAGCTTTAGCTAATGACATCAGTGAGAAGCAGATTGTTACAGAGGCAACAGAGAAACAAATTGATACAGCCCGTTTGAGTTATGTGCCGATTGCAGAACATTCCACCATATTATTTTTCACTATAGGTAAGTAAGGTGAAAGGATACAAGTTGGAAGTTGGCCCCTCCCAATTACGGATTATTAACAAAAAGCTAAATTGAAAATCTGTGAATGATAAAAAGGGATAACTTCCAGCATTCAAAGAAAGTGATTATTCTTTCTTTATATATAGTCCCTCTTTGAAATGCTTTCCATTTTAATCCATTGAGATGTTGTTACCTTTTCTGTTGATTTTAATTAAATTGCGGCCGAATTGAAATCATTCTCTACACTTCAACACCATACGCACCTATTCACCATCTCCTTCATGTACTACATAAAAATTCAAAAACCAATATCCGGATTTTCAAGTTTTACCACTCAGTGCTTGATGTTGACTTTGTGGATGGAAACAACAGCAACCGTAGCCGTAGTCAGTTCTTAAGGAACCAACCTCAGCCACCACGTGCTGTGTTAAAGGTCTTTGTCTAAGTGTTTATAGTTTTTAATTTCCGGCTCATTGTGGCCATGATAGATTGCAGGGAATTGTTTGAGTATAATTTTAGACTTTCCTTTCGAATGTTTTCCTCAAAAGTTGTCTCCTTTGTATGTTTGTCTTTAATTTTAAAAAGGGAGGGGATGAGGTTACCATGTGCAAACAATAGTTTCTCCTGGAGGACAAGTATATGCTCTTGTGAAAACACACACACAACATATGGTGGATTGAGTTCAGCAGGATCGAGTCCTTTATAAAATTCTTTAAAGTTTATTAAATAGAAAGATGTTTGGAAATTTATCAAATTTGTCATTAAAGCGATGTACAAATTTGAAACAAATTAAAAAAATATATATAATTGATGTTTTCAATAAATCAATTTGAGCGTAATGACCGAAAGTCTAAAGTAAATTTTAGAAAACTAATTCTCGTATTCATATCTAAAAGTTAGCCATTGGCTATCATCTGACTAATGATTTCTGGTTCGTAACACTCCAACTTTCATTGATGTTAGAAGTAGTCTTCCACAGAATCACTATCGAGTTCTCAGCATGCCAATGTCAGGGGCAGGTCAACTGAGACGGCTCTCCACTCTATAGTCAGCATAATAGAAAACTCTCTTGAGAATAAGGTCTTCGCTCTGGGGACCTTCCTGGACATCGATGGAGCCTTCAATAACATTCAACCTTCGGCGGTTCTTAGGTCGTTACAGAATCTAGGAGTCGACAGCTTGGTGACACGCCTAATTGGGAAGGTTTTGGAGGATAGATCCATCAAAGCTGAATGGGGTGGTGTTACAATTGCTAGGATCGTTAGCAGAGGGACACCGCAGGGAGAGTTCTGTCTCCACTATTATGGTTAACTTCTGTCAATGAACTGCGTTTTGAATTGGACAGGGCCGAATGCCAGGTCTTTGCCAATGCCGATGATATTACCTCAATTTACTTAGCATTCGTACAACCAGCCTACTTAGTCTGGTTTCGAACTGGACCGCTAACAACGGACTATCACTTAACCCACTTAATACCGAGCTTATCTTGTTCTCTCGGACATATAAAATACCCGCATTTGAACTGCCGTCAGTTAAGGGAGTGCAATTACAGTTGACGGAAAAGGTCAAGTATCTGGGAATAATTCTCGACAGGAAACTGTTTTGGAAACTGAATGTGGAGGAGAGGGTGAAAAAGGCGTCTGTTGCTCTTTACTGCTGTAAAGGGGCGATAGAAAAGCGCTGGGGACTGTCACCATGTGGATTTATACAGCAATAGTCAGACCAACACTTCTCTATGGCATCGTAGTTTAGTGGAGGTCCCTCCAAAAGAGATATATTTTGAATTCCTTGATGAAAATTCAAAGATCAGCACTGATTAGTGAGGCAATGGGCACGACGTCAGGTACTGCATTTAGTGCTATCCTGAACATCTGTACTCCTGATATCATGGCTGAGTCGGCAGCCGCGACATCCCTGGTGAGAATAAGAGATTGTGGCGTCATGATATCGGGGCATTCCGGACACACTGAATTACTACACCGGATCAACTCTATTCCCGTAAAAACGGACTTCGCCTACCTTCTACCAGCGACAAATCTTAGGACTTCTATTCCGAACAGGAAAACCTGGATGGATCAAAATTGGACGAGCAAGTAGGCTATGGGGTGCATTCACCCGACCTAAATGTAAATATCTCGTGCAAGCTGCCTGATCACTGTAGTGTATTTCAGGCGGAAGTTACCGCCATACTGGAGGTTGCAGAACTACTGAAAAGTAGTGTCACAACCCTCCGGAGAATATGTATCTAGAAAGACAGCCAGGCTGCCACAAAATCTCTGGAAGCCATATTTGCTACGTCCCTGATGGTGAAAGAATGCCGCTCATCACTTAGGATGATAGCAGAGTATTTCAACATCAGGCTCATCTGGGTACCGGGACACAGCGACATTCCGGGCAATTGCGTAGCAGATGCGTTAGCTAGACAGGGTCCTACGGCACGGGTTCTTCCGGCAAAAGAAGGTGTTAGTTTGCCAATCTCTACCTGCCGTTTACAGATCAGGCAGTGTTCCGATGTTCAAGAACAAGTGGAGACTTACTTCAACTTGCAAACAAGCCAGGGTCCTCTGGGCACAGGTGGACAGGAAGAGGACTAGGCAACTACTTAACTTGTCGAGAAGCAGGTTATCCACAACGATAGGAACACTTACGGGACATTGTCTTGTAGGAAAACACGCCCCAAGATTGGGACATAGAAACTCCACTCTCTGTAGATGCTGCATGGAAGAGAACGAGGAAACGACGAAACACCTTCTCTTGGATTGCCCTGCTCTGGCAGGACTGAGAAGTAGATATTCCTGTAGGGCTTATAGACAAATTCATTGAAAGGGCAAATTGGCTAGACGACTAGTCAGTGGTTTTTATAGAGGAAACTGCAGGTATCACAATGGGCTTCTTTAGCCTAAGTGTGCTAGACAGTGTGCTGTCTTGCAGCTTTTTCAACCAACCAACCAACAGTCGAACTAAACTGTGTCCAACGAGTGCCTACGAAACAAACAAATACATACAATATTTCTAACGAACAGCTGTCGTTTTATTGACAACAATTAAGTATGTCTATCAGGGTTGCTTTTGGCTAAAGCAGACATGTTCATATATTAGATAGACAGTTGATGGAATGGGTTGGAAGTCGTTTCGTATTAATTTTTGTAGCTTAGGACGTTAACAAATTTACTTGATCTGTCAAAGAATATACCGCGGCAGCTTTCCTAGACACGAGGGAGCCTTTAAAAATTTAAATACAGTCGCAATAACTATGACAATCACGGCTTTGGGGATTGACAGCAATATCAGTTTGTTTGTTCACAACCTTCTTACGAAGAGACGAATTTTGGCTAATTTAGGATCAACGAACATCATTAGATTTCTCAGCAGGTGAACGCCTCAAGGCGGCGTTTTGCCACCTTAGCTATGGAATCTCTCTATGAACAGTATTCTGCTTTCTCTGGAGAAGATGGATGTTTACTCGACAAGAAGTTAAACTTCGAGCGCAACTTTTTGGAAAGAGCTAAAAGGGCTGTGATAGCGCTACACGCTGAAAAATATCAGCTACTCTAACATATTTTCCCAAATGTATTCTGCAGGAACCATGTATATGTTTGGAACACAATTCAAACATTCATATTCAAACATACAATTTAAATGCTAACAGTATCATGTTTACTGACAAACATGTATGCTTTTACGTGGAAACATTTTTTTTCGCGAAGACCAACACTGACGGGATGTCCCCTATAAATGCAGTGCATTGTATTGGACTTAGGAAAAGGGGATAGGAGTAGGGGGAAAGAGAGAGAAGTACTTGTTAACTTGACTTAAACTTTCTGATGTTGTAAGAAGTGGGGAATACACTAGCCGGAAGCTTATTCCACATACGGACTGTTTGGCTGAAGAACGAATAGTTTCTGTAATGCGCAGTTCGATCCAACGGCCAGGAAACAGAAAAGGGATGAGTTTCACTTGAAAACCGCGTCGTAGGGTTAAATACCCTAACTTCTGGGATGAGGCCATGTAACTCGGCGGAACACTTTACATGAAATTACCGAGACACAGCTAACATTTCGCCGATGCTCCAAAGAAGCAACAGTGCTGGATACACTGCTGTCGCCTATCAGCTTCAACGCTCTCTTTTGCACGCGGTCTAGAAGCTCCAAGCCCAAATACAAGAGTTGTGTTCTTTATCCCAAAGATCCATATACTTATGTGGAAGCATTCACGTGTTCTCCAAACCTACATATACTTACGTGGAAACATATTTCTCACAAATATAATAATATTTAGAAACGAATTAATCTTCGATTTCAATACATATGTATTATTTATCATAATTATTCTTATCAATATAAATCCACATTTATAAATAATTAATAAAAAAAATTAGTAGATTTAAAACGGTCCTCTTTACATTTAGGTGAATTGAATGCATTATTTGTTTTTTTTTATGAAATGCGAATCTGCTGCTATTTCGTTTCTTCTCCTTTGTTGTCTCTCACGCTTTTGTTTACAGAAGGTTTCAGCTATTCGTTGGTTATCACTACGAGTTGGTGGATAAATTACTTGTATTTTTCTTTATTATATCGTACTGATTTCACAAATGGTCCGGCGTTCCGATTTTCTCCAGTTTCTTTCCTCAAAATCCATTCTCACTTTGATAGCACGCATATACATACATATATAGGAAATACATACACAACAACCAAAGTAACATCACAAACCATTTAACCGTCCGAGCCTTCGTTTATTCGTTTTTCACTGATCAAGCGTTTTTGATATCCTTTGTCTGATGAACCATTGACGACTGAATACATGAAACTAAAACGCAATACATCAGGGAAAATAGGAAACACTTCATCTGCAATTCACACTTATATTCAGGAATAATTGTGACTCACTGACTGAGAGAATAATGCAAAAATACATATACGCACATACAAGATAGACTCTCTCGTTGTCCCTCTTTTATTCTCTTGCTCTCGAGAGAGCATAGACGGTGCAACAAACACAGCTGTATTGGTATCACAAACATAAATATATTTGGGTCGCAAACACATATATTATAACATTTTAATCATTGTGTCTCAAACAAGTAATATTTAATAGCAAACACAATGTATTTGGACAGAAGTATATTTATATTTGCATCCAAACAACAAAAAATACAGATTTTTCGGCGTGTATATACTTGTAAAAGGGCAATGGGAAAAGGCTAGGGTCTGAATCCATGTATGTTTTTTTTGGATGCGTACGGCAGTAGTTAGACCGATAATCCTGCTTGAAGTCTCGACGAAAATCTACCTACTGCTTGTCACTGGTGAGTTAAGAACGGCACCGGCTGATGCTCTAAATGTCTAAAAAAAATGAAGGAATCTGGGAGAGCTACTACATTTAATACCAATGTTAGGAAATGGTCACTTTGGTCAGATACTGGCTTCGGATATAGTATAATTCTCAACACAATGCCTGACCTTCCAGGTATTGTCGATTACACCTTGACCGAACAACTCTTTGACAAGAAGTATCACACTGCTATACCTGATAGATCAGAATGGAATGGTTGCAATGCTGGATATACGACATTCGTGTACTTAACGTTAAAGTAGGATTTGGTGTCTCTTCTAAGGACCTAGGGTTATCCATTACGAAAAGACTGTCTCATCACTGTAGTGTTTACCAGGCAGAAATCTTAGCTGTTATGGAAGTAGCGGAATGGCTGAGAAGTACTGTTCTGACTAAGGTCGGAATCAATAATTTATAATAGTCCAGCTGTCATCAATTCCCTGGAAATTGTACTTATATTTCTGAATTCGACAACTGCCCTCGACTGTTGCAGATCTCTTAGTGCGATGGCTGAACAGTTTAATTTTCACTTTATTTGGGTGCTGGGCCACAGGGACATGCCAGGGAAATGCAAAGCAGATAAACTCGCCAGACTGGGGACTACCTTACATGCTGCAGAGGAACTGGAACATGTGGGTATGCCTTTAGCAACTTGAAAAGTCTTCATTGAGAAGTTAGCAAATCTGGCTGATGTCACTATCCGACAACTTTTAAGTTTTTTGAAGCAATCAAACTGGTTCCATAGTAGGGACTAGGAAAATCTCATATTTTCCCTTTATCGCTGTGGTATCACAAATGGCCGTCGGTGGTGCAATGGCTAGTGTGCGCGGCTCTTGTACATGAGAACGTGGGTTCGATCACTGCTTAGACCATTTTACATTTCCTTCGACCACGGTCACCTCGCTTAGTGATGGCGACACTATCGAGTACTTAGCCATGAAAATGCTTCCCAAAATACGGTTCGGAACCGGTGTAAAACTGTAGGTCGCAATTAGTAAGTGAAGAACTAGAAAGCGCACATCTCACTGCTTGTGAGAAGCTCTCCCCAATCCCTTCATTGAATGTAATGGGAAACCGTTTATTTTAGCTCTTCTTCAAAGAGACTAATATCTGCGAGTTGTAAACTGATCTATTAACTTAGAAAGGAACTAAGAACTTAGAATTCGATTGGAGCAACGAAGGTCAAAATTTAAATTTTGTGGGTGACTTTTTAAATGGAGGATAGACTTTGGTGGTCCTGAGAGTGTATCAAACAGACCAAGGAGATTTTGAGTGAAAAACGCTACGCAAGCTACAAATATGAACTAGATAGCAAAAATTACGAGTATCCATTTATCTATCCATAATTAAAGCAAGGAGCTTGAACTTGTTCTGACGTTTACGAAGTTATCCGAATCGAAAGCTTTTATATTTGATCATGAAGCATCTTGGGAAGTTTTCTTGGGAAATGTATCCGGCGAACATCATGGACCCATCTGAGTTTAGCGACGAGTATCAACATCGTATGAACCTTATGAAGTTTATGTGGATAAAAACCTTTGTGACCGGTTTTCGCATGTCCTTTTTAAACAAATCTGCCTGTCTTCTTGAGTTTCAAACCTTGATAACTTTTGCATGTATTTACGTTTTTAACCAATTTATTATTATTTCATTTTAAATTGTAATCTCAAACTTAACCACATTTTGCATTCCCAGTAATTCCAATTAAATCTCATTGCAATTTCAATCATGGAATTCCGCGTAGAAAATTTTCATTTTGTAAAATGTCTGCGGTTATTTCGGTTTCAGTTTCTCTTTGCCATTTTGCCCGTTACAGTGAAGTGTCATTCAACATTAAAACAAATCCATTTATTTTGTGCCATTTGGTCCTTGCGTCCTTCATGCACTAGTCCTTCATTCCATTCGTTTAATTTCATTTCAATTCGCGCTCGATTGTCGAGTGCACTTATGCCATGTAGTGTTGCTGGTTCTATTATCATTACTAATTTAATACGAGAAAAATCTCATTAATTTTCATTACAGTTGAATTGGCCAACATCGATCCGATGTATCAATACAGTTTAGCCTGGTTTGTGGGTTTGTACACCGCATCCATAGATAATACGGAAAAAGTCGACGATATAGATGAACGTCTAAAGGATCTGCGGGCACATTTCACGTACAGTCTGTACGTGAATATTTGTCGAAGTTTATTTGAAAGGGTAAGTAACTACATATTTAGTTTTTGTATTGCACAGTGCTAAAATATTATGAGGTCAAGTCGATCCTGATAGTTGCTATAAAGAGGGAGACACCAAATTTTATCTGTTATATCATTTGCAATAGAACTTCAAAATTTTGACAATTGTAATTTAGAAACTGTAGTTGGTATTGGAAATTGAAATAACATTAATTGTTGGAAAATTTTACTTGAAATTCAAATTAATGAAAGAAAAAAGTCTACAGTGGAAATACATTGCAACTTAAAGCACTCCAATTGACATTCACAAGTCATTAATTTAAATTCAAAAGGTATTAATAGAAATTCAAAAGGCGTTGATTGAAATTCAAAAGACATCAAATATAATTTTAACCTCATCAATGGACATTTAAAAAAACACAATTATTGCTGTCATTTCAATATTCACTGGTGTCTTTTAAATTTGTATTATTTGTTTTGATTTTCAATTGACTTCTTTTAAATTTGAATTGATTTTTTTTAATTTTAAATTTAAATTTTTGTATGTTAATTTCAACTGAAATTTTAATGTACTTATATTTAAAATAAAATTTAGGTTTATCAGTTCATATTTTTTAAATTAAATTGAAATTGGAATTTGAGTTTCAATTTGAATTAGAATTAGAGTTAGAATTTAAATTTCAGTCTGTATTTGAATTAAAGTTCGAATTCCAATTAGAATTACAATTACAACTACAGTTACAATAACAATTACAATCACAATCACAACTACAATTAAAATTACAATTAGAATTACAATTACCATTACAATTTCAATTATAACTACAATTAAAATTACAATTAAAATTACAAGTACAATTACCATTACAATTACAATTACAAAAACAACTACAATTTCAATAACAGTAACAGTAACAATTACAATTACAATAACAATTACAATAACAATTACAATTACAATTTCAATTACAATTAGAATTAGAATTACAATTACAATTAGAATTAGAATTAGAACTAGAACTAGAACCAGAATTAAAATTAGAATTAGAATTATAGTTGGAATTAGAATTAGAATTAAAGGATTGGAATTAGAATTGGAATTTTAATTGGAATTGGAATTCGAATCGGAATTGGAATTGGAATTATAGTTAGAGTTAGAATTACGATTGCATTTACAATTACAATTACAATTACAATTACACTTACAATAACAATTACAATTACAATTACAATTGCAATTACAATTACAATTACAATTACAATTACAATTACAATAACAACTACAATTAAAATTACAATAACAATTACAATTACAATTAAAATTCCAATTACAATTACAATTACAACTACAATTACAATTACAATTCGAATTACGATTACAATAACAATTCTAATCACAATTGCAATTACAATTACAACTACAATTACAATTACAATTACAATTAAAATTCCAATTACAATTACAATTACAACTACAATTACAATTACAATTACAATACAATTACAACTACAATTACAATTACAATTCGAATTACGATTACAATAACAATTCTAATCACAATTGCAATTACAATTACAACTACAATTACAATTACAATTACAATTAAAATTCCAATTACAATTCCAATTACAACTACAATTACAATCACAATTAGAATTACAATTAAACTTAAAATTAAATATACAATAACAATAAATAACAATAACAATACAATAAAATAACAATAACAATACATTACAATTACAATTACAATTACAACCACAATTACAATTATAATAACAATTACAATTACACTTCCAATTACAATTACAATATCAATTACAATTACAATTCCACTTCCAATTCCAATTCCAATTCCAATTCCAATTACAATTACAATTATAATTACAATTACAATTAGAATTAGAATTAGAATTAGAATTAGAATTAGAATTAGAAGTATAATTATAATTATAATTAGAACTAGAACTAGAATTAAAATGAGAGTTATAGTTAGTATTAGAATTAAAAATTGGAATTAGAATTGGAATTGGAATTTGAATTGGAATTTGGAATTCGAATTGTAATTATAATTAGAGTTAGAATTACGATTACATTTACAATTACAACCACAATTACAATTGGAATTACAGTTAGAATTAGTAGTAAGTAGAACTAGAATTAGAATTGGAATTAGAATTTGAGTTAGATTTAGAAATAGAAATAGAATTAAAATTAGAATTAGAATTAGAATTAGAGTTAGAATTATTATAGTTAGAATTAGAATTAGAATTAAAGATTATAATTATAACTTGATTTGGAGTTTAAATTGAATTTCGATTTGGATTTGAAATTGAATTGGAATTGGAATTTGGACTGGAAATTGGAATTCGAAATTTGAATTTAAATTTAAATTTAGTATTTTAATTTTATTTTGACTGAACTTGAATTTGAATATGAATTTGAATTTGAATTTAAATTTGAATTAAACAACAATTTTAATCGAAGTTTATATTTTAAATTGAATAGACTGGGTGGTCCAAATACAAGTATATTTTTAAACTTAAATAAAATGAACTAGACTTAATTGTTTGTACTATTTTCCGAAAATAAGTATTTCCGCATCGACTGTAACAGAAGGTGAAAATCCTTATTGATGATCAAAATCCTTGGTAGACTTTTAGTAGACATAGTAAGCCATACGCTGTACTTTATCCCTTATACAGGGTGGTTTAAATAGTTTCTAAAAATTAAACAAAATTAACTATCGTATACTTAATTTCTGTTGATATATTATGGCTTTATTAGAAATAACAAGTATTCCCATTATTTATGCAAAACAATTTCATGCATGTGGCTGCCGCGGCAAGCTTCGCAATAGCTCATAATGTCAGTCAGATTTTGTTACGAATGGCTCGGACGATATTAGCCTTAAATACGTAGATCGTTTCTGGATTATTCGTATAGCATCGGTCTTTACCGGCACTCCACACAATTAAGACAGTAGGTGACAACTCGTAACTACGAGGCCAATCGACATCGGCAAGACGGCTTACAACACGATTACCGAACTTAGTGCACTTTTCTGTGACGAAGTGTGTGACATGGTGCGCTATCCTGCGGAAAAGTCCGTAATCGTTCAATTTAAATTTTAATTGGGAATCTGTAGTACAGCGACACCATAGTCCGATGTTAGCGGTAATTTCATGAGGGTTCGCCGTGTTCTCTGGGCGGATGTTTTTTGCTCCGCTATACCAATTTCTGGACCGCGATTCAGTCCTTCATTTTATAGTATAACTTGAAACATTCCAAACTATACGATGAATCGATTAGTTCCTCATATTTCTCCGCCATATTTTAACATTCAAATTACAATTTAAATTTCCAATAATTTACAACTTTGCGATACTAGTATAAGGTATTTGGGGCCGCTGTAACCCACCACCCTTTGCGAGTTGTATTTGATGCTAATTAAGTTAACTAAGTACAGGATTGCAGTTTCCACCGAAAGGGTCCAAATTAGTGGTTGCAAAGTAGGAAAATTTATATTATGCAAATGCAATTTACACCCTCACCCATTACAATTGCTACATTGCTGCCAACAATATTTGGAATTTCAATTACTATTGAGATGAATTGAGATACAAAAATTATCAATTCATTGACAATTTCGAACATTTTTCTATTGATAATGATATGAATCCTTTCGAAAGGGGGAAGATGATTATGACTAATTTGAATTCTTAATGTTCGTCTCTGGCATACTGCGCATGAACAATTAGAGGTGTGACCGTGAAACCAATTTTTCATGTCCCGCGTGATCGTGAATAAAATTTAGTTGAATCATGTATTCAATCGCGTTGTTGGCTGGAATTTTTGTTATTCACGTTCACAAATCATGCTCACGAATCATGCTCGTGAATCATGCTCATGAATCTCACTCATAAATCATGCTTACAAGTATGAACATGTTATCAATATGTCTTCTACGCAACTCTCAAATCAGCATTCAGAGTTCTCTCTCTGTTTCCTAAATTTCTACCAGTAAATTTGAAACATGGTAGCCCGCCATTTTGAGTCTAATCGGCTTCAGGCTCTGGTCGGGACATAAGTCATACAGCTCGTGGTACATACAAAGTCGGTACTCGCAGTTATCGACAACAGGCCCATAGCCAGGTTGAAGACGTTCAGTGCTGCCACAGAAAACAAATTTATTTTACTATTACATCCGCTTCTCTCAAGTAGTAAACTATATGCTTTCTCTTTTTGAACTCATTGATTCGGGAATTTTCAGCTGATTCGGAACGGATTTAGAGAAAAGCCTTCTCATGACAAATTATTCGATAGTATTTGCATCCGTAAGCATGGAAATTTTCACCAAAAGAAATTAAAGGTATTCAGGGCAAGCATTTAACCTGCACTCTTTTGTGCACGTGCAGCAGACGCGAGCAGCATTTGGCTTTAGCAGCTGATGATTTGATTTGTGTTTACTGCAGCCTTTCTTATTAACATCTCCATTTAGATGTTGAAGAGATCGCACGGTATACTCTCTCCTTGTCAGAGGCATCGGATGGTGGCAAATGATTCGGTGTTATAAAATCCAATTACGGATTCACGCTGAAAAACGACCCCAGCTGCATATAGCAGGAACCATGTATATATTTGCAAGCATTTTTTCATGAATTGAAGATCTGCTGCGTTTTTGTTTCTTTTGTTTTCTGTCCCGTTTTTGTTTACAATAGCTTTCAACAAACAGACCCACATTTGGGTCACAAAAACATATATTATTGTTGCTTAATCATTGTGTTTCCAACACGTAATATTGAAAAGCAAACACTGTGGGTTTGGACACAAGTATACAATATTTGTGACAAGCTACAAATGCGGTATATTTGCATCCAAACAACAAAAAAAATATAGATTTTTCAGCGTGTAAGGATTTGCTATTAGTCAGTTCCATTCTGCAAAGGCGTGACAGTTTAGCAGGAATACTAATTCCAAACATTGTTTTGTAAAGTATCTACCATATCGTACTTCAGCAGCTTTTTTAATCAACGAACAGTTAGTAAGTGTCGATATGCATAAAAGGTTCGATCAAATTGGTAACTATTGGCTTTAGTCTTTGGTACCTAACGCTTGAGAGAACCTTGTAAGCAATGGTATATCCCACGATTGTTGGGAGAGCCATTTGTATAGCCTAGACTTGCCTGGAAGCTGATACATGCAACTTTTCAGCTCACCGGCGCCGGTGTTGAAAAGCTGCGCATGTAGTTCATCCGCCTTCGCAGCCATGTTGTGTCCAAGTTGGGAAACTGATTGTCTTTTCAAGTTTCATTGAAACAAATTGTTTCCGTACAGGATTGAAACCCGTTCGTTCATTATTATTGTATTTAAATTGCTGCAGTGAATTGTTAAGGACATGCATTTTTAGTTTGTGGCGATAAATGTTTCTGTTAACCCACTTTTGATAAAACTATTCATCGAGGTGACGAAGCTTTTGTTTTGTGGGAAAGAAATCGCTATCTTCGATTCGCTATTTTTCGACGTCGCCTGAAGTGGAGCACAAGTAATCCAGAAAAATATTCTGATGTCATTATTATTATGATTAACGTTCACATTTCCGGTCTGCTTTTAACTTTTTTGGTAGCATTTTCGGGAATTGTTCTTCCATTTGAACATTTAGATTTTTAGTTCAGGCGGTGGCCATTTCTTCTCCGTTCGTTGAAGTGCTCCGATGCAGCCCAAAGAGTGAAATCACACGGCGTTAAATCGTATGATATTGGTGGCCAGTTGACATCAGAATTTCATCAGATAATTTGTTCTGGAAATCGTTGCTGCAATAAATCGATTGTTTCGTGCGCGGTGTGGAGGGTGGCGCCATCTTGCTTAAACCACATGTCGTCCAGATTCATGCCGTCCACTTGAGGCCACAACAACTCCGTTATCATGTTCCTGCAACGAATGCCGGTCACAGTCACTGCAACTAAAATCCGCACCAGTTGCTCGTTGTTGGTGCATTTATTTCTCATGGATTGCATGAGGATTTTCTGAGCCCCAAAGTCGACAATGAAAATGCTTCACTTTGCTCCATTGCGAGCGGTCTCAGCATAACTTGAAAAATTTTTGTAATAGGTTTCCATAATTATATCGCGTTGTTCTTTCGCAAAGCGCTCTATTTGTAAAAATCGGAATAAACATATGTGACAGCTGCTAAATTTCAGAGTTGCCACTTACACAAAAAATTACACTAAATTTAAAAGTGCAACCTTACTGAGATATCCTTTATTTGTCTGCACACATTGTTTTCATGAATGGCAGATCTGCTGCTTTTTTGCATATTTCTTGTCTGTCATATTTTTATTTGTAGCAGTTTTCAATAACCAAAGTCACATCTGTGTCACAAAAACATATACGAGTATTGTAACATATTAATCATTGTGTCTCCAACATGTATTACTGAATAGCAAACACAATATATTTGGACACAAGTATACTATATTTGCAACAAGCTACAAACACGTTATATTTACAGGGTGTATGTAAAATTGTCCGCTGTAGATGAATGAAAGGTCAGAATGATCAAATGTAGATCAGTTTTCGAGATATTACCGTTATTTTATTCCTTAAGAAAGGTGATGTCACTGATATCCAAACGTCTACAAAAATCCGTGACGGATTTAGAAATTTTTTAAATGAAAGATAATAAAATTAAAGAAACAACGGTGGGTTGCTTGTCAAGATTGGATAAGAATTTCACTAAAATGTTGATGATTTTTCCAGTTTTGCTATTTTTAACATAGGTTTCCACACCAAACAATGCAATTTATTAATGTTTTATATTTGACAGCGTTAGATTTTTGCCAAATGAGGAATTCGCGTCCTAGAGAATCCAGATTGGTGCAAAAATTACAAAGTTACAGTACGAATATTATAACCTATTAATCATTGTGTCTGTCATATGAAATATTGAGTAGCAAATACAATGTGTTTGGACATAAATATACTGTATCTGGAACCAGCTAGAAACACGTTATATTTGCATCCAGATTTTTCAGCGTGTAAGCCAAAATATGAGTGTTTTATAACATACATCATTAGTCTATTTCAAAACGAACATTTCGCGTCGAAGAGCATCCAGATTTGTGCAAAAATTGCAAAGTTACAGTACATATATTATAACTTATTAATCATTGTGTCTTCAACATGTAATATTGTATAGCAAACACAATGTGTTTGGACACAAGTGTACTATATTTGCAGCAAGCTACAAAACGTTATATTTGCGTCCAAACAACAAGAAAAAATACAGATTTTTCAGCGCGTACTTATTCTCAGTGGCCGTCGGTGGTGCAATGGTTAGTGTGCGCGGCTCTTGTACATGAGATCCTGGGTTCGAACCCGGCTCTGACCACCTTCATATTTTCTTTCGGCGGCGGTCACCTCGCATAGTGACGGCGACACTATCGAGTATCTAGCCATGAAAAAGCTTCTCAAAATACCGTTCGGAATCAGTGTAAAACTGTAGGTCCCAATCAGTGAGTGAAAACTGGAAAGCGCACAGCTCAGTGATTGTGAGAAGTTCTCCCCAGTCCCTTTATGGGATGTAATGGGAAACTATTTATTTTTTTTTTTTACTTATTCTCAGTACATACTATACTTGTATTAAATTAAATGCTCTGAATTGTAGTTCGTCTTTACTCGTTGTCTGAGTCTGAGGCTAACAAGTCTTTAGCTCCAAATAATGTTAAATTTTTTATTTTTTTAGTTAGTTTTAACTAAAATGTAGTTCAAGATGCCATCAGATTGAACTAAAAATTTTAACCAATTTAATTTTATTTTTAAATTGAAATGTTCGAACGTTAGGTTTATTTGAAATTATTTTATTCTTCAATATTTTCCTACCCAATGGGTAGGAAGATAAACACAATTATGGGTAGCGAAAAATTGAAGGATAAAACAATTTAAAATAGACCTAACGCTCCAACATTTTCCAAAGGATTTTCCAATAAGGACTTGACCACATTTTTTTAAATAAAACGCAAACCATTTGAGGTATTTCCAAAACTTTATGATCGACTTGAAATACAATCAAAACATTTATGAATGGAACTCGACTTCGTTCATATGGCCCCCGCCGCCACATCGGCAGCGGTCAATTCGTTGGAGCTAATTTTCGATGACTCGGTTACACATTTCGGACGTAACTAACTAACTTTCGGACGTAACTAACTAACGTTCAATGTTGGCTCTGAGTTCTTCCAACGTCGTCGGCTTGTTGGCATAGACCAATGATTGGACGTAGCCCCAAAGAAAAAAGTCTAGAGGCGTTAAATCGCACGAACGAGGCGGTCAATTGACTGATCCATTTCTTGAGATAACACGCTCACCAAACTTACTCTTCAATAAATCGATTGTAGCGTGTGCTGTTTGGTTTGTTACACCGTCATGTTGAAACTGCATGTCATCCAAGTCCATGTTTTCCAATTCGGGCAAAAAATAATCGGTAATCATTGCGCGATAACGACCGCCATTCCCAGTAACGTGACGATCGTTATTGTCGACGTAAAAATATGGCCCAATGACGCCGCCGGCATGCAAACCACACCAAACAGTTATTTTTTGTGGATGAAGTGGTGATTCATGGAGCACATGTGGATTTCCACCCAAACCAATAACGAATATTTAGCTTATTGACGAACCCATTGAGCCAAAAATGAGCTTCGTCACTGAAGATGATTTTGCGATGAAATTCATCATCTTGGCGCACCTTCTCCAGACGCCAATCGGAGAACGTACGTCGCGTCAAATGGTCCATTGGCTTAAATTCTTTAGTCAGCTTGATCTTGTATGGGTGCAAAACAAGATCTTTACGCAAAATTCGCCATAAAGTGGTTTTGGCGATGCCCAGATCTTGAGAACGCCGCGGAATCGACTGATTTGGATCGTTTGCTACGGACGCCTGAACGGCAGCGACATTTTCGTCACTTCGACCAACCCGTTGTCGCACTGGCACGGCAGCATCACACAATGAATGTGTAGACTCACATTTTTGCATTAAACTTCTTATTGCTTGTCTACTAGGGCGAGAATAACGACCGAAAATTGGAGTTAACGCTCCAAAAGTTAAAGTTGCGGTCACCGACTCCGAATTTCGGTAGTACATTTTTATAATTTGCATACGTTGTTCGTTCGTGTACTTTACCATGATGAAAATGTTGAGTTTACTGAAAAAAAGGAAAGATCAGTGAAATAGTGCGTACACGAATTAAATTCAAAGTTGTCAAGTACCTATTGGAAAACCCTTTATAAACAACAAAACTATAAAAAAATTTAACGCACAAATCGAAATGCCGTTGCTGATTTATTGTTGTATGATTTGAGCCCTTGACTCTATCTGGTATTATTAAAGCAATACTTTCCAACATCCAACTGCCCATCTGCAACACACCAAATGTCATTAGTTTACTGAGAGAGTTGGCGTCTCTATACGTCATTACTCTATGAAAAAAAAACTCTGGATCCATACGTCGGTGAATTTTACTTACTTTTAGTTAATTTTAACGAAAACGTAGTTTATTTTTTTTGTATTTGAGGTAAATTGTATTTTTGAATGAATTTTTTAATAAATTAAATTTTGAATAAATTACATTTTGAATAATTCAATAAATAGTCCTTTTAAAGTTCGCGGGGGTTGTCAATACAAATTGTTTTTGATTTTCTTTGTGGTATTTAACAGACTTTCTAAGAGCATTCTCTTATCTGCTTTATATTAAAAGTTTTAAAAGCATTCATAACCATGTTCTAATGAAATGTATTAAATTTTCAAATTTCAAATTTAATACATTTTCATTGGCAACCCAATTTCATTTTCCTTCGCCCCCTTTCCTCTACTGTTATTAAAAATGCTTAGAAAACATAAAATCGAGTGAATAATAAACACAACTTTGTAATGTCGACAATGTAATGTAAAAACAAAATCACTGCAAAATTGCAATTTAATTAGAAAAAACAACTTTATTTCAACTACATTAATAAACATTTTATTTTGCCATTTGTTGTAATACACGTTAACTTTTTTACAGTTCTCTGCCTCACCCAGGGTACAAATTCTCCGATTAGCTTAAAAGTTAGCTAAGTCACAAGTTTGGTTTCTGATTAATACAAATTTATTCAGTTTCTGGTTGAATCCATTATAAATGGAGTAAAAATGTAAATTGTGTTTAAATTTTTGTGCGACTGTTTTTATTCGCTTTTCACCGCATATTTGTATATGCTGGTATAACAAATTATTGCGCTCCGCTTTTAATGCAGCCCTGTGTTTAAATATAGTGACTGTAAGAAATTTACTCAATATCCATCTAGAAGCATGGTGACACTTTCCACCTTTTGGTAGCTGCCGTTAATAGTTTTGTTATTCCTGAAATTAAATTGTGACTTAAGCCATTTTAAAAATGTAACTGTCCACATACTTATGTATGTTCAAACGAGTTTAGGTCCTTCTATGCACATAGTACATATTTGCAATGCATACATGCACATTTGTATAATTGTTCATGTATCAACCGACATGATGTAGAATTCCTGCCATGGCATAACACATGCGACACATGTTTTTCTACGTACTTACTACACATGTATAAATAATGTCCCAGTAGAATCAAAAAATACAGGGTGCCTAAAAATCATACATGGTCTTTTTTAATTTGCATTACTTTATCTAATAAGTGATGATTTATCCGACCTTTCGTATTGTATTAAAAAATTAAATTGTCAGAGCGTTTGGTCGTGTTTATTAATTAATTATATATTTGTTTTTCGAAATTTCGCTATCCTTTGGATAGCATCGTCAGGAAGATATATTATTAATTCGAAATGAAAAACAATTCTAATTAATAATTGTAATAATAGCGAAATATCGAAAAAAAAATATATATAATTAATTAATAAACACGACCAAACGCTCGGACAATTTAATTTCTGAATACTATATCTAATGCAAATCATACATAGGGCAAATTAAATATATGACAATTATAATTTGTAGTTTAATTTGAATTTCCTTTCGAAATGCAAATTTAAAAAAATTTCAATACCATTGGCAATTGTTCTTATTTCCAAAGCATTTCCTTCATATCTGGCACTTTTAGTTTTCAAATATTTTATACAGTACAGATTTATGAATTTGAAAGTACTATGAGACAATACCTATCAAAGCCACAAACCTCTACATATAAAAAACTTTAAAAACAGAATTGCCAGCAGTCAAACCAATTCAAAACAATTTAAAACATTGCCATATTTCATTACGATTGGCATCCGGTTCCACAACCTGCATTTGCATTGCCTGAGCAAATGCAAATTCAAAATTTTTTAATTGCCATTGCGAACAATGGTAATTCTTTTGCATTTGCATTAGATAAAGTAATGGAAATTAAAATCCAATGCAAATTAAAAAAACCCATGTATGATGCAAATGCAAAAGAATTAAAATTTTTCGCTATGGCAATTACAAAATGTCGAATTTCCATTTGCTCAAGCAGTGCAAATTCAGGTTCAGGATCCCTATTGCAATGAAATATGGGAATGCTTTCAATTATTTTGAGTTTGTTTTACAGCTGGCAACTCTGTTTTCGAAGTATTTTATATGTAGAGGTTTGTGGCTTCGATAGGTATTGCCTCGTCGTACTTTCAAATTCTTAAACCTGCACTGTATAAAATATTTGAAAACCAATACTGCCAGATATTTAGGAAATGCTTTGAAAATAAGTACAATTGCCAATGGTATTTATTTGTTTTTTTTTTTTTTAAATTTGCATTTGTACAGGTTATTTAAATTAAAGTTTAAATTATAATTTTCATACAAATAATTTTCCCCATTTATGATAGAGATATAGAATGGTCTTCAGCTAAAGTAAAACAGTTATCAGTTCTATAAAAAACCAAAATCTCTTTCAAGTTCTGAACAAATTTCATAGATTTTGTTTCATAGAATCTATGAAAATATTGCACAGATCCTATGAAATGTATCTTGAACAGAAAATTATTTAAAGACTTCATAAAATCTATGATGGATTTTATAATATTTATGAAGGATATTTTTTCAATGTCGGTTATCGAGGAATTAATTGAAATTGTGTAGAAGCAAAAAGAAAAAAAAATCACATATACAAAGTGGCCCCCAAATTGGTCCGAAACGTGCCAACTAAACTTGGTAATGTCGTTTCCAAAGGTTTTAAATATTAACCTATTTTTAATAAAACGTTCTACTCAAGTTTTTCTAAATTCAAAGACAATCACTTTTAAAAATTAATCATGCCAACGTACAATTTAATCGGGCAAATTGATTATATGAAAATTATAATTTGTAGTTAGTCTCAATTTCCTCTAACAAATTCAAAAAAAATTAAATACGATTGGCAACTTGGTACTTATTGGTACTTGATACTTATCTTCATAGCATTTGCTTCATATCTGGCAGTTTTGGTTTTCAAATATTGGAACGAAGTTCCTTATCGCACGGTACGGGATGGAGGCTAAATGGAAAAAAATTAAACAACTTGTTTTTAAAACTATTTTGCTACAACCCATTATTACCAACTATATTGGATACTTTTGCTATGGTTTGTGTCTGGACTAACATATGTTGGGAAATTTCTTGTTTAATGGGAACTTTTTTAGGTGGTGCCTGTAACCAATATTTAGTATATATTGTAGTTTTGAACCCAATAAAAAGTACTTTTAGAAAAACCAAAGTGAAAGAAGTTTAAAAAATAACATTTTCTTAAATTAGTGCCTTTTCTTAAAATAGTACATATTCTCAAAGAAAATACCTATTCATATTTTTAAACAAAGTACCTTTTCTTAAAAAAATACCTTATCTTAGAGAAGTACCTTTGCTGAAAACAGTAAATTTTTATACAAATAGTACCTTTTCTTAAAAACGGTATTTTTTTTAAATAAGTATATTTTCTATATATTTCTTACCACAAACTGCATTTTCTTAAAAAAAACTATATTTTCTTTAAAGAGTACAAAATAACAGAATAACTTTTCTTGAGATAAGTACCTACTCTTAAAAATTTAGCTATTCTTGACAGTGATGCCAACTTAGCTCTATTGGGGCTAGATTTAACACTTTTCTTTTAACGCTTTTTTGGAAAAAACGCGTAATGTGGACGCATTTTGAGTTTTTACAACACCGATTTTGCTAATGAATGTTATATTTTTTTGTATTTTGGGCACTTTTAATCCTGTAGATGCAAGAGAAAGACAAAATTGTCAGACAATGCTGGGTTCCGTCAAATCTGCACTCCAAACATGGGTTTTTTCGGTTAACCATCTGAAAGAATTTTCCAAAAGGGAAAGTTACAATTTAATAAAAACAAGTTGCGTGTGAGATACCAACGAATATGCCCTCGTTTAAATGACCGGGCTGGGTTTCTGTGGTTGGCGCGAAACCATGAGTTACAATTTTCGATAACTGGCGCATAGATCAAGCTGAATTCTGGCTTATTGCCATAGATGAAAAAGTCTAACTTGGAAAAATGCACAGTGTCTGTGGCCGTATCACGTCGCCTCTGCGTGAGATACTCCTAAAATCGGTAGCGGCTAATGCCCATTGTAGCATCAGCTGCGTATCACGTAGCGACATCCTGTTGGAACCACATGTCGTGATCGGCAGCACTCTCATTTGCGGGTGAAAGTAATGCCATAAATCGTCTTCGAAGAAGTAGTCAGTGATGATGCCTCCACACCACAATCCAGAACAAACAATGGCATTCTGTGTGGGCATTGCCAATTGGTAATGATTCGTAATATCCTAAATCCGGCAATGCTTGTTTATGTCCCTGTGAATCCAAAAATGGGTTTCGTCGGCCCAAGGGAACTCGCATTTTGATAATAACGTTTTATCATTGGCACTTATTGCTCGGCGCTGTAACTTTCCATTTTGATTTGTTCCTATTGTCTGAAAAATAAATAACAGGAAAACTAACAATAGATAAAACAACGTAACTGCCATGGAGTGTCAAAATCTATAGGTCCCCAGTTTCGGGATTTTTCTAGTTTTCGTTAATTGACGTGTTTTAGCACTTTTTTGGTAGTTCGACGGCGCCCTTCGTTCTTGCAGAGTTGGCTTCACTGATTCTTGAATAAACGACCAACTCTAAAAAAATTCCCATTTCTTAAAAAAAACCTTTTTTTCAAAAAATGCCTTCTCTTTTAAAACAAAAATCTTTTCTTACAAAAATTTCTTTTCGTAAAAGTACCTTTTCTTAACAATAAAATAATACCTTTTCTTTTATTTTCTTGAGATAAGTAGCCTTTCTAAAAATAAGTACATTTTCTTGAAAAATAACTTTCTCCTAAAAAGAGTACCACTTCATTAAAAAGTACCTGTTCTTAAAAAAGTACTTCTTTGTAAAAAAAATCTAACTTTCATCATTTCCCTTGCCGGATTCTTTTAGACGGTCTGTTTGTTTAAACTTACAATTTTCTAAATTTATTCAAACTCAAGACCTTTATAATATGAAGCTTATTTATTAGCTTTATATTATTTTCAAAAAAGTCGAGCATAAAAAATGTTCAAATGATACCAGGGCTGTCTGTATAGCTATTTCCGATCTTGCCAAGATCTACACCAGCGTACGGTTTTGGTATTATTTCGGTGAATTCTTCAACAAAATATATATAGAAACAATCACTATATTAATGAGAATTTCTTTATACATACGTTCCAAGAATACCAAGCACTAACATTGGGACACTTTCGTGCATAACTCTTTTTTATCATGTCGAATAACCATTGGTTTTAAACAGGCATGATTTATTTTTGTTTTGCCATTAAAAAACAACAAAACAAAGGGTGCTCGAGTTTTTGGAATAGAGGAACTTAATACCAACCGGGTGTTCCCTGACACCGCATGTAATCTTTTTTATGTAGTACAGGTTTATGAATTGGGGAGAATTACGAGGCAATACCTATCGAAGCCACAAACCTCTACATACACTCCGGTTCACTTATTTAAAACCACAAAAAATTCCATATTCGGCAGCCTGTATCTTTTGCAACTTGTAACCGATTGCAGCATTTTAAAATGGAAATGGAAGGTAGAAATCTTGAGATATAAAAAAAACATGAAAACATTTTTTCTTGTTTTTTAAATTTATTTTACTTTATTTAAGAACTATTAGACATTTTCGATAAAGTTTAGATCTGGCGAATGGGGTGGTCAGTCAAGAATATTAACATTTTGGCTTGCAATGAACTCCTTTACTAATCTGGCGTTGTGTATAGGGGCACTATCCTGTCGCAATATCCAAGATATGGAACCAAATAGTTCACTAAATTTCGGAAAAGCCGATTCCAATAACGTTTAAATTCAAGATTGATGGTGCCATAGTACGTAGAAGCACCCCACACCAAAACCCCGCCCTCTCGGCTGTGATGGGTTCAAAAACGCTTTTCTTTGCGCAGATCATGGAAATAATAGTTGTAGCCATCAGTCCCATCCAAATTAAACTTCTTCTCATCCGTAAATACAACGGTTCTCCAGTCATTTACATGACCTCTTGGCTGCACATCCCATACCATGTAGTCTCTTGCGAATTGAAGCCGCAGTTCCTTACGAGGAGGATAGATGTACAATTTTTATTTTGCCATTTTGACTCGTAAAATGATTAAGATGTGATAAATTGTAATAAACAAACGCTCCCTACAAAAAATCATCGCTTACTTTAAAACCAATAAAGTGCCATTAATTAAGTGAACCAAAAAAAATATCACATTTTTGGACTTTTTTTTATAAATTGTACAAAAAAGTTCTTTAATTAAGAAACCACTATTGTCATAATTTTTTATATCTCCAGATGTCTAGCTTCCATTTCCATTTGAAAATTCTGCAATCAGATACAAATTGCAAAAGATACAGGCTGCTGAATATGGAATTTTTAGTGCCTTTAAATAAGTGAACCGGAGTGTATAAAATACTTATTGCCTGCAGTCAAACAAATTCAAAATAATTAAAAGTATTCCCACATTGTGGCCGTTAGTGGTGCAATAGCTGGTGTGCGCGGCTCTTGTGTGTGAGAACGTGGGTTCGATCTCTGCTCTGACTACCTCACATTTCGTCCCACAACGGCCACCTCGCTTAGTGTAGTCGAAACTATCGAGTACTTAGCCATGAAAAAGCTTCTCTAAATATCATTCGGAACCGGTGTAAACCTGTAGGCCCCAATCGCTTCATGGGATGTAATGGGAAACGTTTTTTTTACTCCCATATTTCATAACAATTGGCATTCAATTCCACAACCTGCATTTGCATTGCCTGAGCAAATGCAAATTCAAAATTTTTTAATTGCCATTGCGAACAGTGATAATTCTTTCCATTTGCATTAGATAAAGTAACGGAAATTAAAATTCAATGCAAACGTGTATAAAAAAAACGTGTATATAAAGGAATTCTCATTAATATGATGAGTGTTTCTAGATATAAATTGTTGAAGAATTCACCGAAAACATACCAAAGACGTCTGCTGATGAAGATCTTGGCAAGATCTGAAATAGCTATACAGACAGCCTTGGTATCATTGGAACATTTTTATGTATGACTTTTTTGAAAGTAATATAAAGCTAATAAATAAGGTTTATATTATTTAAAAAGGTCTAGGGCTTGAATAAATTTGCAAGTTTAAAACAACCCAGAAACCAACCAGTTGCGGGATATGTATGGATCGTCAAAACTTGAAAAAAACAATCGTAGAACAAGCAATTGGTTGAAGGTACAAATGCCTGTGATGCAGATCGATTCCCAGTGACCGAAGTTGAGCAAACCCGTTGAAAGCTGTCATTTCTCGATTCATACTTTTGCGAATTGTTATACTCGTTACGTACACTGTGGTGTAGGGTATTAATTAACCTGTCCACCTATGACCCTGTCCACTTGTTTCGTATCTCTATGAGTGTAGCACATACCGTAGGTGAGTTTTAATATACCTCATTGGACTTGAAACACCCTTTATATGTTTGGCATTATTTATGTACCCAATGTAATATAACTTTCTCCGTTATACATATGAGTTTATTTTTTTATTTTGGCTTTTTTTTTGTAATTTATTTGCAATTCCAATGTCTACGGTTCTGTGACTCTCTGCGGTCACGGAAAAGGTTACCAACGTGCCTTTTGATATTTTCTATTTGAAGGGGAAATAAAATAGATAAAAGTGAGGATGCTTAACTCACATGATAAACTCCGAAATTTTAGAACTTGTTAATTAAAACCAGTGTAGTCGTTAGTAGTATGACGGCTTGTGTACGCGGGTATTGGGCATTAGAAAACTAATTATTCTTAGTACGGACATAAATATTGTTACTAAATTCAACATACCCATTAGAATAGTAAACTTGAACATACCTTCTTATTATCATATTAAGTTAACCTCTATGGCCTTAGTCAGTTACGAGAATTTGGAAGTGTGTCAACTTTCACAATGGAGTGGTCAGATAAGGAAACCCGTAACGCAGTTATGCTCTATTTAAGTGTGGAGAGAAAAATAAAAGATATTTTCAAAACGCTCCGCCTGCTCGGCATTAGTCGTATGTTCGTCTACAAGTACATACAATTGTTCGAGGAGACTGGACATATAAAAGACCGCCCCCGGTCCGGCCGGCCACGTACCGTTCGGACACAGCAAGTCATCAAAGCCGTCAAAGCAATAATTCAACGAAATGCTCTCCGGAAACAGAAAATCATGGCCCGTTAGATGAAAATGACGCAAAATTCCCTGAGTCAAATTATTAAAAATACTTGTGACTTGGAGCTTTCAAACGGCGTACAGGACATTTGTTCACTGCAACTTTTTAAAAAAAATACGATAGAAAAATCGAAACGTCTTCTTGCATGCATAAATCTTGTTTACGGATGAAAACATTTTTACCGTAAAGGAAAAATTTAACAAACAAAATGATAGGGTATATGGTGTCGAAAAGGGTCATCATCCAGCTGCAGTCATGGTTTGGTGGGGTGTCTCTTATGATGGGGTAACTGACTTGCATTTCTGTCACCAAGGGGTCAAAACATTGGCCAAAGTTTACCAAGAAACCGTTTTGGAATCAGTTGTGAAGCCGCTTAATAATTTCCTGTTCTAAAACCACTCTTGGACTTCTTAGCAAGATTCAGCAACATCTCAAAGGGCTAAAACGACACAAACCTGGCTTCGCAACAAGTTGCCAGCTTTTATATGCAGCTCTCAAGAATGGCCCTCTGGCTGGCTTATATAAAAAAAAAAAACCGTTTCCCATTACATCCCATGAAGGAATTGGGGAGAGCTTCTCACAACCAGTGAGCTGTGCGCTTTCTAATTTTTCACTCACTGATTGGGACCTACAGTTTTTACACCGATTCCAAACGGTATTTTGAGAAGCTTTTTCATGGCTAAATACTCGATAGTGTCGCCGTCACTATGCGAGGTGACCGCCGCCGAAAATTTTTTATTTTTTTTTTAAGGTGCTCAGAGCAGGGATCGATCCCGGGATCTCATGTACAAGAGGCGCGCACACTACCCATTGCACCACCGACGGCCACGGCTGGCTTATATATAAACAAATATTGGGTCCAAAAACGTTCATTAGTTTTAGTTTTATAGCCCAAAATACAGTATTAATGTCCCTACTAAGTATAAATTATATTATATAATATGGAGCAGTTGTGCTGCAGAAGCAGCTTTAGAGTAGTGAAATGTTATCTGTAGTAGCGTCAGCATGTACATCTACGTCCCACTCCACCACCGTGTTGTTGGTTTCGTCGTGTCTACCAGTAGGTTATCTGAAAACTGATCAATGAGTTTCGATTTGGTAAATAAAGTATCACCCCCTGCAGTATTCACAGGGACTGATACATCTGCCTTCGCTTCAGCATTTGCAGCTATGTCCCTCTCCACCAACGTGCCCTTGACCACGTCGTTGTTTTCCAGAAGGCTACATGCAGGCTCGTCAATGAGGTTGGTTTCGGACAGCGAAGTAACTTCCCCAGAAGTACTCATAGGGTTTGTCTCATCCAAGTGTCTGTCTTTCACTCCACCCAATGCAGGTGTAACGGGTATGGTGTTAGGTATGGATTCCTGGCCGCTCCTATACAGACTTAGGTGAATCTGGCCGAAGGTAAGAAATTACGCCTTCAGTTTTCCTGAAAAATGGAAGCGATTCGGTGTTGATGACAAGCATTACTTGTCGCCGAAGACTTTCAGTGTTCTCCAACTTTCCAATTGGCAGATGGAAGTTCGCCGTTGCTGGCCCATATTAGGCGTATGACAGACTTCTCACTGTCTTTGGTGGACGCAGGTATCATTTTTGCCCCCAACTGGATACTATCGGGTTTTTCAATAAGAGCGCTACAAAAGTTTTTTTAAATAAAACAAACCCGGTTTTAGATACAAATGAAATTCTTTATTCCTGTGAAAGTACGTTCGATGCCATTATGTATGGAACTCGATTTCTTTTGCATGGCCACCACGGGCACGCGTGCAGAAGTCCAGACGCTGAACCCAATTTTCGACGGTTTTCCAGCATAAATCGGCCGATACTGCTGCAATTTCACGTTCGATATTCGTATGAAGTTCATCAATCGTTGCTGCCTTGTTGGCATAGACCATAGACTTGACGTAGCCCCACAGGAAATAATCTAACGGCGTCAAATCGCACGACCGAGGCGGCCAATCAACAAGGCCATTTCGTGAGATAACACGTTCACCAAACTTGGTTTCCAATAAATTGATTGTGGCATTCGCTGTGTGGCTTGTGGCGCCGTCCTGTTGAAACCACATGTCCTCCAAGTCCTTATTATCCAATTGGGGCCAAAAATATTCGGTTATCATTGAACGGTAGCGATTCGCATTCACAGTAATGTGCCGGTCTTGATCATCACGGAAGAAGTACGGCCCAATGACGCCGCCGGCCCATAAACCGCACCAAACCGTAATTTTTTCGGGATGCAATGATGACTCATGGATTACGTGTGGATTGTTGTCTGACCAATAACGCTTATTTTGCTAATTGACGAAGCCATTCAGCCAGAAATGAGCCTCATCGCTGAAGATGATTTTCCGATGAAAATCCGAATCATTTTCAAGTTGTTGCTCAGCCCAATTCACGAACATACGACGCTTATGGTGGTCAAGCAGCTTCAGTTCTTGCGGCAATTTGATCTTGTAAGGATGTAGGCCAAGATCTTTTCCCAAAATTCGCCACATCGACGTCACAGAGATGCTCAACGCTTGAGAACGACGTGTGAGAGACACATTTGGGCTTTCTCGACACTACGGGCACTTCTTTGTCTCACTGGCACGGGAACATTTTGTACTGTGCCTGTGGATTCAAATTTTTCCACTAGACGCTCAATTGTTGATCTGGTAGGACGATTATGACGACCATAAATTGGACGTAGCGCTCTTAAAGTTGAGGCCCGTGTCTCCAAATTTCGGTAGTAAATTTTAATAATTTCGACTCGTTGTTGGCTCGTATATCTTTCCATGATGAAATGGCAAACCTGACTGAAGAGAAATGTCAAAAGAGCGGGAAAAAATATGGCGTCGTTTGCTGTCCCTATCGATTTACTTTTGTAGCGTCTCTGTTAAAAAACATTTTATATATCGAATGCCTTTTCAAAATCTATTAGGCAAGCACCGGTGCAGTGTTTTGTGTTTAAGTTACAATTGACGTTTGAAGCCAGTAAATGTATTGCATTTACAGTAGAATGTTTAAACTTAAACCCAAATTGTTTTTGACATACTATTTTCAGCTTTTGACAATTTTTCATTAGCATGTTATTAGTGCATATTTCAAACACTTTGCTTATGTTTGGAAGCAAACTAATGGCTGTGAAATTTTTAGGGTCGGTGTTATCTTTTCCCTTTTTCGGTATTACGACAGCTTTGGCTAATTTGCAAGATTGCGGATAGTATGCATTATTAATCATATTATTAAACAATGTCAAATACTCGTAAACCAAAATGATCGGAATATTTTTTAACATTAATTTAGGTATATTATCTATCCCAGATGATCATTTTGGCCTTAGTTTAGAAAAGATGTATAAAAGATCATCATGGGTGACGAAATAGTCGTTTTCAATGGATAAGCTCAACTCATTAGCCTTTGTGGATTCATTGAACTGTATTAAGGTTAACTGATTATTTACATACCTGTTCTTAGATTCTATGAACGAGAAGAAATATTCATTGACTTGTGCATGCGAATTGTTGTTTAAGACGATATCCTTGGGTGCATAAACTGATTCAAGATATGATCCTGTAACATCAAGAATATTTACGTTATCTCTTATTATAAATTTATTATCTCGATCTGTTTGCAACATTAGGGGGTCAAAATTAGCACTTTGAAGAAGGTCTACGTCACAGCATTAATATTATTGTTTGGTTTGATAAAAAAGAAAATAAGATAAAAATGGCAAAATTGGAAAAAATCTTAAAAATTTTGGTGAAAATTTAATTTTGATCTATTGCAACTCAGTCATTTCTTAACCAATCTTTACGAGCAATCTACAGTTGTTCCAGTAAATATATTGTCTTTCATCAAAAATATCAAAAGCACTCGAATATTTTCGAAGAAATTTGCATTTAAGTGACATCACCATAGGAACAAAAATAACGGTAATTTTGCAATATTTCTAAAACGGCTCTTCTTTTGAGCATTCTGGCTCCACAATCGTATACAGCGAACAATTTTACATACACGCTGAAAATCTGTCTTTGTGGTTGTTTGTATGGAAATATAAAGTGTTTGTAGCTCGCCGCAAATATAGTATACTTGTGGCCAAAACACATTGTGTTTGCTCTACAATATTAAATGTTGGCGACACAATGATTAATAGGTTATAATATATGTTTTTGTGACCCAAATATTGTTTTGGTTGTTGATAACTACTGACAACAAAAACCCGTAGACAACATTGATACGAAAAGCAGCAGATCTTCAATATATGCAAATAATGCTTGTAAATATATACATGGTTCCTGCAAAATGTTGCTGGCATGGTTTTTGATGTGTTAACATCTATAGGCCATCTGTGGTGCAATGGTTAGTTTGCGCGGCTCTTGTACAAGAGATCCTGGGTTCGAACCCTGCTGTGACCACCTTCAAATTTCTTTCGGCGGCGGTCACCTCGCATAGTGACGGCGACACTATCCAGTATATACCCACGAAAAAGTTTCTCAATATACCGTTCGGAATCGGTGTAAAACTGTAGGTCCCAATCAGTGAGTGAAAACTGGAAAGCGCACAGCTCAGTGATTGTGAGAAGTTCTCCCTTGTCCCTTCATGAGGTGTAATGGGAAACCATTTATTTATTTTTTTAACATCTATAGACGCGGGTATGACCTTAACTCACAAAGTGAATACATCCAAATACAGTTTGTCCGACAGAGTTTCTCCAACTGCGATGACACAGCGATTTGTCCAACTGCGATCACACAACTGCGAACTCCTCCGAAATGGCTGGACCGATTTGTATGAAATTTTGTTTGCATATCGGGTAGGTCTCAGAATCGGCCAACAACCATTTTCCATACCCCACAATGACAAGGGTGACCCACTCCTATATAGAATACAGATTTGTCCGACTTCGAAACACAGATTGTTAGACTGCGAAAAAAACACACACTGATGTAGCGGCAGCGAATAGTTGCCTTGTTTGGGTGCGGAGCACTCTCAGAGCAAAGAGATTAATGACGTGGTTATACGTATAAAAATGAGATAGCAAGAGAGCAACGAAAATTGTGTGAACTTGTGTAGCGTATGTACGAACATAACAATCTATGTATGTACATTAGACTGACTCACAAAAAAAAGTGTTTTTGTTCCACCCCCTGAAATGTACCTTGACTTGTTTTTTGATGATTCCCAAAATATTTCGCGTCTAGGATTAAAAACCCGTGAGCTGGACCGTTTTTAAAAAAAGGCTTTTTTTGAGTTTTTCTAAGATTTTTGATAGTTAACTAAAGATAATATGTGCAATATTAGTATCATAGGAAAACATTTTTAAAGACGCATCCAACATGCCAACAAATGTTCTGCCAAGGCCTTTTTTCAAAGATATTCTGCAAAAAATCCTTTTTTTAAAAACGGTCCAGCTCACGGGGTTTTAATCCTAGACGCGAAATATTTTGCGAATCATAAAAAAACAAGTCAAGGAACATTTCAGGAGGTGGAACAAAAACACTTTTTTTGGCCCCATACAAAATGAGTCGGTTTAATGTACATGTGTCTGTTGCTTTGCATTCTCTTTGTTTTTTGTGGGAATAAAACAAAATGTATTAAGTAAGAAAATAATGACACATGCGCTTGCAATGAATGGTCTTTAAATAAATTTAAGTATTAATATTATAAAACGCTGTTTTTTATTTTCCAATGTAACATTTACTAATGTGTTCATAGAAATCGAACAGGTACCGTGTAACTAAAAGGTGTTAGCACATCGCCCGTGAGTTCGAACACTCATTGGATTTTTTGTAGAGATTAGTTGTCAGATAAATTTGGCCAGGTTTTTGTTGAAAATTTGTGACACAGTGTAGTTGAATACCCGAATACACTTTTTAAATTTCCTTTTTGTAGATTTTAATTTTAAAAATAAAAGTTTTCCTCAAAAAAATTCAAAAAAACTTGCTGGACCAAAATGGAGTTACACCATTTCCGATAGACAAATCTTTTTGGCGGTGTTTCAAACAAATTGACCGCCGGGGAAGCGAAGACTGTTGGCGCTGGAGTAATGGGTCTTCATATGCCATAATGTGTCTTATCATGGTGTCACTAATAACACTTTACTACAGTCATAGAAAGCACCACTGCTTCCACTTCCACCACAGATGCCACAATTTCGATTTTTTTCTTTTTTAAATGGCAACTCTCGCAGTTGCACGTCTACTCTACGTTGCCAAGTTACATATGTTTTTCTGTATGATGTTGCATAAAATTGAAATTATTTTTCAAAATGCAATTTTCATCACTGTCAACCGAGACAAGTTGTTAAGCAACAAAACAAAAAAAAAGGATAAAACTGTGCAACAACAATTCATAGCCAAAAAGCTTAATAATAAATGCAAAAATAACAACAACGACCAAGCAATATATAAATTTTGTATATTTTTTAAATTTCCCAGGAATGTTAGTCCTCCATTCTGTATCACTTATACAGTTCTTCCCGACACCCGTATGCTACCCACTTCCATCCTAATAAATGTACGACATTAAATCTCCATCCCCAACGAAAATGTAGAAAACCAAACAAATCAAACTGAATGTAACTACTACTACGTTTATATGAGTAGAGTCATCTTCTTTGAGGGCTATGATAGAGCACTCAGCCGTTTTCCTGTTGAAACCATGCAAAAGTATCCTACTTTTTCCATGTACATATATGTTACCTCCATGTTATATCCAACATTCGAATACTTGGAAGTTTTATTATGGGAATATATTGTAATATGGGACGAAGGTTCTATCGAATAAAACTAGATGGAGGAACACATGGGTTAGAAATAGTTTAATAATTTGTTTGTTAGACTTTAAACCATCAATTAATTGATATTCAACTGTTATTTTGTGCGGATAAGGAAAATCGTAGGACAGAAAACTGAAACAAAATCGTTAGCCATTTTTCAAAAATCAAGTTCCAAAACGATTTACAGGCTCTACAATAGTACACGCAGAAAACAAGCGGCTCCAGCAGCATATTTCAAGAACCATGGATATATTTGTAAGCATTGTTCTCATGCTTTTTCGTTTCTTTGTTGTCTGTCACGTTTTTGTTTTCAGCAGTTTTCAACAAACACATATATTATAACATGCTACTCATTGTGTCTCCAACATGTAATATTGAAGAGCAAACACAATGTGTTTCAACACAAGTATTCTAGTGTCTATAAAGAGCAAACACAGTGTGTTTGGACACAAGTATACTAGTGTCTCCGACATGTAACATTAAACAGCAAACACAATGTGTTTGAACACAAGTATACTACATCTCCGACAAGCTACAAACACGTTATATTTGCATCCAAACAACAACAAAAAAGACGAGACATTTTAACATGTATCACGTTTGAAAGAATTAAATCCCTAAATTCAATCTAGATAAGGGAGATTAGGTCCTAGCTATTCTAATTTATTCTTTAAAAAGTTATTGCTATTGATGCGGAAATAGTTGAGTTGATATTTCTAACATGCTATTCGAGCTGTCCCACATTACATTCCTTCCCATATTAACAAATCTCTCAACAGCACATACAAGCCCAAGTACACATGTGTCCTCCTCTCATATAGCAAACAACAGCCATTATATCCATCCTGCCACATATACGAATAAAGTACTTGTACTCCGAGTATAACACATTGGTGTTGTCAATGTGGTAAATGTTGGAAAATTTATTTTTCGAGTTTTGCTGTTACTCTCATTTTGTTTGTGTGCATTTTTCTATTTGCCGTTGCTGTTGTTGTAGAACAGGGTTTCTCAATATGTTTTTGTTAGGAGCCACCTAAATAAACACAATGAGCGTCTGAACATTATTTTAATAGTTGTGTGAATCGGTAGACAAGTTACAAAAAATAACTTACGGTATCTTTTTGACACTGGTACATTTTGACAGCTTCATCATAAAAAGAAGAATTAAGAAGCTGTTGAAATCTTGCGCAATGAATATTTTTAGAAAATATTTGCCAGTGGTTTTAGCAATTCATCTGCAAATCCGATCTTTACAATCCATGGATATTTTCTTTCTGCAAAATTTCTTTTAAATTGCTATCAAATTTCTTCCTCCTTCATTGTTATCTTGTTCCTTATAATTGATCGAAAATAAGAAATTTTTTTAAAAACCTGCTATAGAGGAAACTGCAGGTATCACAATGGTCTTCTTTTGCCTAAGTGTGCTAGAAAGCTGCTGTCTTGCAGCCTTTTCAACCAACCAACCAAGGGGTTTTATAACGTGGTCCAAAATAAAAAAAATCATTGAGTGTTCGAACTCACGGGCGATGTGTTAACAACTTTTTGTTACACGTTAACTGTTCGATTTCTAGGAACACATTAGTAAATGTTACATTGGAAAATAAAAAAAAAAATATTTTTTTGTGCTGAAGGCTCTTTAGCTATGCACTTTAATTTTTCTTACATCTGCTTTAACAGTAGATGTAATTCCAACAACAAGAATAGACAGAATTTTTCCACCATGTTCTTCTTTTCCTCATGCATTCTCGCAGTGTTGCAGTGCCTTGAGGTGAGTTTTTAATCAATATCACAGAGTTGTATTTTTCCGTGGTATATCATTTTTGAAGACTGTGCTAGTGTCAGTTACATTTATTTGAATTTGAATTTTGTTGACCGATTTTGTTAGTTTTTTGTTAATGTATGAGAAATTCATACTACAAGCTTACAAGTCATGAACATTTTTCGACTTGAAAAATTGTTGGTTTTTGTTGGAAATAATAGACAATTCAGTTTCAACACACACTCACTGGCATGACTAGTTTCGAACTCCGTGACAAGTTCATCATCATATGCCTAACTACTGTGCCTGAATTGATACCATCGGTTGATCATCAATCGTATATATACAAACTCAATTCTGCAATTCATGAGGAAAAGAAGAACATGGTGGAAAAATTCTGTCTGTTCTTGTTGTTGGAATTATAGGCCTTTCAGTGATGTTGATGCTTAGGGATCTTCGATCGATACTAATTCGCACATGTAAATTGCAGAACTGACTTTGTATATATACGATTGATTATCAGCGGATGGTATCAATTCAGGCACAGTAGTTAGGCATCTGATGATGAACTTGTCACGGAGTTCGAAACTATTCATGCCAGTGAGTGTGTGTTTAAACTGAATTGTCTATTATTTCCAACAAAATCCAACAATTTTTCAATTCGAAAAAAGTTCATGACTTGTAAGCTTGTAGTATGAATTTCTCATACATTAACCAAAAACTAACAAAATCGGTCAACAAAATTCAAATAAAATTAGATGTTATATTGTTAGAAGAAAGAAAGCAATATTTAGCTCACTGAAATAATTGTTTTTGTTTTGTCATACACAGAGCGACGACAAAAAGTATTGAATAGTATAGAGAACTTATTGCACTCTTTTCCGCTCTCATGTACAGAGGCTGAGTAAAAGAGCATAAACGAGTCTTATTCTGTTTATAGAATATTTCAATATGAATGCAGTATTTCGACAATATTATTACATAAAACAATACAAAAAGAATAAATGTTTCAAAAAGCATCAATGTTTCACATCAAAATTATGAATGCACCAAGTTATGACAAAAAGAGACTAATATGTTTTGAATCATTCGCCAGATATCGCCAGTGCTTTTGAGTCATACAATTCGTTCCATGAGTTCTCTATACTATCCAATATTCTTTGGCGATGACGACCTGCTTGTTTGTTCGCTGCCGCTACATCAATACCATCATACATATTTTCGGGCAGACTATTGTTGTGCAATAACCACTTATGCGATGCCAACGCTGTGTGTTGTTTTCATGTGTTGACTTTGATAGATTGTCCAACCCGTGCCTATAGACGTTAACACATCAAAAAAATAAATAAATGGTTTCCCGATATATCCTATGTAGGGATTACGGAGGGCTTCTTACAACCAGTCAGCTGAGTGCGTTCTAGTTTTACACTCACTGACTGAGACCTACAGTTTAACACCGGTTTCGAGCGGTATTTTGACAAGATTTTACTTGGCCAAATACTTAATAGTGTCGCCGTCACTAAGCGAGGTGACCGCAGTCGAAGGGAATCTTAGGTGGTGAGAGCAGGGATCGAACCCACGTTCTCATGCACAGAAATGAGAAAATCACTAAAACAAAAAATTACTGTAACTCGGAAACGGTGCGTCTAATCACGAAATTTTTTTTAAGTCCATCTTTAACCAACGGATCTTCTTAATACGGCAACAGGTTTTATGTAAAGAAAGTCGCTAAAACTAAAACTTTTTTATATAAAAAAATCGCTAAAACACTCATGTGTCTATATCTCAAAACGGTGCGTCCAATCGAGAGATAAATTATTTTTACTAATTCCTAAGCGTTTCCATAAAGTTGTCCAATTCGTACGCAAAAGTTTTAATTACTATTTTTGTAATGGGACGCACCGTTTTCGATTAAAAGCATTTTTTATTTTATCGATTTTCTTATTTTCGCTATTTTTGGAAAACAATTCTTCCGTACGATAACTTTATGAAAAATCCTTGGAAAGCTCCAAAAAGTAGTTATTTTTCTATTTAAAGCTCCGTTTTGCATATTTTCGTCCAAAAATAGGGATCGGTTGACCCATTACCTATCGCCGTGGGTAATGTGTAAAGATCGCTTACCCATACCCCATGTGTAATGGGTAATGGTGATGGGCAATTCCCATCGTCGTGGGTAACTACCCCATAATTTCCCCACTATCCTGTGGGTAATGGGTAATCGTAATACGTAATTCCTCATCGGTGTGGGTAAATAGTAGACATCGGCATAAGACGTCTTGATTGGCCATTCAAGACATTTCTCTTTTTTTATGTGGGGAATGGGTATTGATCGTTTACGCATTACCCACAGGGTATGGGGAAAATAATCACAAGACTTCTTGTATGGTCATACAAGATATTAGTCTTTTTTAAAGACATGTCCTGTAGAGAATTTGCGACAACCGAGTACTTCGGGGCACTGTCAACAAAACGTTCGTGTATGTATGTGAATTAGTAGTGTAGTCCGTTTATAATCTACAGTTTCGCACACGTACACGATAACCTTTATATTCAGATCACTGAAGTATTTGGTTGTCTCAACTTTGCTATAGTACATGTCTTCCAAAAAAAGCTAATGTCTGGAATGGGCATACAAGACGTCTTGTGCAGATGTCTAGTAACTACTCATTATTTTCCCCATACCCTGTGGGTAATGCGTAACCTATCAATACCCATTCCCCACGTCAAAGTTTATGGGTTACATATAGGTGGTAAATACTAACTCTACAAAAAGTGTACACAAAATAACAAAAGAATCACATGAGGTGTCAGGGGACACCCGGTTGGAACGAAGCTCCTTTCGCTATATATTATGTACTAGTTAGTTCCAACACGCCTAAGGCGCCCGTTGACAAGTACCATAATTTAAATGGATCTTTAAGAAAAGATAATTTTGGTAAAATGATAAGATAAACTTTTTATAGATTGTCTTTTTTTTTAAAGAAAAAGTATATTTTCAGGTCCTTTTTGTAAGAATATGTATTATATTTTCCCGAAAAGGTAATTCTTCAAAGAGAGGTACATACATCTTTTATTAAAAGCTAATGTCTTATTTTTAGGAAAAGGTAGTATTTTTAAGAGGAAATACTTTCCGTAAGAAAAAGTCATAAGAGTATGATTTTTTTACCAAGAAGTACTTTTTTTAAGACCAGGTACTTTTTAAAGAACTGGTACTCTTTTTAGGAAAAGGTTATTTTTTTAAGAAAATGTACTTATTTTCAGAAAGGCTACTTATCTCAAGAAAAGTAAAGGTAGTATTTTATTTTTTGTAAGGAATTTTTGTAAGGAAAGGTATTTTTTAAGAGTAGGTACTTTTGTAAAGAAAATGTTTTTTTTTTAAGAAATGGGATTTTTTTTAGAATTGGTCCTTTTTTCAAGAATAGGTAGATTTTTATGAGTAGGTACTTACCTCAAGAAAAGTTATTTTGTTTCACAAAAAAGGTACTCTTTAAAGAAGATATAGCTTTTTAAGAAAAGGTACTTTTTGTAAGAAAATTTACTTTTCTAAGAAAAGGTACTTATTTAAAAAAAAAAAAACTACGTTTTGTCTGAAAATTTACTTTTTTAATCAAAGGTACTTCTTTAAGTTAAGGTATTTTTTTTCAGAAAAGTTACTTTGTTTACGAATATGAATAGGTATTTTTTTGAGAAAATTTCCTTGTTTTAATAAAAGGCACTTATTTAGGAAAATGTTATATTTTTAGACTTCTTTCACTTTGGCTTTTCTAAATTTAATTTTTATTGGGTTCAAAACTACAATATGTACTAAATATTGTTTATAGGCTCCATCTAGAATACTTCCCATTAAAGAAGAAATGCCCCAACATATGTTAGTCTAGACACAAACCAAAACAAAGTACCCAATATAGTTGATAAAACTGAGTCGTAGCACAATAGTGTTAAAAAAAGTTTTTAATTTTTGTTCATTTAGCCCCGATCCCGCGATGTGCTATAATAAACTTCGCTCCAAAAGAATTAAAATTTTTATGAAAATAAACGACGTTAAATGCCAGCTGTTGTTACTGCATGTACAATTTTTTAACGTCTATGTTATCGCTCCGATTGTGTTCGTTCACTTATATTTTTTTATCCTCTGAAATATATATAATACATATAATAATATAATCCCTTTTTTAAATTTAGACAAAAATAAATTTGTTCTGATATGTCAATCGTATGTTTATGAGCTCGCTAAGAGATTCATAGTTTAGTTGGTGACATGAGATCAATGGCAGGCGTTGAGGCAATACTCGACTTGCTATCTAATTATTTTTCATCGAGTTGATGATTTGCCTTATTGCCGCCTATAAACTCTCCATTGTGCCGGTTGAACGTGTGCCCCACGTTGAGAATCAGTATTTAAAATGGTCTTCCTGTATTTTCCGCATATACACATATAGAAATGTTCATTTATCCACATCGGATGGATTCACGACGAGTACTATAAACTACACCGGTTATTCTGACATCACAGGGTATTTGTATTCGCATACAGCATTAATCAACAGCCAACAGTGGGCTAGAATATGACAATTAAGTGTAGAATTATAAAATATGAGAAGTTGGTTTTGACAAATGTTTGGATGTTAGGGCAACTTACCTTGCTTTTTGATGTACTACCCAAGAAGCAGATGATCTGTTTTAAAAAGATTGGAAAGCAAAAACATATAATTTATCAGCTGGCTCTCTGACCAAAAGCTAGCAGTTGTCGTCAGACGGTTTTGAATGACTGCTATATTTACACGTACAGAAAAACAAAAACGTTGCCACAACAATACTTTGATTGATTTGTATTAATTTATTAATCGCAAGCGTTCATGGAGTTCTCCCAAATAAACTCATATGTCGCAAATGTGTATCATATTGTTGCAAACGAGTTCTCGTTTGCATCAAACGCGTACAAAATTACATTTGTCGCAAATTTAAAAAATGTTTGCGATAACTGAATTTGCCATTTTTCTAATGAGAGCACAGATTACGAAGAACGTAAATTTCTCTCATTCTGCCCATTCGTTTGGCGTACGCACTCACGCATACACATAACATAGATAACACACTCTAATGCTGCTACCTTGTTGTAGTTTGCTACGCTTTTACTTATTATTTGAATGCAAGGCGAGACAGACGTGTAAGTAGACAGTGAAAAAATAGACAAAAATTCCAACTTTTTTAAAACAAATTTTATGGGTAAAAACAAAATCATAAAAGTTGGAAATTCAAATAAAAACAAAATCATAAAAGTTGGAAATTTTAACAAAAAGGGCTTATGGAAGCCATAAATAAAAGTTTTAATTACAACACTGAAAGAACAGTTGGTGGAAACGTTTTTCGTTTCTTGCAAACGTTTTTTTAGTTTGGAGCAACTACAACTCGGTTGCTGTAACCGAAGGGACAGTTGGCGGAACCGTTTTTCGTTTATCGTCAAGGTTTTTTCAGCTCTCATTTCTCATAAATCGTTTTTTTAGTATGGAGCAACTACAACTCGGTTCTGTAACCGAGACAATAGTTTGGGGGAACCGTTTTTCGCAAACGGTTTTTCAGCTTATATTTTTCATAACTCGTTTGCCGCAAACGTTTTTCGGTTCTCCCAAACGAAATAACATGTATGGATTAACAGAAGTTTCTCCCAACTACTGTCCCCAAACGAACTTCATTTGTCTGATATTTCGTTTGGGAGGAGCGAGTTTTTTCTTTGTGTGTATGTCTACAAATCAACCCAGAGGTGGGATACCACAAAACTCATTGGACATCTGTAGCAATGATCAGCTATGCATACTCTGCTGTTATCAAATAGCGATAAAGTGCGATGATAACTTGACGCATCTTTCGGTTTGCTACAACCCAGTATATTGGATACTTTTGCTTTGGTTTGTGTCTAGACTAACATATGTTGGGAAGGTTTTTGTTTAATGGGAAGTTTTCTAGGTGGACCCTGACAGCTAATTTAAGTCTTTTGTATAAAATATAAATTTAATTAAAACAAAACGTATAATTAAATTTAAACATAAGAGCAAATTGGAGTAATAATAAAAAAAAAATGTTTATCAGACTCGCTGATGAAGACGACAACAGATTGCCGAAACGCGTAGGAGAAAATTACAGGAGGTGTCAGGGGACACTATAGATTATATACTAGTTAGTTCCAACACGCCTAAGGCGTAGGTTGAAAAATGCCATAATTTAAGTGGATCTTTAAGATATTATACTTTTTGTAAAATGATAAACTTTTTTTAAGAAAAATTTGTAGAATGTATTTTTTTTTAAAAAATATATATTTTTGGGTCCTTTTTGTAAGAAAGGTAATTTTTTAAAGAGAGGTACTTCTTTTATTAAAAGTTACTATTTTTAGGAAGAAGTACTTTCTGTAAGAAAAAGCCATAAGAGTATTTTACAAAGTAGTACTTTTTTTAAGAACAGGTACTTTCTAAAGAAGTGGTACTCTTTTTAGGCATCGGTTATTTTTTTTAAGAAAATTTACTTATTTTCAGAAAGTCTACTTATCTCAAGAAAATAAAAGGTATTATTTTATTTTTAAGAAAAGGTACTTCTAAGAAAAGGAATTTTTGTAAGAAAATTTAGTTTTTTTAATAGAAGGTATTTTTTGAAGAAAAGGTTCTTTTTTAAGAAATGTGAATTTTTTTAGATTTGGTCCTTTTTCAAGAATAGTTAAATTTTTAAGTGTAGGTACTTATCTCACGAATTTTGTTTCAACAAAAAGTTACCCTTTAAAGATAATGTAGTTTTTTTAAGAAAAAGCAATTTGTTGTAAGAATATGTACTTTTTTAAGAAAGGGTACTTATTTAAAAAAAAAAACTTTCAAGATACGTCAATTTTGAATAGGGAAAATAATTATAAACGCCGATTTAAGTTACAAATGTTACAGACAATAAGGACTCCGATAGCGAAGAGAATAAACTTTAAAGCAGTTACGGATAATGTAGCACAGAATTATAAACATTAAATTTGTAAAATGTAGAACATTTCGCCGAAAATTGTTTGATGTATCATTGAATTTGTCACTAGGTAACATTTTTAATATATTCGGATGTAACTTGTTGAATTTACCATTATGTATATATTTGCATCAACCAAATTATTTTTCTGGCTGTAAATTAGAGAAACTATTTCTACACAAAAATTTTTCTGGCAGTATCATTTTTCATATGACAAGAAAATTTCTTCAATTGTTTAATTGTTTAATTTTTAAATTTTGACGTAGAATACGTCTTACCTTACGGTATGAGGAGTCATGTCAGGTTTTTATTGTTGTAATCTTTATTTCATTGAATTTGAGGAAACGGCTAGATGAATTTTTTTAAAATTTTTTTTGTAGGTAAATGAAGATGTTATCTTTCGTTTGATATACATTTCATATTGGTTGATATATTTCTAGTATTTTAATTTCTCAAATGAAAATTGTTTAAACACATACACTCAAACATATGTGTGGTGTTTGGTTGAGTGTTTTTGGTTGCTCAACATTGCTTAGGAACATGTATCTAGTAAAAAGTGAAACGAACAGCAAGCTAATGTTGCTTGGCAACATGTATCTAGTAAAAAGTGAAACAAACAGTAAGCTAACGTAATAAAGCTTTTTTGCGAAAGCTTCAATAAAGCTGTTGTAACATTAATTTTGAATTGTAAAGCGTAAAGCTTTCACACAACGCTCGAATGCTAATGCGAAGACTCGATGAGGTAAACCTTTTTTAATATTAGGGCGGCCCTCTCAACATTCGAAGAACTTATTTCAATAAAAATATTAATTAAAATACATAAATTAAATTAAGTTTAAAAAAATTGAACATAATATTTTTTTTTTTAACGGACTTGAATCAAATGCCGTTGGTAAATATAAAAATTACAGCAGACAGTTGTCCGAGGCCTTCGGCCACGGGACTGTCCCTGCAGGCTGTGTCAGAGACACGGCCATTAAGTTTAACGTAGAATACGCCATCCGATAAGACAGAAAACATATATAACAATAAATGATAAATAATATAAGCAAATGAATTTATTGTTATATATGTGGCCTCGGACAACTGTCTGCTGTAATTTTTTAAATTGTTTCTTTATCAATTCTTTTCGTTTTTATTTAATAATTAATTAATTGAAAATACGACCAAAGGCTCGAACAATTTAATTTTTAAATATAATACAAAAGGTCGGATAAATCATCACTAATACAAGAAAATATCGTCAATTGTTTAATTTTTTGTTATTGTAGTTTTTTCAAATGACACGTAAAAAAAATTTTTGTTTATCAATTCTTTTCGGTTTTAATTAATAATTGTGTTTATCTTCTTGACGATGCAAGCCAAAGGCAGCGAAATTTCGAAAAATAAAATTAATTAAAAATACGACCAAACGCTCGAACAATTTAATTTTTGAATATTACGGGTTTTTCAACAGAGACGCTACAAAAGTAAATCGATAGGGACAGCAAACGACGCCATAATTTTTTCCGCTCTTTTGACATTTCTCTTCAGTAAGGTTTGCCATTTCATCATGGAAAGATATACGAGCCAACAACGAGTCGAAATTATTAAAATTTACTACCGAAATTTGGAGTCAGTGGCCTCAACTTTAAGAGGCCTCAACAATCAGCGATGCGGCTCATTTCTGGCTGAATGGCTTCGTCAATAAGCAAAATATGCGTTATTGGTCACACAGCAATCCACACGTAATCCATGAATCATTTACGGTTTGGTGCGGTTTATGGGCCGGCGGCGTCATTGGGCCGAAATTCTTCCGTGATGAGCAAGGCCGGCATATTACTGTGAATTCGAATCGCTACCGTTTAATGATAACCGAATATTTTTGGCCCTAATTGGAAAATATGGACTTGGATGATATGTGGATCCAACAGGACGGCGCCACAAGCCACACAGCGAATGCCACAATCAATTTATTGGAAAGTTTGGAAGTTTGGTGAACGTGTTATGTCACGAAATGGCCCAGTCGGTTGGCCGCCTCGGTCGTGCGATTTGACGCCGTTAGATTATTTCCTGTGGGGCTACGTCAAATCTGTGGTCTATACCAACAAGCCTGCGACGATTGATGAACTTCGTACGAATATCGAACGTGAAATTGCAGCAGTATCGGCCGATTTATGCTTGACAACCGTCGAAAATTGGGTTCAGCGTCTGGACTTCTGCAAGCGTGCCTGTGGTGGCTAAGCAAAAGAAATCGAGTTCCATACATAATGGCATCGAACGTACTTTCACAGGAATAAAGAATTTCATTGGTATCTAAAACCGGTTTTGTTTTATTTTAAAAAAAACTTTTGTAGCGCTCTTATTGAAATTCCCTCTATGTAATACGAAAGGTCGAATAAATCATCACTTATTCAAAATACTATTTCTTTGAGAAAAGATACTTTTTGTAAGAAAATTTACTTTTTTTTTAAGAAAATTTTCTTTTTTTACACTTCATTCAATTTGGCTTTTCTAAATTTTCTTTTTATTGGATTCAAAACTACAATTTATACTAAATATTGTTCAGTAGCTCCATCTAAAAATCTCCCATTAAGAAGGAAATTCCCCAACATATGTTAGTCTAGACACAAACCAAAGCAAAAGTACCCAATATAGTTGATAATACTGGGTTGTAGTATAATAGTGTTAAAAATAAGTTGTTTATTTTTTTTTCATTTAGCCCACATCCCGCAACGTGCAATAAGGAACTTCGTTCCAAAACGCGAAATATTGAATTTATTTGCACGAAGGAAACTAACGATTAGAAAATGCCATTGAAAAATAACAAATCATTTATTATTAAATTTTTTGAAGGATATTTAGCACAAATTGAGTAAAAACCGTTTAACTGATGGCAAATAACCGGTTTTTGTTTATTCGGAAATTAGCTTTTTTAATTCTGACCGGCAGACGATTAAGCACAAAAATCCGGTTTTTGCGTTTTTTTGAATTCGGGTTTGGACACGACGCGAATCATGTTTCGCATTTGAGGTAATGGGTATTTCTTTTAGTGTTGAATATTTTGAAAGTAGCATACTTTGATTTGGTCCCACTGTAACAATGTGGTAGGTAGACTTCAGTTGTAGTTTTTGATTTCGTTTCTATCTTTTGCATTAGTGTGATGTCCTGTAAATAAATAACTGCATAGACACGCGTACCCGTTGGTACGGGTGTACACACATGTGTCTATCCATAAAAATTGTAGTATGTGGCAACTGTTACACAACAACAGCATCAGCGACAGCAACAAAAAGAGCGGATGTGCGCCATTTTATGCACTTTAAAGTCTTAATTGCTGCAAATGATGTTAACGCTTACTTTGCTCGCTAAGTGGTTTTAATGGAAACATTATGAAAACATCCAAATGCAAAAATGGAGCAGCAGCAGGGGTGAGTGATGGCTGATGGTGGCAAACAACGGCCAAGTGTGCGACAAGAGTTAGAAATCCTTCTGCCATTTGGTTATTATTGCATTTAATCCCGCTGCATATAAATTTGAACGTTGTTGCTCTCATTTGAAGCCTTTGACCTCTGAAATTAAGTTCGTTAAACAATTGCGCGAATTAACAAAACGCTTTTTCATAATTATCACCGCTGTCAAAGTGACAATAATGACGATGAGTATGAAGTTGCCATAGCCACGTAATTATCTCTTGGCTCTGCAATCATCGAAGTGTGAAATTATGTTATGCCACATTGTGCTGATCCTTTTCGTGCTTTTAAATTTATACGAAATTTTGCTTAAATTGTCAGTTTTGTAATCTCCATAAATCTCTGGAAGTGTCAAAAAATATAAATCTTCATCTCATCCATGTAGAACAAATTGTTTAAGTTTTGCCCTCTTTCTCTTTTCCACCTGGAAAATTTATCACTATGTATTTTTTTCTCTAAGGCTTTTGTCTGTCGTCTTTATTATTTCGTTCATTTTCTTTGGGGCTATAAAAATATTGAAAGTTTTTTCATTATCTCGCTTAACGCATCTATCTAAAGTTTGAGAAGATTTTTCTAAACTGTAAAGAATTCATTGCGAGGAAAAGTGCTAAGACGATTCCTTTCGATATCCTTTGAATGTCAATCTACTAGTGGGTGTGTGTGTTTTTTAACAAGTATAAGACATTTATCTTGTTACTATAATAAATCTCATTAATTTTCTGCTTTTTTATCACTACACAAGGAAAATACTAATATATTTGCAAACGAGGGTTGTTAGGAAAGGTTTTCAGGATCAACATAATATTGTATTTCGATCAGCTTTATGGGGAATTTTGAATGAGAGAGGTTTAGTTTTGGACCAAAGGCCGGACTGCAGTCATTTAGCCAGTGATGTCAACTTGTAACACCAGAAAGGCAAGAAGTATGTGGTAAGGAAGAAGGAAGAGCGCATAAGTTCCTTCACTTGGAACCCCACATTAGTGATACTGGTATGGAAGGTGACAAAAACTACTTCCTCAACGTTCAATCTCCACAACTCGATAAAAGAAATATTTGTATCAAATTTCAGTTCAATATCCTATTACATTTGAAATTTAGGAATTAAGTTGGATATTTAAATAATTTTTTTAATTAACAGCCTGTTTCTCTATCTCGAACGAAAATCGAAGCCAACGAAAATCAGTGACTGACATTCTACTCAAATTGGGCTTCTCCATGTCGAAATTTTCGTTCGCCTGACTCTATGTTTCTTCCCAACTGACAGCTCATTCGAAATGGAGAAATCAAAATTTGTACTGAAGAGTTTTGAAAATTTTTATGTTTTCGTTCGACTTGAAACGACAAGATAGTGGAACCCCAAATCAACTTTCTTTCGCCCAGAACACAAACGAAAGGTTTCGTTCGAGATAGAGAAAAAAACCGTTTCCCATTACATCCCAAGTAGGAATTAGGGAGTGCTTCTCACAACCAGTGAGCGGTGCGATTTCTAATAATGTTTTACTTACTGATTGTGAAATACAGTTTTACACCGGTTTCGTATGGTATATTCGAGTAGAGAAACAGGCTGTAAATGAGGGGCACAGAAGGGGGTGTGACCGAAGCAATTCAAAACTCTATCGGCATAATTTCTTATCGATGCTTAATTTCAAGCCCGAAGCCAATATTGTTTACAGTTTTTAATGAAAGGGCCGAAAGGGGCGTTTCCACTAGTTTTAAGCAAACTCAGTACATTTGTTTTTACGAAGTTAGGAGCAGAGAAGCGAGGCTAACAAAAGGATAAAATCGGAAACGACTGCTTTTTGATTTCTATTGATCGTAGAAACCTACACTACGTCCATGGATAACAGCTAATGCACTTTATGATCAATTGATGTTTTTGGTGGGGCAATGATAGTGTGCGTAGCATTTGTACATGAGAACGTGGATCCCTGCTCTGACCACCTTATATTTGGGTCATGTGGTCGCCATGACTGACGCGTACATGGCGCAATGTGGAACTCAAATTTTCACACAATTTTTGCAGCATTTGTGGCCGTATTTCGTCGATAACTCGTCGAAGGTTGATTACCAGGTGTTCAATTGTCTCTGGTAACTTTACGTAACTCCAAAGAAAATAATCCAATGGGGTTAAAGCGCACGATCTTGGTGGTCAATTAAAAGGACCATTACGTGAAATTATTCGTTCATCAGAAGTTTCTTTGCGAAAAATTAATTGTAGCTTGCGCTGTGTGGCATGCGGCTCAGTCATTTTGGAACCACATGCCAGCAATATCAATGCCAGCTAATTGAAGTACGAAACAACTTGTAACCATTTCTCTGTATAAGTCACCGTTGACAGTAACATTCGGCCCATCATCGTGTTTGAAGACATGAGCCAATGACTCCGCCGCCCATAATTGCGCACCAGGAGTAATTTTCTGTGGATGTTGTGGTGGTTGGACAACAGCTTGTGGATTATCTTCACTCAAACTGCGACAATATGCTTGTTTTTTTAATTCCTGCTAAACTAATTTTTCGACGACTTTGTATGGGGAGCCGCTTACAATCGCTTAGCTCTCCATACAAAGTGGTCGAAAAATTAGTTTAGAAGGGGATAAAAAAACATGCTCAATATTCCAAATTTACGTAACCATTCAATCAAAAATGAACTTCATCGCTTAGCAAACTTTTGTCTGGAAAATCCTAATATCAATTTGTGCTTCAGCCCATTGACCGAATTGACTGCGCATACAATGATAGTTTGGTTGTAATCCGTAAAAACTTGTAAAACAAGATCCTTTCGTAAAATCTTCCATAAAGAGAGAACGGCGCCGAATTGATTGCTGTGGATTTTCTTCAATGCTTTGCTGCTGTACAGCGCCTATGGCTTGTTCGGAGCGCACTGTTTGGCATTTTACGGACTGCACATTATCATTAACCCATTTTGAGCTGCGTGGCAAATAGTTTTTATTTTTTTTTATTGAAAATTACTTTTATATGGTAATTAGGATCCGATGAACTCAAATCCGTCGTCAGAATTTCGACTGTCCGAGATGTTGAACAATGGCCATTTGAACGACCCTAAATTTTGATTTCCAACCGGAGGCATCTGCGACTACAATAAAAATTTATTTGTTGCCATTTCTTCAAAATAAATATGTATAGTTTTGAAAAAGTAATTGGTTTAATGTGTCATATTTTCCGTTTAGAACTTTGGTCTAAATATAAGATTTTTTTCAACATACCCACAGAGCCCATTAAAGGGTGGAGGGTGGGGCAGTGTATTTATATTTTGAAATCCAACAATATTTCCTGTGGCACTGCATCATTGAGTTTTGCATCGCGTATACATCGTCATAGAATAAAATTCGGTTGAAAATAGTAAAAATTGCTGTTTGAAAACTCGAACAGCGGTTCAACATGGGTTAAGAGTAAATGTGATGCGAAAACGATCCGTAGTTATTCGATTAAGCTGCTCTGATGTACGATTGTGACTAACATAAAATGGAAGAAGTGCACGATAACTTTGGCGAACAGTATCAATATTTTGATAGAAAGTGTCAACAATTTGCCAACGTTTATCCAGTTTCTCCATGATGAAATGGCAAACCAAACTAAACAAAGAACAACTATCAGCTGTTAAATCGGTTTTCAAATAAAGCAGTGTTACCAACTCAAAGTTGTGAAACTCTAAAAAACACCTTTTACAAGTCAAACGCAGTTTTGTTTCCTATTTCAACATTTTAATTGTCGAGAACATCTGTTCCTAGTCCTTATAATGTTTGAGCGTGTTGTCATCAACAAATAGGATAGTATTGTGTTTCCGTTTTATGAAAGGTGGCGGCTGTCAAGACTAGTCACAGTGGTTTTGCATTTAGCCCATAGCTAGGATTTATGTTGAAGCCACCCATTACGGAGTCTGTCGGATCCGGATTTTTAGCTCTTTTGTTGCATTTTATTTTAGCCGCCGTTGACATTCGGACAGAATAAATTACCAAATACATTAATGAGCTAAAGTGACAGTTGTTCCTGGACATCTAGAGTCGCATCGATATTACCATACCTGTAAGGTTGTTTGTTCATTTGAATACCTGTCACGTTGTTAATTTACTAATGCCAACTTTTTGGTTTGCTTTCCCCCGTCCACCACCAGGGAAGGGGTCCGGTATTGGAAATAGCAAAAACTCCCTTGGTTTGGTTTGAAATATGTATGGCTATTGCGTCCATATAAGATTTACTACATTCACCAGCAGATAACTGACACTATAGTTTATTCTCAGCGTTGAGTTCAGTTAAAAAGGAAAACAAAAATGGTTTCCCATTACATCCCATGAAGGGACTAAAACAAAAGGGAGAGCTTAAAACGGAAAAGGGAGAGATAAAACAAAAGGGAGAGCTTCTCATAATCAGTAAGATGCGCTCTTTCTAGTTTTTACACTCACTGATTAGGACCTATAGTATTACACCGGTTCCAAATTGTATTTTAAGAAGCTTTATCATGATTTAGCACTCGATAGTGTCGCGCACTCTCACCATTGCACTACCGACGGCCACAAATTTAACCCATGTTAACCCATGTAAAAACTTATAGGTTTGACTGGGTCTTAGTAGCTCTAATTATATCCGAAAAATTTTTGATATTAGGCATACTTAGATATCATTATTTCCAAAATATGGTTATATCTAATAGGATCAAATAAGATCAGATCTGATCTATAACTATGCAATTGTGCCCAATTAAAGTATGTCTCAGTAAAATTTCACTTTTTAAATTTAGTGTCATTTTTTATTGTGCAAGCGGCAACTCTGAAGTTTGGCAGCTGTCACATATGTTTATTCCGATTATTAAAAATTGAGCGCTTTACAAAAGAACAACGCGTAATAATTGTAAAAACTTATAACAAAAATTTGGAAAGTTATGCTGAGACCGCTCGCAATCTTCGAAGAATTTTCAGTCGAGAACTGGGTCGGTTATGGACTATAAGACTCCTGTGCGTCAACGTACCGGTCGGTCTTTTGAAAACATTGCTGGTGTAAACGAGAGTGTTGCCGAAACCCCGAAAACACCAATTCGGCATCGTTCTAAAAAACTTCAAATTTCACGAAGCACTACGTAGTGAATTCTGACAAAAGACCTCCACCGTCAAGCGAAAAAAATTCATCTTATTCAGGAGCTCAAACCAGCAGACCTTGGAAAGAATCAGGAATTCGTTCAATGGGCAATGGAGCAAAGTGAAGTCAATGCCAATTTTTCAAAAAAAAGCCATCATCTGAATCGCTTCGTGAATAAATAACATTTTCGAATTTCGGGCTCCTCATGCAATCCATGAGAAGCAAACGCATCCACAACGAGTAACTATGTGGTGCGGATTTTGGTCAGGCGGCGCGATTTGGCCTTACTTTTTTGAAGATGAGGCCAAAATTGCAGTGACTGATAACGAAATTCTTGTGGCCTCAACTGGACGGCATGGATCTTGACGACATTTAGTTTGGGTAAGACGGCGGCTCCTGTCACACTGCGCATGAACCAATCGATTTCCAGAACAAATTATCTCAAGAAATTCTGTTGTCAACTGTCCACCAAGATCATGCGATTTAATGCCGTGCGATTTCTTTCTTTGGGGTTTTATGAAATTTTGGATTTATGCGAATAAGCCAGAAACAATGTCTAACCTCAAATCCGAGATCCATCGCGTCATCGGCGAGGTACTGCAACATCTCTGTGAGAAAATCATGGAAAATTTCATGAAAGTGTAATGGCCTGTCATCAGAGCCGTGTGGGCCATTTGACGGATATTTTGTTCCAAACTTAATCGGAACAGGCATTCTTTACAATCCAATAACAAAATACGTGTTTTTATTTTAAAATGAAAAACTGAATTCTTACTGAGACACCCTTTATAGATATACATTTATCTCAAATGGTTGGTCCAGCTATACCATATCTCATAAGATATAATCAGACATTAGGCTGGATATAACCCTATCTCCAAGTAACGGGGTTTTCAATAAGAGCGCTACAAAAGTTTTTTTTAAATAAAACAAACCCGGTTTTAGATTCCGATGAAATTCTTTATTCCTGTGAAAGTACGTTCGATGCCATTATGTATGGAACTCGATTTCTTTTGAATGGCCACCACGAGCACGCTTGCAGAAGTCCAGACGCTGAACCCAATTTTCGACGATTTTCAAGCATAAATCGGCCGATACTGCTGCAATTTCACGTTCGATATTCGTATGAAGTTCATCAATCGTCGCTGGCTTGTTGGTATAGACCATAGACTTGACGTAGCCCCACAGGAAATAATCTAACAGCGTCAAATCGCACGACCGAGGCGGCCAATCAACTGGGGCATTTCGTGAGATAACACGTTCACCAAACTTGGTTTCCAATAAATTTATTGTGGCATAAGCTGTGTGGCTTGTGGCGCCGTCTTGTTCGAACCACATGTCCTCCAAGTCCATATTATCCAATTGGGGCCAAAAATATTCGGTTAGCATTGAACGGTAGCGATTCGCATTCACAGCAATGTGCCGGTCTTGATCATCACGGAAGAAGTACGGCCCAATGACGCCGCCGGCCCATAAACCGCACCAAACCGTAATTTTTTCGGGATGCAATGATGACTCATGGATTACGTGTGGATTGTTGTCTGACCAACAACGCATATTTTGCTTATTGACGAAGCCATTCAGCCAGAAATGAGCCTCATCGCTGAAGATGATTTTCCGATGAAAATCCGAATCATTTTCAAGTTGTTGCTCAGCCCAGTTCACGAACATACGACGCTTATGGTGGTCAAGCGGCTTCAGTTCTTGCGTCAATTTGATCTTGTAAGGATGTAGGCCAAGATATTTTTGCAAAATTCGCCACAACGACGTCACAGAGATGCCCAACACTTGAGAACAACGTGTGAGAGACACATTTGAGCTTTCTTGAACTGAAGCCTCAGCGGCAGCAATATTCTCGACACTACGGGCACTTCTTTGTCTCACTGGCACGGGAACATTTTGTACTGTGCCTGTGGATTCAAAATTTTCCACTAGACGCTCAATTGTTGATCCGGTAGGACGATTATGACAACCATAAATTGGACGTAGCGCTCTTAAAGTTGAGGCCACTGACTCCAAATTTCGGTAGTAAATTTTAATAATTTCGACTCGTTGTTGGCTCTTATATCTTTCCATGATGAAATGGCAAACCTTACTGAAGAGAAATGTCAAAAGAGCGGGAAAAAATATGGCGTCGTTTGCTGTCCCTATCGATTTACTTTTGTAGCGTCTCTGTTGAAAGACCCTTTATATCTGGCCGGAATAAATGTGGGATCAAAATAAATTCAACTAGATCCCATTAAATAATTATAGATCCTTCCTGATTTAATTTGATCCTAGTAGATTTAACAATTATGCGAATATGATTAGGTCTGTTCAGATCCTATTATATCTAAACTTTTTTTCCCGGATACAATTATATATTCCTATCTGTATCATAAGGGGCGTGGTTATTACGCCGATGTAAACTATTAAAAATTCTCAAGAAAACAGGATTGTCGGACCTATATTTTAGAATCAAAGCTTATTTGACTTAATGTGCCGCATCTCTCTTGAAGGGGCGTGGACGTCATGGAGAAATACACTTTCGATTAATTTTAATACAAAATAATTGTTTTTGTTATTTTTGGGTCTTAGTCAGGTAACGTTACAATTTTGGAGACAATTTTTCTTTAACTCTTACCACTGATATTTGAAGCATAATAATGGATGTGTCTTTTTGAAAGAAGCAAATAGGACACTAGATGTAAGAGCTATTCGCAATACGTGAGCCAATCTTAGTTCCTATACGCCGCCGCTATTCACCCAATAATGAATGAATAATCAGCATTTTGGAGGTTTATAAGACTTTAAGAATGGGTGATTTTTTACTATTTCCTTTTTGAAAATTAAAGGAAACAAACACAATTTTTACAATACAAAAATGTTTATCTGGATCGATAAATCAATACCTGTCATTTACTTCATAAATATTATTTCATGCAAATGTTGCCCTTGGCATCGCTTCATGTGGTACATTCTGAAAGTCTAATAATGATTGCGAGAAGCTCGTCCGTGTCCCTTCACGGGATGTAAAAGATCTATTTATTTTTATACTTGCTGAAAAATCGGTCTTTTTCATTTGGAAAGCAGAAGATCTTAAATTAATGAAGACAATGCTTGCAAACATATACATGGTTCCTGTAATATATTGCTGGTGCCGTTTCTATCAGCGTGTAGACGACAGACTTCACGTGTCCCCACAAACAAATAGTCAAGTGGACTCAAGTGGTCCGAAAAAGGCTGCCAATTGACAGCGCTATAACTTGAGATTAAATGCTGACCAAACTCGTCTCTCAATTGGTTCACGGTATCGCCTGCAGTGTGTCATGTGGCACCGTCCTGTTGAAACCACATGTCAACAAAGTCTAGTTTTTGGCCAAAACAGGTCGTGGTCATCGAACAGTACCTTGCTCCGTTGACCGTAACGTTGCGACCATTATTGTTTTTGAAGAAGAGGAGCTCATTGATGCCGCCGGCCTATAAACCCCACCAAACAGTTAATTTTTCAGAGTGGCTGCTCTTCGGATCAAATTCTGCAATTCGGTTTATTAACGTAAATGAGCCTCGACGCTGAGACAATTTTTCAATAAAAACGTGATCATCTATCAGCTGCATTTTTATTTAGCTTTGGACCGAGGTCCTTGCATAAAATCTTCCCGGTGGTCGAATAACACAAACCCAATTGCTGCGATCGCGATCTTCATTAACACTGGCGGATACAGCAGCAATATTCTCATTAGTACTCGCTCCACGGGTACGGGTTGGTTGATTGATGTCCAATAGAGTAAAACTGCTTGGAAGTTTTCTCGCAATGGCTTGAAAAGTCTGTTTGGTGCAGGGCCGTACGCAGGGGGTGCCCGGGGGCTCGGGTTCACCCCGAAATTATTTATTTAATATGTGATTTTTGAATTTAGTGCTATTTTTCAACCTAAATATCAAGTTGGAAATAAAAGCCTGAGTACGGCACTGGTTTGGTGTATCGAAAGCGTTAAACTGAAAATTTTTGACTTTGACTCATGTCACGTATCTAGCGTGAGCTGTCAAAAACTTAAAACTGAAAAACCAAACACCAAACAGTCACCCGTTATTATATATCATATTCGTCATGGTTGCTGATGCCTTTCCCGTTTACATCTCTGTGATGATATTGAAGTGATCGCATTTTACACCATCACCTTAATCATACACCATGCGCATGTATAGAGCTGTATGTGATTTGAATGGTAGATCGTAATAGTTGTCATCACTGCAGCTGTTCTGATTATTATTTTAAGTAAGATGTTAAAGAGATCGCACGCTGGGGAGAAATCGCGATTACTGCCCAATTTCCCACACAAATTTTCGTGAAAGGCGTAATCGCTGTTATAATCTTCATCAGAATGTTAAAGAAAGGCGTAATCGCTGTTATAATCTTCATCAGAATGTTACCAATTCGCGCGTGGCTGTAATTATATTGACAACCTCAAACAGTTAATATAAATTTTGTGGAAATATCACTCCTTTATATTTTTTTCAACGTCATATGTTACAAATGTTATGTCTATAATAATTTGGGAAATTTTTTTACGCCACCCTCGTTTAATACCATCGTTACTATGTATAAAGAATAAATTATGGAATGAAAGTTAAGAAAGCGATATATAAAAAGAATATATACATAAGTTTGCCACGAGTACACGGGAGGAAGTTTATTAACATTGGTAGCAGTCTGGCAACATCCTGGAAAGAAATAGAGGAGATGGAGTAAGTAAGCACACGTTTCAAACTTATCAAAAACACACTCGCATCATCCTACATATATGCCCTTAGGCTTGAATACTTGTACTATATGTCTCTCCCTTGTCTCTCTCTCTCTCTCTCTCTCGTTCACTCTTCCATTATTCATGTGGGTGACTGTCGTTTAGGGCTTTAAAATATGCAAGTTTCTTAAAGGGATCTGTTGATTGTGAAAGCAGGACTGACGGTCCTGAAGCACATCGTTCTACTATATGAAAATTCCAACTATCGATTTTCAGTTTGTGGATTTCATCTTTTTACTCCCTCCCTCGACTTGTACAAAGAAATTTCTTGTTTGCCTTTGTGCTTTGCAATTTTAAGTAGAAACTTTCGTTTTTTTTTTTTGTTATTTTTTTTTCAGTTTTCCTCATTATTTTGATTCTGCGGCAAAGATGTGTAAGGATGTCGCCCTGGTATTTGTATTCTGCTTCATCTCCTCTGCTGTGCTTTTTGTTCAAATATTAAACGCGTGAATGCGTTATATTGAGTTCTGTCAAATTAACTTTATTTGCACAAGGACTGAAAGAAAATCCCATTCGAAAGACAACACAAAAATGGAGATTTTGTTAAATTTGTGTTTTGTGAAAGATAAAAGAGGGGATTTTCAGGGATAAATGACAGCTTGTGCAGGCACCGAACGATAGCTTACTTTTTATTTTTCCATTTTTTTTCCAGTGTAATAGTAAGTTGGAATTTTAGTTCAAGTTTTGTGGTTTGGAGTGTTAAAAAAAATGCGAGTTCTTACAATTTAATACTGTTAATTAAGTTTAATACTATTCAATGTAATTGGTAAGGAAGATTAACTAGTACCAGTCATATTGAGTAAAAACAAATCGCATGAGATGTCACGGGACACCCGGTTGGAACGAAGTTCCTTTCACTATATATTATGTACTAGTTAGTTGCAATACGCCTAAGCCGCCCGTTGCAAAATACGATAATTTAAATGGATCTTTAAAAAAAGATACTTAAGAATTAAGAATTTTTTTTATACTTATAGAATACATTTTTTTAAAAAAAAATATATATTTTTAGGTCTTTTCTGTAAGAATATGTATTATATTTTCCCGAAAAGATAATTTTTTAAAGATAGGTAATTCTTTTAATAAAAGCTAATGTTTTTTAAGGAAAAGTACTATTTTTAGGAAGAAGTACTTTCTGTAAGAAAAAGCCAAGAGTATGCCTTTTGTTTAACAAAGAAGTACTTTTTTTTAAGAACAGGTACATTTTAAAGAAGTGGTAATCTTTTTGGGAAAAGTTTTTTTTTTAAAGAAAATTTTCTTATTTTCAGAAAGGCTACTTATCTCAAGAAAGAAAAAGAAAATGTAATATTTTATTTTTAAGAAAATATATTTTTAATAAGAGGAATATTTGTAAGAAATGGAATTATTTTAAGAGAATGTATTTTTTTTTGAAGAAAAGGTTTTTTTGAGAAATGGAAATTTTTTTAGGATTGGTCCTTCTTACAAGAATAGGTACATTTTTAAGAGTAGGTACTTATGTACCTCAGGAAAAGTAATTTTGTTTCACAAAAAAGGTACTGTTTAAAGAAATAGTGGTTTTTTGAAGAAAAGACAGTTTGTTGTAAGAAAATGTACTTTTTTAAGAAAAGGTACTTATTTAAAAAAAATTATACTTTTTTTTAAGGAAAGTTACTTTTTGTAAGAAAATTTACTTTTTTAAGCAAAGGTAATTTCTTTAAGATAAGGTAATTTTGTTAAGAAGAAATACTTTGTTTAAGAATATAATAGGTATTTTTTTGAGAATATTTACTTTTTTTAAGAAAAGGAATTTATTTGAGAAAATGTTCTTTTTTAAACTTCTTTCACATTTTGGTTAATGTATGAGAAATTCATACTACAAGCTTACAAGTCGTGTACATTTTTCGAATTGAAAAATGGTTGGTTTTTGTTGGAAATAATAGACAATTCAGTTTCAACACACACTCACTGGCATGAATAGTTTCGAACTCCGTGACAAGTTCATCATCAGATGCCTAACTACTGTGCCTGAATTGATACCATCGGCTGATCATCAATCGTATATATACTAACTCAATTCTGCAATTCACATGTGCGAATTAGTATCGATCGAAGATCCCTAAGCATCAACATCACTGAAAGGCCTATAATTCCAACAACAATAACAGACAGAATTTTTCCACCATGTTTTTCTTTTCCTCATGCAATCTCGCATTGTTGCAGTGCCTTTCACTTTGGTTTTCTAAATTTACTTTTATTGGGCTCAATATGTAGTATATTAGTTACCGGCTCCATCTAGAAAACTGCCCATTAAACAATAAATTTTCCAACATATGTTAGTCTAGACACAAACCAAATCAAAAGTTCCCAATATAGTTGATAATACTGGGTTGTAGCATAATAGTGTTAAAAAATCTCACTTTTGTGATAAAAATTTAGTTTTTTTTTAAAAAAAAAATGCCCTATTATAAAGGGTTTTTCAACAGAGACGCTACAAAAGTAAATCGATAGGGACAGCAAACGACGCCATATTTTTTCCCGCTCTTTGCACATTTCTCTTCAGTGAGGTTTGCCATTTCATCATGGAAAGATATACGAGCCAACAACGAGTCGAAATTATTAAAATTTACTACCGAAATTTGGAGTCAGTGGCCTCAACTTTAAGAGCGCTACGTCCAATTTATGGTCATCATAATCGTCCTACCAGATCAACAATTGAGCGTCTAGTGGAAAAATTTGAATCCACAGGAACAGTACAAAATGTTCCCGTGCCAGTGAGACAAAGAAGTGCCCGTAGTGTCGAGAATATTGATGCCGCTGAGGCTTCAGTTCAAGAAAGGCCAGATGTGTCTCTCACACGTCGTTCTCAAGCGGTGGGCATCTCTGTGGCGTCGTTGTGGCGAATTTTGCGAAAAGATCTTGGCATACATCCTTAAAAGATCAAATTGATGCAAGAACTGAAGCCGCTTGATCACCATAAGCGTCGTATGTTCGTGAATTGGGCTGAGCAACAACTTGAAAATGATTCGGATTTTCATCGGAAAATCATCTGCAGCCATGAGATGAGGCTCATTTCTGGCTGAATGGCTTCGTCAATAAGCAAAATATGCGTTATTGGTCAGACAGCAATCCACACGTAATCCATAAGTCATCATTGCATCCCGAAAAAGTTAGGGTTTGGTGCGGTTTATGGGCCGGCGGCGTCATTGGGCCGTACTTCTTCCGTGATGATCAAGACCGACACATTACTGTGAATGCGAATCGCTACCGTTCAATGATAACCGAATATTTTTGGCCCCAATGGGATAATATGAACTTGGAGGACATGTGGTTCCAACAGGACGGCGCCACAAGCCACACAGCGAATGCCACAATCAATCAAAAGGGAAAAAATTCCCCTGGAATTTCTGTTTAGAATCGGGCTGTATA